>JAQIUQ010001992.1:0-37500 GCA_030378365.1 Hybognathus amarus | reverse complement strand
TCTTGAAACTCTGGATTCTGATAGAGGGCCATGGGACTTAGATCTGAGTGCAAAAATGGAGGCTCTAGACCCTTCCAGAGCTGAGATATTTAGAGTATTTATAATGGCATACAGAGCTGAGATATTGAGATATTTACAATGGCATAAATGCTACGTGAAATCTCAATATCTCAGCTCTGGAAGGGTCTAGAGCCTCCATTTTGCACTCAGATCTAAGTCACATGGCCCTCTATCAGAATCCAGAGCTTTAAAGAAAATCAAAACTCTGACCCGAAAAAAAAACGACAGTGGTACCCCTTACGTTTTTTTTTTCGGGTCAAAATTTTGATTTTCTTGAAACTCTGGATTCTGATAGAGGGCCATGGGACTTAGATCTGAGTGCAAAAATGAAGGCTCTAGACCCTTCCAGAGCTGAGATATTTAGATATTTATAATGGCATACAGCCAGCTGAGATATCTGAGATATTTACAGATGGCATAAATGCTATCGTGAAATCTCAATATCTCAGCTCTGGAAGGGTCTAGAGCCTCCATTTTGCACTCAGATCTAAGTCACATGGCCCTGATCAGAATCCAGAGTTTCAAGAAAATCAAAATTTTGACCCGAAAAAAAAAACGTAAGGGGTACCACTGTCGTTTTTTTTGGGTCAAAATTTTGATTTTCTTGAAACTCTGGATTCTGATAGAGGGCCATGTGACTTAGATCTGAGTGCAAAAATGGAGGCTCTAGACCCTTCCAGAGCTGAGATATTGAGATTTCACGTAGCATTTATGCCATTGTAAATATCTCAATATCTCAGCTCTGTATGCCATTATAAATATCTAAAATATCTCAGCTCTGGAAGGGTCTAGAGCCTCCATTTTTGCACTCAGATCTAAGTCCCATGGCCCTCTATCAGAATCCAGAGTTTCAAGAAAATCAAAATTTCGACCCGAAAAAAAAACGACAGTGGAACCCCTTACGTTTTTTTTGGGTCAAAATTTTGATTTTCTTGAAACTCTGGATTCTGATAGAGGGCCATGGGACTTAGATCTGAGTGCAAAAATGGAGGCTCTAGACCCTTCCAGAGCTGAGATATTTAGATATTTATAATGGCATACAGAGCTGAGATATTGAGATATTTACAATGGCATAAATGCTACGTGAGATCTCAATATCTCAGCTCTGGAAGGGTCCAGAGCCTTCAGAGAGTCAGCACTGACCTGGCACTGCACTACTGTGTACTAGACCAGACAGCAGGTGCACACGCACAAACACACACACACACACTAGAGTCAGTGTGTGAATCTCAACAAAACCAGATCCTGGTCACACCTCACCCCAAAATATTAAGCAGGAAATATAAAGACTTAGACCTGAGTGCAAAATTTGAGGTTCTAGACCCTTCCAGAGCTGAGATATTGAGATATTTATAGTGGCATAAATGCTACGTGGGATCTCAATATCTCAGCTCTGCAAGGGCTAGAGCCTTCATTTTGCACTCAGTTCGAAGTCTCATGGCCCTCTATCAGAATCCAGAGTTTTGAGAAGATTGGAGAAACTTAATTTCTCGCCCCTCGAAACAAAACAAAAGGGGTACCACTGTCGTTTTTGGGGGTTCGAAATTTTGAGTTTCTCTGATCTTCTTGAAACTCTGGATTCTGATAGAGGGCAATGAGACTTAGACCTGAGTGCAAAAATTGAGGCTCTAGACCCTTCCAGTTTTGGAAGTTTGGAAGGGTCCAAAAAAAAAATAAAAAAATAAAAAAACGACGGGTACCCCTTTCGAACTTTTTCGGTGCAAAAAAAAAAGGTTCTCTGATTGTCATATTGTACAATTTTTTATTTACAATAAGTTGCATGTACATAATACAACCGTATTGTACATTTACAATTTAATATGTATAAAGATTCTTTTTACAGCGCCTTCATGAATTGAATAAAAACACAAAAAAGCAAAAACACACCTGATGTGCAAGACATCATTTTTGTAATGTTACAAAGGTACATGAACATGCTCTGATCAGTGTAAATACCTCCCATATTGTAAATACGAACTTCCCAGAAGGGTTTGAAAGCACTTATCTGAAGTGAATTAGCTGGCTGCTGTTTTCACAAGTTCTGTTTGTGAATGTCTTGATGGTTTTATTATGCTGTTTCTAGCACCGTCCTGATCATGGCGAAAATGATTTTGGCCTTCATGATCCCTGATGAACCGGATTGGGTCCGAATCAAGAGAGACAAATCGAGTTTCACTCGATGCAAGCGCTTAAGAAACAGGTACCACTTTTGCTAACTATTTTAGCATTTTGCTGCATTGTTTAGCCATGCATATTACATTTTAAGTTTTTGTTTACATAACACAAAGCTGGGAACAAAGTGAAGCTGTAAGTTATTACTATCATGCCTGTCATTTTCAGCAATCTTTTTTCCAATTAGTTAAAAAAGCCGACAGAACGCTAATGTTATCTGTCTTTATTACTTTAAGACTCAATAGAATTTTGTTTCTCATGGCTCATCGAGACTAAAGGCATCATGTGATTAACCAAACAATTATTTTAAAATCTAATGTATGTTATGGACTGTTTACGTAACCAATAAAACGTCATTGACTTTTTTCTCCCTCAGAGGATCAAGAGCTCTCGTGTGGATGATAAACTCCCTGCGAAGGCCAAAATGGGAGAGTGACCAAGGACTATTTCCATGGAGACAATCACAAAAAGGAGGTGCTTGGCCATGCAGTCACATCACTTAGCCACTGTATACTTAGCTTGCTAATGGCACAGTTTACCAAAGATAACTTCTACAGTTTACAGGGTTAATAGTTAAAAATTGTTTGCGTCAGTGGTACCTTTTTGAAAACAGATGATTAAGGTCAAGGAAGATAAAAAAATGATGATAGTGGGTCAACATAGACCCATTATGTACTGTATTAATGAATTTAAAATAATAGTTCACCTCAATCACTATGGTATATTTTCCCGGTTGCTGTTCTTTTTGTATATTTGCTTTTGCATTTTTTGGTAAATATATTGACAATTTTAACTGTTGTATTTTAAATGTCATCAAAATGGATCGTGTTCTTACAACCGGTATAAATAACCATGCAATGCTTGCTTCACTGAATATGTCATATGAATGTATATTGATGTAAACGGCCTTGAAGAAAACTAAAAATAAATATTCAAATGGTTTTAAACTGAGAAAGCCACGTCATGCGTCACTGCGGTCTTGTGCACCAAGTCTTTGAAAAAAGCAAAAAATACAATGACACAAGGGCAGTTTAATCAGTTTTAATAAATAAATATAAAAATAAATTAATCTCATTGAGACAGTCATAGTTTTAGTAAGGGTCAATGGGACTATAGACAAACCAAAATCCAACGGTCGTGATGTGATTACAGATGCTTTGAAGGATGGAGACCCATGTCAAATGAGTAACATCAAAATAATAAGAAAAAAATGCTGATTACGAAAATATAATGCACATCTGGCGTTTATATCGCTCTGCCATCCAATTGGTTCAGAAGGTTTTACTTACAAAACATCGCAGGTCAGGATGGTTTTTTCTTTTTAAACTTTGTATGGGAATGAAAATTCAAATTTCACGTTACATAGATCTAATATAACCCTCAATATCTCTCCCCAAAGCACCTTTTTATTACATCTATTCTTGTGCATTTGGTCTAGCTTATTCATGGTCCAAGATATTGCAAAAAAAAAAAAAGTATAGGCTTATTCGACATTTACATTTACTAAAGTATGACAAAAAATAATTAATTCACCCGTGAAAGGCGTACTATGTATAGCACAGAAACTTACGAACATGTGAAGTGACTGAATAACTTTAATTACTGGTACCAAAGTAACAGTAACCACAGTCACACCGCCTATCTAAATGTTTATGTGATCGTGTTTAGGAGGTAAAAACAACAGAAAACCTCTAGCTGTACTCATGCCATCTGCAACATACGACGGCTGTATTTTATTTTAGGCACAGCTACGCAATTTAGCTTTATGATTTCATTCAGCTCTTCATTTATGATCTATATGATCTTTGTCGATCATCAAACTAGTGTCATAGAAGTTGCTACGTTCATTGAATACGATCTAAAATGGAGCGATTGAAATGTTCGAATGGATACGGTGCAAGGGTCAAAATACATCATACCAGTAGCATAACATTCAAAAAATATATACACTGTACATAATATATGGATATTTCAAAGAGCTTATACCCATACATACAACATATGTTAAAAATGTACCCAAAGGCAAATGATTAAACAAAAATAGATGTTCAATGTTATGTAATTAATCTCCCTCACATATCTCCTTATGTTAAAAAAAGATTTTATGTCTTTGTCACCATCTTTCTAAAAAAACCCTTGATAACTCTCTAATATTTGATTAAAGCTTCAAAATATTTCCAAGAATTAGCAGTTTTAAAACAAACTCCAAAATACTGCCCCAGGAAGACCAGTCTTCTGTTTTTGTGTAACGTTATGTCCATTTCACAAAAAGTTCTCTAGCTATAATCTCTCAGAATAATCTCTGTTTGAGCCCTCTCTGTTTGTTTTTTTGAAAATATATCACAGATATACTTAGCATCTTTCCCTGGCCAATCCCCCAGCTCACAAAATGCTAATGTTATGCTAAGCTGTTCTCATTTAGCATGCTTTCATAACCATGCTCCCAAACTGTTAACTGTATCAATGTGGCAAACCGCTCTGCTTCCTGTCCCACTGCCTGACAGTGAAGGTGCAATTTAGCATGCTAGCACGAGAATTAGCAAATTCATCAATGCCACAGAATGCAACTTCTACAAAGTTCTGCGAGTAAAGAACATTGCCTCACAGTTACCGGCAAAAACAACCTAAATGAATGACTAAGAACTTGTTAGGACTACCGTACCGACTAAGTGGCTAGTCCTTGAGCCTAAATGGCCTCCATTGTGATTGCTCACCGTATGTTCTCGTGTTGCCTTTTTCTGCGTCACTGTGAAGAATGGTCACTCGTTTATCACCAAACTCTGTGGTACACATAAAGTGGTTAAGATATTACAGTGCAAAATGACAAGTTATTGAATTAAAGCTTCTAGGCTAGCAAGACATATGCTACTTCTAATAAACTTCTCTGAGATAGCACAGAATATAGTCAGCAGTGTCAGTAGATACAGGTGTTCATATACACAGCATTGCCAAAAGGTTAACTGTCTCACAAGAAAGCAGCAATGAATGCTGGGTAGGGAAAGAAAATAATAATGAGTGGGAAAGCACCTCTGAGGTTACAGTATGAGGTGAGAACACACTTATTCTTGTAGTGTCCCGTAAGTTGCAGATATTTGAGGGCTTCTCATGCCAGTTTGTTCTTTGATCTCGGGATCCGACTCTCTACAAGACGTGGCAGCAGTTGTACTGTGCAAATGGTAGAAGTTTCTCTTTAGAGGTGGGCTGGATGTTGAAGGACAAGGCTTTCTCACAGAGCGGGAACTGTAGCAGACGATCTCGCGAGTTCACGTTCTTGACCTTGCTGGGATCGGCCCGAATAGCCGAGTCAGTACTTGTGTCCCTGGTTCCCTGGAGGCCTTTCTGAGGTTTAGGTTGTACCTCCTCAGTTTCTCGAACTTCAGCCGCAGTCTTACGCAGCTCCACCCCATCGGGACCAGGGTCCACACAGTGGTTCCTTGGCAGGGACCTCGGGGAACCACAAGGTGTTGACACCACCCCAACCTCGAGCAGTCGAGATTTGGCTAGGGTATTATTGTTATTTTCTAGTGTGTCCTTTGAAGGTTCACGCTGTCCCCAGCAGCACTGTACAACATCTAATGTGGGAGCTGGTGGATGTCCATCTATATTTGGATCTTGAATCTGTTCTCCCTCTTGCTCATCTAAAGACAACCTAGGGTGGGTGAAAACATCCTTGCCCCTTCCTCTACCTGGTTGTTCTGTGTGGTTGAACTCTTCCACATGGGCTGCAGTCTTCAAGGGCATCTCAACCTGATGTTCTACGGTGCCAGAAGAGACTAAATCTGAAGGCTTCTTCTGCTCTTTTGCTGATTCCAATCGTTCATCAAGTTCCTCCTCCTCGGCCAAAGTTTCACAGTTTCCCATCACCTTACTTGACGGCATCCCTGTTTCTCCTCAGAGTCTCTGATTGCAAAGGTATTCTAGAAGGTTTCAATGATTGATCTGTCGAAGGAAACAGACCCAGTTTATCAGGTGGCACCTCAAGCTTCACCTCATCTTTGTTCTGCTCCTTTTCATCGTCCTCTTCTTCCTCTTCTTCCTCGCAAATCTGCTGTAAGGCTCCAAGGCTCTTGACAGTAGGTTGGTCTGGAGGTAGAGGGCGCAATTGAGGCTCAAGCATGGAGCTGTGCTGCAAAAGTCACTGAATGAGTTGTCATGACGGTTGGGTTTGGGAGCCAGCAGGTCCCCAGACTCGCTCACACCACGTCGGACATAGCCAGAAGACAGAGAGCCAAGAGGCGCTAAGGGACCCATAGGTGCTCCTCTTAGTGTATCAGTCCTGGGCACTTGGCTCACCAAGTCCAGTGGTTCCGACATGGGTCTCCTGTAGCGGGAGGAAATAACAGTACTCAGCACAATGTATTAAGAACCTGTAGGTTCCAAGGTTTATGTGGTAAGTAGGGTGTAACGGTACATGTATTTGTATTGAACCGTTTCGGTTCGAGGCTTCTGGTTCTGGTACGCCTGACAAACCGAACCGATTGCTTGGACTATTTTTCCTGCCGGCAAAATTCGTGCTGACGCAGCCAACACAACGTTGCGCAACAACAAATGGCAAGTGTAATGAAAGCAGAACGAAGCTGCGCTACTATTATGTTCTTCACAGATCGTTTATCAGTTCGGACCAGCAACATCTGTGTAGCGCGATTGCGATTCTCTATTGAGCAACACTGTTACCACAGAGCGCTTAGAGATCCGGTAAAAAAAACATTAGAATTCGCCACTGAGGTAATAACATCGCTGCGATATCTAGAGAGAAGCATTCACATTTCTCCGTTATTAACCGTAGATCACTATTAGATCAAACTGCGCTGTCATGGAAACCAGGAGAAACATTGTGCCGTGAATGAACTAGTAATACTTTACGTCCACAGACCGGCAACATTCACCATTGATTTAATATAGTAACACTAACTGGAACCAGTTTGGCTGAAATGGTGAAATGCTTTCAAGTACTTAACATCTTTTTCCAGCACTTCAAAATTCAAATATTATATAAATAAATATATATTTAAATGTTATTTTTAATGTGATGACCAAAACATTATTTGTTCATCCTTCAAAGATGACCCACATTTATAAACCTGAAAGTTTCAAGATCTAGGAAAACTCACACTTATTTAAAAATATTTTTTCTTTAAACAAATAGGACATTTCTCGGGCATTTCTTTCTTTTTACTGTATCGAAAACGTATCTGAACTCGTGACTTTAAAACCGAGGTATCGTACCGAGCCATGATTTTTGTGTACCGTTACACCCCTAGTGGTAAGATTAAGTAGTAAGACCGTCAGAACCAAAATTATCCAAAATATGTTTAAGAATACTGGGACTAACTGTGTATGTCTTTGTTCAGGAGTGAGACTTGACTGCTCTTGCTTTTCTCGAAGGAGTCGCTCTCCCAGCAAGTAGTACGTGGCTGTGATGTGGTTATATCGGTCAGCCTCCAAAGCTCTATGACACAAAAATGTATTTGTACTAGTAACTTATGTAACTGTATTCTACGACCAGAAGAAAATATCCAAGAGGTATAAAGAGATACCCACTCCTGGATGGCATCTCTGTCAGCGATGCTGCCACTGGTCATGGCCTGGAGTATGAACTCATGCTCTTCGGGTAACAAACTGCGGTGAGAGGTAAGCGGGGCGGCTGTGTATCCGGCAGGCGAAGGGTCGACACCTTGCAACCAAGGGTGGCCCTCTGATCTCTGTGAGAGACGCCCGCTTAGCAGGATCCCTCTGCAGCATACGCGAAATCAAACTGAAAGGGAAAAAAAAGAAAGTAAGAGGGAGAGAATGATGAGATATTGTTATTCCTTTTTTGCCAGTGCAGAACGAGTACATTAGACATGACCTTCTGTGGCGAAATAAGAAAAATCCCATCATCTCAAATAGGCTTGATTTTGTCACCCTTCATCACACTTGCCTCCATCTCACTTCATTTCAGTCTCACTCTACTTGCAATTTTCATACTTTCCTTTTCTAGCAATCTTAATAAATATTCTCTGCCTGGCTGACAGACGATGATTGCACAGGCGCATCTTGCCATCAGAGGAGACGGAATGAAAAGGAAGTGCTTATCTTTCTGCTGATTAATATTCATGAGCACCTGCAGAGAATTGGTGCTTCAGTGAGGCGAACTGAAAGAATATGGTATTGGTAGGAACACTTGCGAGCCAAGCTTGCTTGTGCATATGTGAATGCACTGCATCCAGCTTGTTTATTCAGGGCATTTGAGTGTTTTATTTCACTGCGGAACTGGCACACGTTCCTGCATCTCACGTAGCTGACCAGCAGGGGGAGATGTTTTCCCTTTCAAAGTGGTTTTTTTTGTGCGTGTTTATAATCCCACATGCTCCATTGCCCTTGAACATCAGTGGAGTCTCTTGATGTGTTTAACCTCAAGACCTTAAATAGCCGTGAGGAAGAAGGGTGGAAAAAAGCAAACTACAGATAAACAGCAAGATGAAAGTCTGCCTAAAGACACAAGCGTTCTTCTCCTCAAAGAAACCTCTTCACATTAAAGGAGGCTTTTGATTGTGGTGGAGATCATGTGACTCAGTCACTATGTTTGGCTGTGCAGTCTAGCCCAGATGTCTAACACAAACTTGTACGCACACTCTTGCACAATTGCCTGATTCAGACCTAAAAGCCTGAGAGCTGTTGCTTTGGGGATGTTCTGACTACAAATAGCCTGGAATAAACCCACTTAAAAATAACTCAGACAAAAGGCAGCCTTGTGTAAAGATCTGGTCACTTTAGAGCTGTGGTGAACACAATTAAAAGTAGGCTTGTGCACCTTTCAAAAGTGAATTGAGATTGGTTTCTAAAGTTCCTGAATGTAAAATATGGTGTCTAATAGGACGCAGAATTGTACATACAAATGAAATTAAAAGAAAGGTGTTTTTAATAATACATTTTTTTTTGTTACAGAAAATATATTTAAAGAAACATTAGTGTGGCACCTATAGAAATATATATTTACACATTTGAAATAAAAAATAATGATTAAAAAGATATTATTATTATTAATAATTACCATTGTGACATTTTGTTATTCTCAGTGGTAAAATATAAATTATTTTGACAATTAATTTATAGAAATAAGTCTCATAATTTGAGGAAAAGGCATTCTACATGAGGTAACAAAGTCATAATTAGTCAAAATTATTCATGTAATTATGTATTGTTTCAAAGCATTCCGGTGAATGAGTTCAAATTCCAAATCACGCCCAAACCTTTTCAAGAGCAGTACAATATTATGATTCAAAAAGTGTATTAAAGCTTACTTAACCCTTCACCGGTCACCCCTCTTTTTGATAATTGACATTAAAATGCACTATACAAACTTAAATGGCTGTAATTCAAGAATTCTTTGGAATATAGACCTAAGTTTGGTCTTGTTTTAAAAAAAACAATCAGCAGATTATTACTGAAGTCAAAGAGCTTCAAAAAATTAAAGTATGAAAAAGTTATGGAAGTTATAATTTACAGTAAATCAAATATATTTTATTAATATATTTTTTTAATATAAAATAAATATTTTACAAAATATTTTTACTATAAAATGAAAGCTATGTATCTGACCAAGTTGTGTTCCAAATTTAAAGTTGAAATCACAAAAATTGAAGTTCCCATGAGAATTTTGTTTAGGCGTTATACCAAAAATGGCCACAGGGTGCCATTGAATTCCATTGAATTTAATTGTATGCATTCTGCCATAACAAATTAATAAATTTCAATCCAAATATCACTTCTGTCGCTAAATATGGAACCTTGAGACTCATGCCTTTCTGACAATATGTTTTGTCAAGATTAGAAAAGGTTTTGATAAATTATTTTATAAATTTTATAAAGTATGAAAGATGATGCCCAAAAATGAATTTCAAAACGGCTTTTACAGGATGAATTCTGAGTTCGTAAGCTTTCAAATGATACCTAATTTATGATAACTACTAAAATATGTGATATAATAATAACAAAATATATATTTATATATATAATATATTATACTTTTTAGAGGACTTTTTACCTTACTTTTTAAAATATAATTTTATCTTTTTTTATTGACAAATACTAATTATGTTTTATTATGAACTTTTAGCACTAAAAACCAAAGTTTCAATTATTAAAAGTGTGTGCGTTGACTTTTTGAGACAAAGGTCAGAAACTCCTGCACTGACGTAGATTTTTTGAGGCGCACTCTTGTCATAAATTCATATATTACTGTTCATTTCATAATGAGTAAGAAAAAAAAACCAGCACTAAAATATCTATTTAGGAGTCTTAAACCTTTCCAACGATATATAGTTTGTCATGACTAGATTAGGATTTAATAGTAATATAGTGAAGTAAATTTAGGTTGCCCGTATACCAGTTAAGTCAAGCATTTCTAATCCAACCAGAATATCTAGTAAAAACCCTCATGAGCCAAAATGGGGGAGTTGTCTTGACCTGTTACTCTCCGTATTCATCAGCTGTCCCAAGGATGCAATTTTTGTGTGTCTGACATAACATACTCCTAAATCTAATTTGCATCATTTAAAGAGCCACAAACTGTGATTGGCTGGTCCAAGCAGGTGTGAACAGATAAAGTACAGTTTGTTCATATGGGCTTCGGTCTACACATAGGTATGAAGTTTGGCGTGAAAGTGGTACAAACTGGGAGTGGTGTTTGAGTTGTGACCTGTCAGCTCTCAGTCTCAACCAGGGGCGTCGCCAGCCGACTTTCCCGGGGCTTCAGCCCCGAATGTTTTGAGTCAAGCCCCGAATGTAATGACTGTCACTGAGCAAATATGAAACTGGACAACAATAGCCTATGTAAACGCCCGAAATCATAAGTTGCTTTATTTCATTGCGCTTTGGCTTTGCATGCATACAGCCTGTAAAAATAGATCTTAAAAATAATCTAGCCTATAGAATACATTTCTTTGCTGTCGGTAGCCTATGGGCTACTCCGTTTCTTCCTCTCTGTTAATGCAGCAGCAGCAGGTAGGGGAGGAGCTAGCACAGTCAACCGCAAGAGCGCGAGTTAACAACTGAGACAGTCAGCGAGCAGGAAAGAAAAGATTAAAGAAAAATGAAGCAAACGAGACTTTGGGGATTTATCGGAAAGAAGTCAGTGGGTAAGAATTCAGTTTTTTTTATCCTTAAAATCTGAAGATAGATTATCATCTGGCTGGCTTTCACTGTAGGCCTATTTGTTTAACTAGCTAGTTATTACCATAGGCTAACAAGCGTATCAAAGTTACTATGGTTACAGCACGCTCATAGAGTGCGCACTGGAGGAGAGAGAGAGAGACATCGGTTAACTTACAGCTTTAGGGCTTGACTGTCATTGTTGTTTTTGGCTTAGTATGCTATGGACATTAGACACTTTTTAAAAAGTAAAATAAGGAGTCATGAACGATACGAGGCGGATGAGA
Source organism: Hybognathus amarus (assembly GCA_030378365.1). Taxonomy (NCBI): domain Eukaryota; kingdom Metazoa; phylum Chordata; class Actinopteri; order Cypriniformes; family Leuciscidae; genus Hybognathus; species Hybognathus amarus. The sequence continues at coordinate 25,849 of JAQIUQ010001992.1, read as the reverse complement.
GGCAAGAAGAGTTATCAACTTACTGGCGCCGTTTCCTCATCATTAGCTCAGGTCGGTGTCTCGGTGAAGGCTCTTCAGCAACACTGGTCTAACTTAAATTAGACCTGTAGGTACTCACTGTGGTATTAATGCAGAACATGTCCGTTATAAATAAAGTACGTGGGACCTTACTATTTCGCCAATAGCTAACTTAATCCATTTTGTGAGTCATAATCCGTTTCTCGTGCAGAATGTAACGCAATGAAGTAGCCTAACTTATACATCTGATTTGGCGATTGAAACATGATGTGTAGGCTAGATTAACGTTATTCCCCTCAGATAACGAGTAGATCAGGGGCCGTAAAGAGAGTAAGATAGGATTTTAACTTTAGGAATCCCATCTTGCTTCATCCTATCTTATGTTAGAAATTTCTACATCCTACATTAACTTTCTCGCGAGCCAAACGGCTTTTAATTCGCTGTTTTGCGGCCTTTTTTTAATGAAACATACACTTAAAATGTAGAATTAACAGCTTTTTATTGTTAACTGCTGCGTCATTGTTAACAGTCGTGTGATTTAGTCAGCTTGATTAACATTATTACAATTTATTCCTATTTAACACAGATGTTCTACGCTAGAAACTATAATCTTAATTCATAAGTAAAATATATATATATTTATCAAATGTATAATTATATAGGCTAGACTTGTATGGTCCTCGAATGTGTTCAGCATTTCCAAGTGTGGATCATTTATTTCAACATTTATCCTCATTCTCATATTTAAGAATCTGTTATCTGCTTGACAAATAATTTATGCTAGGCTACTGTCCACTGACATGCTTTTAAAGCTATTGTTATCCAATTTATATGACCTTCAAATACCCTAAAATGCACACATGTAGGTCTGAGAAATCAAAATTTTCTCTGGGGAGTATACCCCCGAACCCCCCTAACTACCTCACCTTTGAATGTGTGTGACTGTGTGGTAATCTGGGATGGTCTGGTTACAGTACCAGGGGATGGGGGGGGGGGGTCTTATCCAGTCTGCCCCCTGCATATTCATTCGGTTCACGTGACGTCACTGTAGCTTTGCGCCGCCATCTTGCGACCAGTTTGCGACCGACGGTCACATTAATGCCTGCAATGTGTTGTGCAGTTGGCTGCAAAAACAGCCGAAAGAGGAACCCTGAACTGGTATTTTATTCCATACCAAAAGAAGAGAGAATAGAAAATCTTTTTTTTAAAGACTTAGTCTCATGTTGCTGATTTGTGGTTTATTATATTTCTATTACAGCCTACTCTCAGTGGCCAACATATACAAACAGATAGACAGATAATATTTTTTCTTCATTAAATTTGTTGGATCTGTTTAAATGCACTTTATCGTGGTAAGTTATTAGATTTGGGGTTATTTTGACATAACTGTCTGTCTGTCTGTCTGTCTAAATCTAATAAATATTTTTCTGAAGTTCATAAAGATGTGTTCGTCTTGCGTTTGTCTTCGTCAGACGCGCTTTAGATGTTATTTTTGTGCAAGTGTTAGCTCTGCAGACGATGCATAATCAGCCTTGAAATGCATATTAAAGGACTAACGTTAGTTCTTCCAAAAATGATAACTCTGCCGTCATTTAACTACTCACCATCATGTGCAAATCCTTAAGTTTACTTTCCGTGGAAGACAAAGGGACATTTTTGAATTATGTAGCCTAAGACTCTTCTTGTCGAAATGTAATAAGAGTGAATGAGTAACAGCCTACTGGGGGCTGTCAAGCAAAAAATAATAATAATAAAAGACAAAAAACATCACAAAAGTATCATAAAAGTGATATAATACTACTCGTCCGTTATATTAATATCGTTATTTATTAATATGATAGCTTTATGTGACTTGAAAACAAACTGCAATTTATGTCGTTATATTATAATCACGAAGAGCTTTACCTCTTGATAGCTTTTAACCGCAGCCAAATCATTCAAAAAGATTCGACTCGAAAGACTCATTTCGATATTTGTGATTAACCTTCTCTGTAAGTTAACTGAACATCTGTTCTATCAGAGAGATATGGCATTCTTTTATAATATTTGACTGATGTCTCTGACTGTGCTGATGCAGTTGTCTCTGTCCCAGTGCTGATGTTCGGATTAGAAAGATTCATTCATGCCAGCCGAACTGCTGCAGAGGATTCATTAATGACATCGCCTCGACTCTCATGAACGCGTGCCATAGCTCTATGACAAATGTATTTCTATTTCATGAAAGGCCAATTAGGGCAAGCCTGGGGCAGATAATAATGGACTAAAGAAAACTGGGGGTAACAAATGAGGATCGGAGCCTAAAATTGAAATTTTCTCAAGGTATCTCTATCTTCTCTCTCATTCAAATAGGCAGTTTGACGGCCGTACCGGGCGAGTCTGGTTCGCAAATATGGCGGCGTTCTATTTGTAGTGACGTAGGTGGCATCTATGAATAGGCATGCGATATACATTATTCTCTGTATCGAAACATGTTATCTAATAATTACCATAACCCAGCCCCTGATGTTTCGGGTTCAGCCCCTGATGTTTTTGAAACCTAGAAACGCCCCTGGTCTCAACACAACAGAACATAACCCTATGTTCCAGTGGCACAAAGCTGTCAATGACATTCTAAAACAAAGGGTGTAACGATTTTCGAACCGAACCGAAAAACCGCGATACTGAACTCATGGTTCGAATCGCTGATACTGTCATTGCGTACCAAACACGCCCCGCCCCGCCCCCTGCTACCCCGGCCCCGCCCAGCCCGGCTCAATGGACCTCATGTCTTATGTAAACAGTACACAATGAATTCAGTTTTGTAGCTCTAACCACCATTAACACCAAATAACAAGCTCCATGTTTTGTTACTTTCGATAATAAGCAAGGTGTAATCTTTCAAATTCTGTCTATTTGATCGCAAAATTCAAACAATAAATGGCGTTTTGGCGCTCTTTGATGTGGCGTGACATTGCTAGGCATACTAGGCTCGTCATCTCAAGCGGCTGCTCGTCATCTCAAGCGGTAGCGCTGACTGTGCGAGCAAACGCGACCATCTCTTCCTCATTTACAGAAAGGACACCTCAAGGTATGTTGAAAGTTATTAGTACACTTACTGAAAGTTATCATAACTCGTGTAATCGCTCAATCAGTGTTTCAGCAGCGGAAAGACTTCAATAAAACAGCATAGCTTGTCACTAGCATTATATTTACCTCAGCAGCTGTCATTCAGTGTCCATAACTTCCTATAAATGAACTCTTGCACTAAATAAATGCTCTATGTTAGCCTGTATATTATATTTTACTTAACCTGTTAATGATATCTTGATTATTTAATGTATGTATGTTTAAAATATCTTTCATGAAAATGACAACTGTGTAAATTATTAGAGTAAAAACACAAGTTAATGTAAAAACTGCATTATGTTCAGTTTACATGTTTTCATACAATGTGTTATGTGTTGATTATTATATCTAAAAAATGAATAGCATCTGAATTTACTTTAAAAGTCTAGGCTACAACCTTTAATATTATAGTAATGTGTGGCTCCCTATATAGTTGACAGCATTAGCAGATTTATTTTTTAATCATTGTGAAATGTTTAATTGTCATTGAATTAAATTAAATACAAAGACCATTTTTTTTCATTAAACCACTTATAAAATAAAAGCCATTTTAGCTTTCTAAACCGAACCAATCGAACCGAACCAAGACATCAAAACCGTGGGAAAACCGAACCGTCAGTTTTGTGTATCGTTACACCCCTGTTTTTGTGGGCATGAGTTAGATCAGCATTAAACTCTTATTGGAAAGGGTATTACTGGGTCATGTTCTTGGTAATATTGTTTTTTCAGAAACAGTGAACTCGTCAGCTATTGATATATTAAATCAACTTACCCCTGCATAATACAAGACTTGTTACATAATGGCCTACTACTATCATGATCAGTTTTTGAAGTTGTATTCGTGATTTTAATTTTTCCCGTTAAATTCCCAAGAAAACAATGTTCTAACTTGTTTTCGAAGAATACGTCTTAGATAAAAAATGTTCTAAGCTGTGTTTTTTTCTTGTTTTAAGCATAAATGGAGTAAGCTTTGTACAAATACACAATAAGCTCCAGCCTTCTGGATTAAATGGAAGAAAGCTATACAGTATTAGTTCATGTGTGCAAGCTCTTTGACATACGTACTCTTTGCATTCTGGAGAGATGTGGTTGGGCACAGTGTAACGACAGTCCATGATCATGATGAGGGTCTCGCTGTCGTTGGCCTCCTGAAAGGGTGGTTGTCCACACACTAGCATATAGAGGATTACACCCAGTGACCAGATATCTGGAAGACAGACAATAACAGACTTAATCTTAAATCCATTTGCCACAATTATTGGTTTTAAATATCGCAATCTGGGATATTCCTATCTAAATTTTTAAAAATCAAACTGTTGTCAGAGTAAATATTTACATCCCCAGACAGAAGCGCGAATTGGATTTGTGCAGAAAAGAGGAAGAAACATGTCAAAGGTTTTATCCAACAAAGAAGTGCCCACATGTGACACACATGCTCAAAACCATCAATACACACAATTAAAACAGAGCCTCTAGCAATTCTAAATACTCTCACTGTACGTCCTCAGACAATATTGAACTAACTTAAGCTTTATAGGCATGATTTTCTGACTAAAATGTCCCTGACAATTGTTTTCCAATCCAACTCTGTGCCAAATAAGTATCCTGGGAAGTCTTACAGAACATTATGAACCAAGACCATGGTGAACATGACATATAAAAGATTGAAAAGTAATAGAGAGGGCGTGTAAGTCCCACAAGAGATGTGTTTGTTTTGGTGGCGTACTTTTCCACGGTGGACTTCCAAGAAAACCAGCTTCCTCTTTTACTTTTTCACTTGTGTGTGTGAGAACACACAAAAAAGTACAAATATGGGTGAAGGTTTAGGCCTTGCTCTGTTAAGTGAGATTAGTCAGTCAGATCACTCATATTATATTTAGAACATTTCATTTAACCTTCGATTTCTAAAGGAAAGAGTACCGAGAATGTGCTCATTCATAGTTTGGGTCAAGTGCGCTGACCTGACTTGCAGTTAAATGCGGCTGCTGTTTTCTTGGAGGTCCATTTTGGTCTATACAAAAATTCAGAAGTGGCCAGAGGACAAATGCAAAAATTAATTCCCAGAATATTACAACTAGGGGTGTAACGATACCCTCATGTCACGATTCGATACATATCACGATACAATATTATTGCGATACTCCAAGACATAAAAGGTTAACAAAAAATTTGCTGTTGATTAAAATGCTTAATTTGATATTACATTGTGGGTTCAAATGAATAGGTTTGGACTTGGTGCTCGTAACCCAAGGACAATGGTGACACCAAAATAACAATATTCATGATTCTGAAGCTGAAAATACAGAATTATTTTAACGAATATGCTTGCATGCTTTCACAGACTACAATTATTTAAAATAATGTAGGCCACTTTTTAGACATTTGGCATTATCAGGACCCACAAATATTCCCCTATTGCATTATTATACATTGTAATCAACATTATGTATAGTAGTTTAATGTAGTACTTACACTAAAACTCAGAAACATTGCATTTTTTTTCTCACACAGTAATTTTTATTTTGGGGGACTATCCACGATACATATTGTCACTATCCATGATACGAATTGTTGCATTTTTGTATTGTGATACATTGTGGCACGATATATTGTTACACCCCTAATTAATACTTTGTTGTATCAACATGGGATTGGAATTTTAATATTATTCTTCAATCAGGAACTTGATCTATATATTCATTTTGTTTCATTTTATATCATCTTCCACTACTTATAGTAAATTATTCAAATTTAGGATTACTTTTAAGTTTTAATTTTCAGACTGATCTCATGAAATGGTGTATGTATGACACGCCAATCGTCTTTCCATTTTTGGCATGCTATCAACAAGCATAATCGCTTTTCAGCGTGTTTATGAACGCCGTTGACTTAAAGTTACATTACTGTATAGGGGTGGAACGGTACATGTAATCGTCATCGAACCGAAACGGTATGGGCGTCACGGTTCGGTGCACGAATTTAAATGGAGAATACACGGTATATAAATAAATAAAACTTGCGTGCATATTAATTAATGTAATGCGGAACTACTGTTCTTTAGGGACACATAGCCTAATCTGTACCATCGGCTAGCTCTGAACCGTCAAAGCTCTGAACGCACGTTCACTTCAAACGTGGCTTTATACGCGCATCCTCGCTTTGGACTAGCGTCGAACCAGACGCGATGAGACGTGAATTTGGCGCTCTATTCGCGTTTGGTGTGACCGCATAATGGACAGGCTGCGATGTCAAGATTGCAATGCTTGTGTGTGTGTGTGTGTGTGTGTGTGAGAGAGAGAGAGAGAGAGAGAGAGACGCTGTCATCCTACAACTGTCATCCAACCAAAATCACACACACACACTGTTTTAAAAGCAAAACATAGGCTATTTATCCAACTCCATTTCAAAACAGTCTGTGGGTCCCATCTTTTGGACATTCGTCATATTCCTCGGAGCACTAATCTTACACATTCTACATTGATTTAAAAAGAAAACCAAATGCGTTTTTAAAGGTAGTATTATGTTATACAGAAATCAATTATTTATTCAGATGAAAATAATGTCACATTGTTAATTAATAATGTTAATTAAAATTAAGGAAAACAAATATATTAATCTGAAATTTAGCAAAATAATTTAAAATAAATTCAGGTACAATTACCAAACATTTCGCAAGGTCTTTTTTTCTTTTTATTCATTTAATTAATAAACTAATTATATAAAACTATTGTCAGTGCACTACAAATAAACTGGTTCTATGCTTTTATAAAACTTTAAAAAATACAATGCCTTCTGTATTTTTGTTTTGCTTTTCCCTCCGTTGTACCTGAAATTCGCACCGAACCGTGAGGTCTGAACCGAGGTATGAACCGAACCGTGACTTCTGTGTACCGTTCCACCCCATTACTGTATATATAAATATATGACCTACCCCAACCCCGTCCCTAAACCTAATACCATAAATACCCTTTATGAGTCTTCCCCGACCATATAGGAAAAAAATATCGCTCCCCAGATGTAAATTTACATTTTGCTTTGTTTCGCTCGGACATTTAATGGCGTAGACATACACTTATACACGCGGATAGCTCAAAATACGTATAGATAACACGCCACTTGACTTGAAAGTGGCGTGTATATTTACGCAAAAGTCATGATGCCATGTTGTAATTTTACAAGGAGTAGTTGCCCAAAAATTACACAATTATTTTCATTTTTTTAAATGTGTTCCAGCTTCTTAAACTTTCCCATTTTAAACAGCAACTTCAAATCTGACATGCTGGTCTCAGTGTGGTGTGTGTGTGTGTTCCTGGTAAACCCTATTGGGACAAATCTCTGAAATCAGAAATCTCTGACCTTGTGGGGACATTTTTGGTCCCATGAGGAAAATAGCTTGTAAATCATACTAAGTGATGTTCTTTGCAAAAATGCATAGTTCTTTTTACAATGGGTAGGTTTGGAGTTATGCTTGAGAATATACAATTTGTACAGTATAAAAATCATCACAATCATCAGTTTAAATTAATATAAAACACTGAAACCCAACATTTGTGTGTATACGGATGAATTCTGTGTGAAAGAGCATGTACTGTACTGTGTGAACCAGAGCAGTGAATCAGCGTGACAGACAGTCCTGAGAGACAGCATTGTCCAAACAGTGTCTTTAACTGCTCTGACAATAACTCCTCTCTTCTGCTCTCTGTACGGCATGTTCCTCCACAGATACAGACAAACAGACGAGTGCTACAAATCTCGCACAGCCACACACGTGCATGCAGGATGTTATGTAACCTATTTTATCTTTTAGCACACTCAAATGCTCTAAATATACATGTGATTGGACATCAGATGAAAATATGACACCAAATGTTAAACTTAATAAAATCCTTGATCAAACAAGTTTCCTTAGATAAATGAGAAAGATTAATTATCACAAACATAACCTGCTGTATGCAGTTGTTTCTTAGAAACTCTAAGAAACATCTACCTTAAAGGGTTAGTTCACTCAAAAATGAAAATTCTGTCAGCATTTACTCACTTCTCAAGTCGTTCCAAACCTCTATGTGTTTATTTGTTCTGCCTGTACACAAAAAAGATATTTGGAAGAATGTTTTAATCAAACAGATCTCAATCCCCATTGACTACCATAGTATGAAAAATACATATATGGTAGTCAATGGGGAATGAGATCTGTTTGATTAAAACATTCTTCCAAATATCTTCCTTTGTGTTCAGCAGAACAAATAAACACATAGAGGTTTGGAACAACTTGAGGGTGAGTAAATACTGATAGAATTTTCATTTTTGAGTGAACTAACCCTTTAAGAAAGAGTGTCAATGTGTGGAGGTGACCAGACAAATTAATTTTTTTTCAGCATCAAATTGAACTCACTTATGCTGATCCAGGGTCAGTGTGACTGGTTAGTTTCAAGTGCAGCACACCTCTATGTGTGAGTGCTGTGACTGCAGTTTACACAAAACAGTGTAACTAACAAGGAGCCGGTGCGGGTCTGTGTTGAGGTTACGTAATGTGACAACATCCGTGCTCACCAGACTTCAGGTCTTGTAAAGATTCTAGGATTTTAAAGATTCTAATTATAGTTTGTAGAATAGTAGAATCTTTAGAATGTTATAAAGCTTGCTCCATTTTAAATCTTAGAATATTTATAATATTAAGAACGTTTTTATAATTTGTTTAATATTTGTTTAAGTACAGGATATTTAGAATCCTTTGAATCTTTTTTGAAATCTAAAACTGTTATAATGTTTGGAAAATATTTGAATTTTTAAATAAAATTGTTTGTCTAAATAATATCGTCCCCTTGGAATTATAAGGTTCTATCTGCGTTCTGAGCAGTTTTGAGATATTGAGCTTCAAAGTTTTTGCATTACATATAGGAAAATTTATATGGGGAACAAGTTTCATTCAAACATGAAAATAACAGGGACCCTAAATGTATTCTAAACATACAATATCAAAATCCTCTAAAATTTGTAAATGGGGATTTTTGGAATGGTTTAAATGCAGATAGAACCTTCTAATTCTAAAAAAACTTCAAAAACTTTTCTCTTAGAATTATAAGGTTCTATCTGCCAAAACATTATTTGAACATTAAATAAAAAATGTTGTAACAATGTCTCAACATGTGTTAGAAAGTAAAATTTTATCCTTTCTATGACATTTATCCATCTTATGACATTTTAGCACTTCCATGTATTTAGGACATTTCAAATTAAGCAAGGTAGGTCTAAATATTTTCCCCAGTGTATAATCTTCATTTTTGATACCAATTTGGTGGGTAATTAAACACATTATTGCAGAAATGATACTTTAATCTTAATCTCTTGCTTGGACAGAAAGCATCCTGAAGCAGGACTTTATTCCAGCTAAAGTGGGCCAGGTAAAATGGCTTTCTTTCTCTCTAGACCTCAATATGGCTGAAATAACATGCAAACTTTTATTGTTGTAATTAAGACCCCATTAATTAAATTGTTAAAAATTTGACCTATAAGCCTTAATATGGTAAAAATTAAGACATTTTAAGACTTTAAAAACGGCAAAAAAATCAACATGCTTCAGCAAATTAATTCATTAAGTTTAATAATCATTGAAACTATTCACTGACTATATAATTGTCACAGTCTTTGTCTGCACCATTCTGTCTTCACTACACTTCCCAGCATCCTCTTGTCTCCTCCACACCTGACATCACTCCCTCAATCATCGTCCTGATCATCTGTGTCACCTGTTGTCACCTTGTTAGTGTTCATTTGTATCTGTATTTAGTTCTCTCTGTTTCAGTCTGTGCTGGTTTGTGTGATCTTCTGGCTGTCTTCCTTGTACCTGTTTGGAGTTTTTGAGTAAATGTTTTGTTTTGGAGCTTTGAGTAAATGTTTTGTATTGGAGCTTTGAGTCAGCCTCAGCCTGTCTTCATTCCACACTACACCGTGACAGAAGAACCGACCAAACATGGATTTCCCTGCAGTAAGACCAATGTGCCTTGAGCAGGGAAACAGCTCTCTTGAGAAACACCTGCAGGTTTTCCTGGATTTGGTACCTCAAACAAGTTTCCCTGATGACTGCCTCTGCACATTTCTACGTGTGGGACTGAACAACACCAGTTGTCTGGAGAACCACCTCAAGGAAGCTTTGCCAAATTTGTGGAATGGGTCCAGCCCGAGACCGTCCAGCCAGAGTCTCGTCCGCCTTAAGGGTTTTCACCGCCTGAAGGGTATTTACCGCTGTGGCCGCCTGAAGGGTCTTTACTGCCGTGGCCGCCTGAAGGGTCTTTACCGCCCTGAAGGGTTTTCATCGCCGCGGCAGCCTGAAGGGTCTTCACCGCCGGAAGGGTCTTCCAACGCCGTGGCCGCCTGAAGGGTCTTCACCGCCCGAAGGGTCTTCACCGCCTGAAGGGCTCGCCGCCTGAAGGGTCTCGCACCGTGGCCGCCGTGAAGGGCTTTCACGCCCTGAAGGGTCTTCACTGCCGTGGCCGCCTGAAGGTCTCTTCACGCCTGAAGGGTCTCGCCACCATGGCCGCCTGAAGGGTCTTCGCTGCCGTCGCGCCTGTGCACCATGCGTGCACCATTCTGTCACCATTCGCCCTGAAGGGTCTTCACCGCCTGAAGGGTTTTCACCGCCTGAAGGGTCTTCACCGCCTGAAGGGTCTTCGCCACCGTGGCCGCCTGAAGGGTCTTTACCGCCTGAAGGGTCTTCACTGCCGTGGCCGCCTGAAGGGTCTTCACCGCCTGAAGGGTCTTCGCACCATGGCCGCCTGAAGGGTCTTCGCTGCCGTCGCCGCCTGTGCACCATTGTGGTGCACCATTCTGTCACCATTCGCCTGAAGGGTCTTCACCGCCTGAAGGGTCTTCACCGCCCTGAAGGGTCTTCACCACCTGAAGGGTCTTCACCGCCGTGGCCGCCTGAAGGGTCTTCACCGCCTGAAGGGTCTCGCCGCCGTGGCCGCCTGAAGGGTCTTCGCTGCCGTCGCCGCCTGTGCACCTGTGCACCATTCTGTCACCATTCGCCTGAAGGGTCTTCACCGCCTGAAGGGTCTTCACCGCCTGAAGGGTCTTCACCGCCTGAAGGGTCTCCGCCGCCGTGCCGCCTGAAGGGTCTTCGCCGCCTGAAGGGTCTTCGCCGCCGTGGCCGCCTGAAGGGTCTTCGCCGCCGTGGCCGCCTGAAGGGTCTTCGCGCGTCGCCGCCTGTGCACCATTGTGGTGCACCATTCCTGTCACCATTCGCCTGAAGGGTCTTCACCGCTGAAGGCTCTTCACCCCCAAGGGCTTTCACCGCCTCGAAGGGTCTTCACCGCCTGAAGGGCTTCACGCCCGAAGGGTCTTCACCGCCTGGAAGGGCTCCGTCGCCCCGAGGGCTTTCACCGCCTGAAGGGTCTTCGCCGCCGCTGCCGCCTCGCCAAGGGCTTTCCACCGCCTGAAGGGCTTCGCCGCCGTGGCCGCCGCTGAAGGATCTTCACCGCCTCGAAGGGTCTCCGTCGCCGTGGCCGCCTGAAGGTCTCGCCGCCATGGCCGCCTGAAGGGTCTCCGCCGCCGTGGCCGCCTGAAGGGTCTTCGCCGCCTGAAGGGTCTCCGCCGCCTGAAGGGTCTCGCCGCCTGCAAGGGTCTCGCCGCTCGCCGCCTGTGCACCATTGTGGTGCACCATTCTGTCACCATTCGCCTGAAGGGTCTTCGCCACTGTGGCCACCTGAAGGGTCTTCGCCGCCTGAAGGGTCTTCGCTGCCGTCGCCGCTTGTGCACCATTGTGGTGCACCATTCTGTCACCATTCGCCTGAAGGGTCTTCTGCCGCCGTGGCCACCTTCTCCGCCCTGGTCACGCCCTCAGCCTGCTCCGCCATGTCCACGTCCTGCCCGGCCACCCCCCCACCCCACTGATGTTCTACGTGCAAGGTCGCGCCTTTGTAAAGGAGGCGTCTCTTCACAGTCTTCGTCTGCACTATTCTGTCTTCGTCATCTTCACTACACTTCCCAGCATCCTCTTGTCTTCACACCTGAACTCACTCCCTCAATCATCCACCTGTTCATCGTCCTGATCATTCCTGTCGTCACCTTGTTAGTGTTCATTTGTATCTGTATTTAGTTTCACTGATAGTGTGTGTAATCTTCTGACAGTCTTTGCGTCAGCCTCAGCCTGTCTTCATTCCACATCACACTGTGACAATAATAAACTCCCTTTTTAATCACACTCACTCACTCACTCACACACTTTCTTATGCACACACATTGAATGGTTTTCTAAAATATTAAATGTACTCCCTATATATTTGTATAATTCAGATTGTAATAATAATCAATACAAAAATATAAAGTTAAGCCACTTCATAAGACTACACAATTTAGTGAATATTTAATTTAAATGTATAGCAGGGGTTCTCAACTCCAGTCCTCGCGACCCACTGCTCTGCATATTGTGTATGTCTCCCTTATTTAACACACCTGATTCAGATCAGCTGTTGAGGATAGACTCTAACGTAGGATAGACACACCAACACTGCACGTATTCTTTGTGTCCTGAATCGAACACACCTGATTCAACTCATCAGGTCATTAACCCATGTGATTATGAGCTAACGAGTTGAATCAGGTGTTTTTGATTAGGGAGACAAAGAATACGTGTTGGTGTGGCGCCAGGAACAGGGTTGGGAAACACTGCTTTATGGGGTTTCTTGTCTTCAAGAAAAAAGCCGGCGACATATAAAGTTGATTCTGTTTGGTCCTCTTCTGTGCATTTGAAGTTTAGCTCATGCAGATAGAACCTTATAGAGCCAAATTAGAGTTCAACTTTGTAGATAGAACCTGTTTGTTTTTTAATAAAAAGTCCCACAATGAACACAACTTAAAGAGGCTACATGCGTTTTACGCGGAAAAATCTGACCCTACAAAAAAAGGATACAGGCTTATAGGTGCACCCACTGTGAGCGGACAAGGTGTCAGATACGCTCATCAGGAGATGTTTAAGTCATAAATGGTAAAATAAAAAGGCCATTATGTTTATTTTGGTGGAAAAGCTGCATAAAGCCTCTTTAAAAAACCACATCACATAACGTTAATAAGATGTCACAGAATAAGAATATGTGAATAACTAAGTTTTGACAAAAATGTCAGATAGAACCTTATAATTCTAAGGGGACGACTATCTATGAAACAATCAAAAACCGACCAGCACAGACTGAAACAGAGAGAACTAAATACAGATACAAAATGAACACTGACAAGGTAACGGATGATCAGGACGATGAGCAGGCGGATGATTGAGGGAGTGAGTTCAGGTGTGGAGACAAGAGGATGCTGGGAAGTGTAGTGAAGACAGAATGGTGCAGATGGAGACTGTGACAGAACGCCCCCATTTACAAAGGCGTGACCTCGCGCCATAGAACATCAATGGGGTGGGGGGTGGACACCCTGGAGGCTGAAGAGGGCATGGCTGAATTAGAGCAGGAAGCCTCTAGGGTGGAGCAGGCTGAGGGCGTGACCAGAGCGGAGCAGGACGTGGACGTGGCAGAGCAGGCTGAGGGCGTGGCCAGGGCGGAGCAGGACGTGGTGGAGCAGGCTGAGGGCGTGGAGCAGGACGTGGTGGAGCAGGCTGAGGGCGTGGCCAGGGCGGAGCAGGACATGGTGGAGCAGGCTGAGGGCGTGGCCAGGGCGGAGCAGGATGTGGACATGGAAGAGCAGGCTGAGGGCGTGGCCAGGATGGTGAAGACCCTTCAGGCAGCCACGGCGGGGTGGTCTCGGTGGGACGGGTCTTGGGCTGGGCGGTCTCGGGCGTTGGAGTGGGGCTGGTGACGTCATCGACAGTGAAGGATGATCTGCAGGATACCAGCCATAGAACATCAATGGGGTGGGCACCCTGGAGGCTGAAGAGGGCATGGCTGAATTAGAGCAGGAAGCCTCCAGGGCAGAGCAGGCTGAGGGCGTGACCAGAGCGGCGCAGGACGAGGGCGTGGCGGAGCAAGCTGAGGGCATGACCAGGGTAGAGCAGGACGTGGACGTGGCGGAGCAGGCTGAGGGCGGGACCAGAGCGGAACAGGACGTGGACATGGCGGAGCAGGCTGAGGGCGTGACCAGAGCGGAGCAGGACGTGGCGGAGCAGGCTGAGGGCGTGGCCAGGGCGGAACAGGACGTGGACATGGCGGAGCAGGCTGAGGGTGTGGCCAAGGCGGAGCAGGACGTGGACATGGCGGAGCAGGCTGAGGGTGTGGCCAGGGCAGAGCAGGCTGAGGGCGTGGCCAGGATGGTGAAGACCCTTCAGGCGGCCACGGCGGGGTGGTCTCAAGCGTTGGAGTGGGGCTGGTGATGTCATCGACAATGAAGGATGATCTGCAGGAGTACCAGCCATAGAACATCAATGGGGGTGGGGGCGCCCTGAAGGCCTGAAGAGGGCATGGCTGAATTCAGAGCAGGAAGCCTCTAGGGCGGAGCAGGCTGATGGCGTGACCAGAGCGGAGCAGGACGAGGGCGTGACCAGGGCGGAGCAGGACGTGGCGGGGCAGGCTGAGGGCGTGGCCAGGGCGGAGCAGGACGTGGACATGGCGGAGCAGGCTGAGGGCGTGGCCAGGGCAGAGCAGGATGTGGAAATGGCGGAGCAGGCTGAGGGCGTGGCCAGGGCAGAGCAGGCTGAGGGCGTTGCCAGGATGGTGAAGACCCTTCAGGCGGCCACGGTGGGACGGGGTCTCGGGCTGGGCGGTCTCGGGCGTTGGAGTGGGGCTGGTGATGTCATCGACAATGAAGGATGATCTGCCAGGATACCAGCCATAGAACATCAATGGGGGTGGGGGGGCGCCTGAAGGCTGAAGAGGGCATGGCTGAATTAGAGCAGGAAGCCTCTAGGGCGGAGCAGGCTGATGGGCGTGACCAGAGCGGAGCAGGACGAGGGCGTGACCAGGGCGGAGCAGGACGTGGCGGGGCAGGCTGAGGGCGTGGCCAGGGCGGAGCAGGACGTGGACATGGCGGAGCAGGCTGAGGGCGTGGCCAGGGCAGAGCAGGATGTGGAAATGGCGGAGCAGGCTGAGGGCGGTGGCCAGGGCAGAGCAGGCTGAGGGCGTTGCCAGGATGGTGAAGACCCTTCAGGCGGCCACGGTGGGACGGGTCTCGGGCTGGGCGGTCTCCGGGCGTTGGAGTGGGGCTGGTGATGTCATCAACAGTGAAGGATGATCTGCAGGATACCAGCAAACACTCCACAAATTTGGGCAAAGCTTCCTTGAGGTGGTTCTCCAGACAGACTGGTGTTGTTCAGTCCCACATGTAGAAACGTGCAGAGGCAGTCATCAGGGAAACTTGTTTGAGGTACCAAATCCAGGAAAACCTCCAGGTGTTTCTCAAGAGAGCTGTTTCCCTGCTCAAGGCACATTGGTCTTACTTCAGGGAAATCCATGTTTGGTCAGTTCTTCTGTCACGGTGTAGTGTGGAATGAAGACAGGCTGAGGCTGACTCAAAGCTCCAAAACAAAACATTTACTCAAAGCTCCAAAACAAAACATTTACTCAAAAACTCCAAACAGGTACAAGGAAGACTGGCAGAAGATCACACACACAAGCACAGACTGAAACAGAGAGAACTAAATACAGATACAAATGAACACTAACAAGGTGACAACAGGTGACACAGATGATCAGGACGATGATTGAGGGAGTGATTTCAGGTGTGGAGGAGACAAGAGGATGCTGGGAAGTGTAGTGAAGACAGAATGGTGCAGACAAAGACTGTGACAATTATATAGTCAGTGAATAGTTTTCAATGATTATTAAACTTAATGAATTAATTTGCTGAAGCATGTTGATTTTCTTGCAGTTTTTGAAGTCTTAAAATGTCTTAATTTTTACCATATTAAGGCTTATATGTCAAATATTTAACAATTTAATTAATGGGGTCTTAATTACAACAATAAACGTTTGCATGTTATTTCAGCCATATTGAGGTCTAGAGAGAAAGCCATTTTACCTGGCCCACTTTAGCTGGAATAAAGTCCTGCTCGGATGTATTACAGTGGCTGCTTTCTGTCCAAGCAAGAGATTAAGATTAAAGTATAATTTCTGCAATAATGTGTTTAATTACCCACCAAATTGGTATCAAAAATGAAGATTATACACTGGGGAAAATATTTAGTCCTACTTTGCTTAATTTGAAATGTCCTAAATACATGGAAGTGCTAAAAAAATTTAATAAATGTCATAGAAAGGATAAAACTTTCTAACACATGTTGAGACATTGTTACAACATTATTTTTTTTTAATTTAATGTTCAAATAATGTTTTGGCAGATAGAACCTTATAATTCTAAGCGAAAAGTTTTTTTTTTTAGAATTAGAATTAGAAGGTTTTATCTGCATTTGACCCATTCCAAAAATCCCCATTTACAAATTTGAGAGGATTTTGATATTGTGTTTAGAATACATTTAGGGTCCCTGTTATTTTCATGTTTGAATGAAACTTGTTCTCCATATAAATTCTCCTATATGTAATGCAAAAACTTTGAAGCTCAATATCTCAAAACTGCTCAGAACGCAGATAGAACCTTATAATAACAAGGGGACAGAGTGTGTGTAATCTTCTGCCAGTCTTCCTTGCACCTGTTTGGAGTTTTTGAGTAAATGTTTTGTATTGGAGCTTTACATCAGCCTCAGCCTGTCTTCATTCCACACTACACTGACAACAATCACAAAAAATGTCAGACTCCCTTTTTAATCACACTCACTCACTCACTCACTCACTCACTCACTCACTCACTCACTCACTACACACACACACACACACACACACACACACACACAAAAACGCTCTCTCTCACACACACACACACACCAACACACTTTCTCACACATAAGCACACGTACACACTCGCACACACACGGACAAACGCGCACGCGCACACACACATACTTTCAAAACAAACACACACTTGCATGTTGAATGGTTTTCTAAAATATTCAATTTACACACTCTATATTTGTATAATTCAGATAATTATAACTATAATAATAATAGTTCTTAATAATAATCTCATTAATAATTAATAATAATGAACGGTAACACTTTACAATAAGGTTCGTTAGTTAACATTAGTTAACTACATTAGGTAATATGAACTAATAATGAACAGCACTTATACAGCATTTGTTAATCTTTGTTAATGTTATTTTCAACATTTACTAAAACTTGATTAAAATCTTGTTAACATTAGTTAATGCACCGTGAACTAACATGAACAAACAATGAACAGCTGTATTTTCATGAACTAACATTAACAAAGATGAACAAATGCAGTAACAAATGTATTGCTCATGGTTAGTTCATGTTAGTAAATACATTAACTAATGTTAACTAATGAACCTTATTGTAAAGTGTTACCATAATAACCAATACACTATAAAGAAAATGACAAAATATAAAGTTAAGCCACTTCATAAGACTACACAATTTAGTGAATATTTAATTTACTGTAAATGCATAGCATTTTGCCTTTATGGGGTTTCTTGTCTTCAAGGAAAAAGCCGGCAACCCGACATATAAAGTTGATTCTGGTTGGTCCTCTTCTGTGCATTCAAAGTGCTGATTGGCTCATGCAGATAGAACCTTATAGATTAGAGACAAGTTAGAGTTCAACTTTGTAGATAGAACCTTTTTTTTTCAATAAAAAGTCCCACAATGAACACAACTTAAAAAAAAACACATCACATAACGTAAATAAGTTGTCACAGAATAAGAATGAATAACAAAATTGACAAAAATGTCAGATAGAACCTTATAATTACAAGAGGACGATATGTTAAAAATTCTGGGTTTTTTTTTAAAAGTTTTTAAAATAAGACTTTTTATTTATTTATTGTGAAATAAATTAAAAAAAGTCTTTTTAAAAACTTAAAAAAAACTTTAAAAACAGGTACCCATTTTAATATGTTTAAAAATGTACTTTATTCCTGTTATGGCAAAGCTTAATTTTCAGCATCATTGCTATTCTAATATGCCGAGTTGCTGCTCAAGAAACATTTCTTATTATTTAAAAAATATTGAAAAAAGTTGTGCTGCTTAATATTTTTGTGGAAACACGTGATATACTATTTCCAGGATTTTTGGATGAATAGAAAGTTCAAAAGATCAGAATTTATTTGAAATATTTTATAGAAATCTTTTGCAAAAATTACCAATGTCTTTATGACTTTTAATCAGTTTAATGTGTCCTTATTGGATAAAAGTTCAAAAGAAAAGAAAAATGCACACAAAGCAGAGTAAGATAGCTTATAGTTTTGATATCTTGGAGTATGTGAGTTTGTGAGATGTCACTGAGTCAGTCTCTCCCAGCTTATCTGTTTAAGAACATCTCAGATCAGCAATGTCAACAACCTGAATCCTGATGACACTGAGCTGCTTCACACACAGTATAGCACGGTAAGCCAGATCATGAGGACATTGTAATGTCCATGTGAGAACAATTTGGTCCCCATAAAACCTGTACTTATATGTTGTGTGTCAGAATATAATAGAGTGGTAATTAAGAGCTTAAGTGTGTGTGTGTGTGTGTGTGTGTGTGTGTCTGCATGTGAGCTGGCATTGAGTGACTGAACTCTTGTGAGTGGATTAGAGTCGAACAGCTGATTACAGACTATGAATAAAACCTCTGACAGAGGTAATGGACATTCAGCCGTCCACACACAAAGGCTCAGACTCAAGGGTAGAGTGCTGAAAAAAGTGCAAAAGCCCTTTTCAATCACGTTTAAATATCAGATATCAGTTTCTACACTTTCTCATTCTCTCTCTTGCTACAGAGGTTAATGTCAACAGCTAGCCAGCCTCTGCACAGCAAACTTCAGGAGCTGAATAAACTACTAGGCAGCGGGCCACATGGTCAGCCGACAGGCACTGCCGTGTGTTTAGAGCTGCTAAAATAAACACACTAGCAGATGGAATGTATCCCACTGCACAATACACGTAACATAATTCAGGTACAATTCAAGTGCAAGCCAGGAGCTTTTAATTAAGTCTGTTTTTTTTGTGCTAGCAAAATGTAATTAGTCAGCATTTTATCAGTAAAAAGAAAATTAAAAAGAACAACAAAGGCTGTTGTGAATGAAAGTAAGCTAACTAACGATATGAATGTGCATTTTAATAAGGAAAAATAAATCAGCTTATCAAAATACATCTATTGTTGTTGATGTCAAATGACTAGGGCTGCAGGATTTTGGGGACTTTAAAGCTACACTGTGTGATTTTTAGACCGTGATTCGTATTTATAGCACGAATGACATTTCTCGTGCCATTTATACGGCAAAAACTGTTTTTGTGGTTTATTGCGACTCAGCAAATCACTAAAGGAACACAAACTCCCCACCCCTCCCCCTAAACCTACCCCAGGGTTTTTTTGTGCGTAGCATATACACACAAAAAATATATATATTATGCCGTATAAATGCCAAGAGAAATGACATTCGTGGTATAGATATGCATTTTCAAGAGACTGTGTTGGATTTTCACCCCCATTTAGCAGTGTAAAGGTATATGACCATCCAGTGAATATTAGTTTCTGTTCCTCTCAATTCCGATTTAGTTTTACCTCCTACGGTGGCCAATGTAATCCAAGTTTAACATGGCTTCCAGTTCGAACCTCGATCCATGAGTGTTAACTCCATAGATATGTATATAAAGGCTAGATGTGTTACGGCGGAGTTTCCATCGTCATCACCGGCAGCCATCTTGTCACAGGTAAGCTGATGTAAGATGAGTGGTCAACACGAACACAAATACTCTTATCTCGTTGAAATCTTGACGGATTTACAAACGGTTTGGTTTCTTACAAACGTTATTAACGAGGCTATAATTATCTGGATGATTATTTATTTATACACTTATTATTCATAAGTATGCTGTGTCATAGCTACATCTCTGACGTTTATAACAAACCAAACCGTTTGAAAATCGGTAGAATATTGAGCAAGTTATGGTGATTTAAAAAGTACATGCACCATTAAAACAATGTTACGAGTGAGCGAGCTGCCTGAGACAAGATGGCCGCCATGTGCTGACGTCGACCTCCATTGGCCAGCAGCGCGGACGACACATCTAGCCTTTATATACATATCTATGGTTAACTCAAACATAAACGTGAAAGGCGAAGCTTGAATTGCCGGATATGTCCCTCTTATATACTTTCAAGATGGAGGGGCAACATGGCGACCGAAATTAGAACCCCTTACCCATTTGTATTTTCAATGGCATATTATACACTCACGAGAATACTTTAATACTTGAACGAAGTAAATATACATTAATGAGCACATATATTTTTGAAATAACTAAGTGTTTTTAGCTAAAAGGGTTACACAGTGTAGCTTTAAACTGATTTTGATTTAAAATGGGTGTTTTTTTAAGTTCCTGGTTTGCTGTGCTTGTTTGTAGGGCTGCACAATTTGGCTAAAAAATTTATGATCATTATGAGCCCCGCACATGACATGCAGGAAAAAAAATAGTAGGCTAAATTGTTCATATGATTAACTTATCCGTTTCCTCGATTTACTAAATCATGCACACGATTTAAAAACCGAGGGAACAAAATAGTAAATCATGCACATGATTTAGCAAATCGAGAATTTTCAGCCTTTGTGATTTGCTAGTCGCAATAAACCATTTAATGATTTTGGTTTTATTCCTTTCGCAGTGCTACAAAATGTGTCCAATTCCACAGTATTTTATGCAAATGTGCCTGTTAACTGGTAGAAGCTAACCAAATAAGCCAGACACTACCATGGACGGGTTGTGTGACATGCCCTCATCTTCAAAAACCTTAAAAAATTGATACAGAATCAATAACCATTGAGAGTTAGATGAACCTGAACAACTGAATGTATTCAGGCAAATATGCTAACTGCTAAGCTACAGCTAGCAAAGCAGCTCCATTGCTTTTATGTCCATGTTTACTCTTCGTTCTGACTGATAAAGTAAGTTAAGCATCTGTAACACATGACTACTCAGTCCTTATCTGCTCTAGTTCTATCGGTTAGAGAAAAGATGAGACAAGGCCTCAGGTTCACACGCCTCTAGCGTCCTAGCATGCATGTGTGCAGTATTGCCTCCTCTGCACACTTTGTTGGGTCTCGGCGGAGGCTGACCCACTTTGTGCAGATCTAATTCTGGCACAGGCAGCCTCTGTGAGAATTACTGTCCCACAGTCACATGGTGCTCTGGTAGATTAAAAAAAACATATAAATATGATATTAATAATGTTAGGGCAGAGGGGCGGAAGGGCACACATGGTAGCTCAGCACACATCTGTGCTCTAGAAAGCTCCAGTGAACTGGAATGAGAGTAAGACAATGAGAGAGACAGACAGGTTCAGTGTCTGAGACAATGTTAAGCTCAAGTGTCCTCTGAAGACTGTCTCTCTCCCTCTCTCTCTCTCTCTCTCTCTCTCTCTCTCTCTCGTATCTGACACATTCGTCACCAGCTTTGTGACTCACATTTTGTTCCATCTTTCATCATAAGCCTTGAGTTTTTAAGACAGTGTGTCAAGTTAAAAATAGTTCAACTTACAAAACACGTCTCCATATCCCTACATTCTGTTCTATTCCATTGCACTCCATCCAACTATTTTTGAACACAAGAACATGAGCTGTGTGAACGCACACTAGGAAATGCATCAGATAAGGTTCAAGGGAACCCAAAACCAGTCTAAATATTCACAGTTTCCCTAAGATCAAACAGTCGACTGATCATTCAGGCAAACCAACTAGTTGTTTTGAAAATGTGTAGTTTTGCATGTATAATTAGAATCTATAAATATTTGAATATACAAATCAATTTTGAAACTAAGAATATTTCAATCTTTGAAATCTTAAAATATAGGATATTTGATTCTACAAATCTTTAGAATCTATTTTCATTTTTGAATTTATGCTGAATTTATGAATCTTTAGAACCTTTAGAATGTTTAGAATCTGTGAATTTATAAAACTATGAATTTGAATATTTAAAAAAAATCTTTAGAATCTTTGAAACTGAATATTTTCATCTTTGGAATCCTTAAATTTGAAATCTTAAAACTATGAATCCCTAGAATCATTGAATTTTGGAATTATTTGATTATTTTTAATGATAAATCTTATATTTTTTGGAATTTATCAGTATTCAAACCTTTTAGAATCTTAACTCTTTACCCACCAGTGTTTAAAAAAAAGAATTCAGAACATCTGCGATCATATTCAGAAAGAATTATCAAAACATAGATGGACTAGATTGAGTCCATCAAAACTCGCAAATCTTGCTCGATCCTCTACCTCATCCTGGGTCGACATTTCATTCAGGTAATATTAGGCAGTTTTGATTTATATGCGTTTTAAAGGATTAGTTCACCCAAAAATGAAAATTAAGTCATTAATTACTCACCCGCATGCTGTACCAACCTCGTAAGACCTTCGTTCATCTCGGAACACAAATTAAGATATTTTTGATTAAATTTGAGAGCTGTATCACTACCATATAGACTGCCTAAGGAACTGGCTCTTGACGGCCAAGAAAGTTAATGAGAGAAAATGTTTAATATTCCATGTGCCTACAGCGGCTCAACTATTGAGTTTATCAAGCGACGAGAATAATTTTTGTGCAAAAAAACAAACAAAAATAACGACTTTATTCGACTATTCCTTTTCTTCCTTGTCGGCCTGAAAACGAGACTTTAAGAGATTTCCACGACGCATGCCCGAGAACTGAACTGAAGTAGTTGAAGGAGATCGCAATTCTCGCGCATGCGTCGTGGAAATCTATCCAAGTCTCGATTTCAGGCCAACAAGGAAGAAAAGGAATAGTCGAATAAAGTCGTTATTTTTGTTTGTTTTTTCGCACAAAAGTATTCTCGTTGCTTGATAAACTTATAGTTGAGCCACTGTTGTCACATGGAATATTTAAACATTTTCTTCATTGACTTTCTTGACCGTCAAGAGCCAGTCCCTTAGGCAGCCTATGTGGTAGTGATACAGCTCTCAAATTTAATCAAAAATATCTTAATTTGTGTTCCGAAGATGAACGAAGGTCTTGCAGGGTTGGCACAGCTTGCGGGTGAGTAATTAATGACTTAATTTTCATTTTTGGGTGAACTAACCCTTTAATGTTGATCGCAATATTGTACATATAAACAGTATCTTCTTGTATATGCCATCACTTGTTTCTGCTTCTTTTTCCCTGTGTTTTGATCCAGAGATTCAGTACTCTTTCAGAAGATGCGTAATAGCGCCCCCTACTGCATAACAGTGAAAACATGGAAAGCTGGAAAACTTTTTGTCAGCGTTGTCTCGTAAATAACGGAAAATTCCGTCAATGGTAGGGAAAGAGTTAAAAACTGGAATATTACAATGAATGATTTAGAAGATTCTAAAGATTATTTTTGATTCTACAGATTCTTAAAAGAGCCTTCAGAATTATTAGAATCTCAGAGCAAAGGAATGAAACAGTACTGTACATCTGTGCTCTAGAAAACTGAAACAAGACAGTAACAAGAAAGAGACAGAGACAGAATGATTCGTTGTCATTCCAGTTACTCTTCATCCTCTTGTCTGAGTCAGATGTTAAGCTGAAGTGTCCTGCTTGACCCAGTTCTATCTTTCTCTCTCTCTCTCTCTCTCTCTCTTCTCTCTCTCAATAAATCTCTCTCTCTCTCTAAATCTGCTTTCTTTTCATTTCTCCTTTTTGTCATACATCGAATCTCCAGAGCTTAATAAGGTGACTGGGTCTGAACAATAGAATGGAAGATAGATAGAAGGTACGCAAGTTTACAGTCATCCTCAAAATAATTTTCCAAGACAAGACACAACATTACAGCAAATATGAGAAAGTTCCAGACCAAAGCACTGCCTGACACAACAGAAAAATTTACAGCAGACGGTAGAAACATTTTAAACATCTCTGTGGTGGGTTTCTTTAATGGATATTGCTAATGTCAAAATGAAAATATGTTTGTTACCAATTTCACTATTGTTCATTTTCAGGATATTCAATGTGAATTTGGCTCTCATGCAGATTTGTTGTAGGGATTCTGAATGCAGTCAATTGAGTCATGTGTAGGTCTGACCTGACTCAAATCTCCTTGCTTGAACCCTGCCAGTGCACAGATGTCCTGTTCATTCAGTAGATTTCCACTCAGAAAAACAGCAGCGATTAAACCCAGAAGTGGCACGTGGGGAGCAGAGAGGGGATGATCAAGTGCGAGAAGAGAATGAGGCGACCCGAACGTTCTTGCAACACAAACAATGGGTTTAACACACAAGCTCACAAACCAATACAATTTAAAACCTTGCCGGATTAGTTTGACTGCGCTGCATGTAAATGAAAAGTCTGAGGCCGACAGGACAGAATTTAGCATCTGTTGAGATCTAATTAACTGACTAAATTTAACAACAACACACTTGGAAGCAGATAAATACTTCAATCTTTGAAACTATGAATCTTTGAATCTCGTATGAATCTTTGAATCTCAATATTAAATATTTCAATCTTTGGAATCTTAAAATCTCTCAATCTTTGAAACTATGAGTCTTGCATTCTGTTACTAAAATCAACAAATCTTTTAATCTTTGAAGTGACATTTATTGAGAATTTGGCTCTTATGCGAATTTGCTTCAGGGATTCTGAATGTATTGTGTTTGACTGGCTGAATAACTAGAAAACCACACTAGAAAACAGATAGAGGAAGGGAAATTGTGATACAAGAATTTGTAGAAGGTGCGATGTCTAAAGAAATAAAGTTTTATCACTTACCCACTGCAGGAGCATCATACTCTCGCCTAGCAGTATTTCTGGGGCAGAATATGCTAGTGAACCACAGCTGGTCATCAACATTGTCCCAGGCTTAAAGTGGTTACTAAAGCCAAAATCTGTTAGCTTCACCGTCCCTTGCTGCCTGAAGAACACCACATTCTCCGGCTTCAGGTCTCTGTGGACAACATGCAGACGATGGCAGTAGGCTATTGCTCGTACAATCTGAGCAAAGTGCACTTTCGCCGTGACTTCGGCCACCCCGCCTTCGTGACGCAAGATGTAATCGTACATGTCACCTCCGTCGCCCAGCTCTCAGGATGAGGTAGAGCTTGGTCTGTGTATCGATGACCTCATACAGTCGCACTACGTTGGGGTGCTGGACGAGTTTCATGCAACGGACTTCTTGTAGCAAGTGTCCAGTTGCTAAATCGTCAGAGCTTGGTCTTGTCAATGACTTT
The DNA here is from genome assembly GCA_030378365.1 of Hybognathus amarus. Lineage (NCBI taxonomy): Eukaryota > Metazoa > Chordata > Actinopteri > Cypriniformes > Leuciscidae > Hybognathus > Hybognathus amarus. The sequence goes on along the minus strand of JAQIUQ010001992.1, from coordinate 522 downwards.
GACTGCTACTAGTTGGCCCGTGGAACACGATGACGGGCTAGTTTGACCACGGCGAAATGACCTTTGCCCCAGTGTGCGGTCTGAGATCGTATAGGCCGGCTATCTTGCCCTCGTAACCGCTTTTGGTGGCAGACATTTTGGATCAAGCAGTGGAGGTACAGTTGCAGGGCTGGGCTCTTTCACGTAAGGAAGCTGAAGGAAACTGGGACTCTATTGAGACATCACCTGTGGAAACACAAAAGAGAGAAAATGACAGTGAAAAAATGACACAAAAACAGCGGACCCCATGCACATAATTGTTATAATTAATTTTATATCATATAAGGGGAAAATGTATCCAATCAGTGATGCATGCTTAGGAAAAAACTCAGGCTGTCAAACGATTAATCGCGATAATCGCATCCAAAGATAAAAGTTTTTTGTTTACATAATATATGTGGGTGCTCTGTGTATAATTATTTTATTTATATATATATATATATATATATATATATATATATATATATATATATATATATATAT
>JAQIUQ010001991.1:0-31022 GCA_030378365.1 Hybognathus amarus | reverse complement strand
CAGGATGTACTTGGTTCAGTTAGTATTGTCGGATCACGACACCCTTTTTGTCTCAGGTGAAGACGTCGTTGAACTCCTTTTTGCCATCACAGTATTTCAGCCGAGTGCATCCTCTGCTGCTCACATTCACATTGATGTTTGGCCCCAGTGTCCTCCGTTGCTCACATCCAGAAAAGAAAATAGCATGTGACCCAAAGGTTGCATCATTTTTACTCTTAATCTGGTGTCTGATGCAACATATCTAATTTAAATATTATGCAGGAAACAGAAATCCGCTCTTCTATCCAGATACAGAGGCTACTTAATGTGACCAAATGTAAACTCACCATGTCCTGATTGGCTAATGATCCGAATCTGCTTGATCAGATCACGGTGATCGCATGTTAATGCCAAGTGTAAACGCAGCCTTTGACTCACAATAGTCACATCCATGTGATCGGCCTCTTACAACGAACACACTGCTGAAGTTTCATCAAGATCAGTTAATGTATGCAGAAGTTTTAACACACTTCCTTTTTGATTTATTTACTTACTTTTTTGATTTATGGACCAAGTTAATTTAATTAATACACTAATTATATAAAACTATTGTCAATGCACTACAATTAAACAGGTTATATGCCTTTACTTATAAAAAAATAAAAATAAAAACTTATTTAAAAAATACCAGGCTTAAGAAATGTATTTACTTTAGCAGGCCAGACACACAGTGAAATGATTAAGCCCCCTCCTCCACACACACACACACACACACACACACACACACACACACACACACACACACACACACACACACACACACACACACACACACACACACACACACACACACACACACACACACACACACACACACACACACACACACAGACTGTGTGTCAGAGACTCAAAGGCAAAGACAGGCCTAGGCTCAGAAAGAGCATGATCATATTCAAACTACAATATCTGACTTTCTGTGGGTTTGAGCTTATTATTGTTAATTAGAAAGTTGTTTGGCTTGAATAGAACAATATACACGGCAAGTTTTGTAACTGTCAGTAAAACTAACCAAGTTATAACACACTTTATGTGTCCTTTTTTAGTCAAAAAAATCCGCCACGGCCAAACCGTTCGAGATATCACAAATCCGTCCGGAATTTAGCATCCTCAATGTCTTGACTTCATGCACACCGAGTTTGGTGGTGATTGGTAACAGCATGGGTTGTAATTTGATGTTTTTCTAGGACATTTATTTAAAAAAAAAAAACATAATTCCCGACTTCCGTTTGAACTGTCGTAAAACTTAGAGCACGAAAGTTGTTTGGCCTGATGTGATCTATGAGTGTACCGAGTTTCATATTAATCCATGCACGTGTGTTTGATTTATGGACAAATGTTCGAATCCCTAAAAGAATGCATCCTAAAAGAATGGTAAAGTTTAATGCGTCGCCACGGCAACAGTTTCAAAGATATCAAGAATCCATTCATAGGTCTTCATCTGCCGTGTATTTACATTATACAGATGAAGTTTGAAGCAAATCGGGTAAAAATCAGAGGGTGATTTCAAAGCATTTTGAAAGTGACACACTTCCTGCTGCCAGTTGGTGGCGCTATAACTTTGACTCACAATAGTCACATCCATGTGATCGTCCTCTTACAGCGAACGCACTGCTGAAGTTTCATCCAGATCAGTTAATGTATGCTGAAGTTATGACACACTTCCTGTTTCAGCGTTTCTCGCCATAGTTTCGTTTCCTCGCCACGGCCAAACCGTTCGAGATATCAAAAATCCCCACACAAACTTTCATCCTCAATGTCTTGACTTCACGCTGACCGAGTTTCGTCGAATTTGGATCAGAGCTCTCAGGAGGAGTATTTAAAAGTTCATTGCGTGTGTTTTACAAAAAAACCTCAATAGCCGACTTCCTGTTGGGCTGGGGTAAAAAGTAAGAACGCGAGGTATAGATGAAATTCTGCTATCGACATGTGTACCGAGTTTCATATTATTACATGCAAGTGTGTTTGAGTTATGGACCAGGTGTTCGGACCCCATTCCAGGGGGCGCTGACGAGCCGCCCTGCCACGCCCGGGTACCAGCTTCAGCCCGGCTCTGATGGCCGCGGGTTCTGACCCGTGTGCAAAGTTTCAAGAGTTTTCGAGCATGTTAAGGGCCCCAAAAGTGCCCGAATAGTCGCTAGAAAAAAAAAAAAAAAAAAAAAAATAATAATAATAATAATCGGAAGGAAAACAATAGGGCTCTGCGCCCTTTCAGGGCTTGGGCCCTAATAAATGAAGTTTGCCTGGAGTAAGCAAGAGATATCAAAAATCATGCTCGCCCTGCAAGAACTGTATCAAATCAAGTTAAAATATATATAAATATAGCTGCGAGCAGCGATCGCAGGCCCAAGCCGGTGGCACCGCAATCCCGGTGCCTTTAGTTACCTAAAGGCACCGGGATGGCGGTACCGCCGGCTTTGGCCCTCCATCGCTGCTCGCAGCTATATTTGTATATATATGTATATATATATATAAAGCCGGTGGCACCGCCACCTTGGTGCCTTTAGGGTTATTCTGCACGACGTGCAAAAACGTAACCCCTGCTTTGGAATACATACTAGTATGTATTCCACAATTGGAATACATACTAACATACTAGTCAGAACTGAATAGTTGATATCTGAATGACAGATCACCATAGAAGTCAATGGAAAAAATGTGACTAGTAACAAAAGAATAGTTACTAGTCACCATTGAAATAAGTACTAGTGTCTAATGAATAAGTACTAGTATCTATTTAATAGGTACTAGTATCTAATGAATAAGTACTAGTAACTAATTAATAAGCATTGGTATGTAATGAATAAGGACTAGCATCTAATGAATAAGTACTAGTATCTAATAAATAAGGACTAGTTTCTAATGAATAAGTACTAGTATCTTTAAAAAGGTACTAGTACCTAAAGAATAAACACTAGTATCTAAAGAAAAGGCACTAGTATCTAAAGAATAAGCACTAGTAGCTAATGAATAAGTACTAGTACTTAATGGAATAGATACTAGTATCTAAAAAATAAGTACTAGTAGCATGAAAATAGAGACTAGTAGGTTAAAATGATTAAATGTTAAAACGGTTTGCCATACTCTATCTGTCGTTTCGACTAGTCACAATTACGTTACAGATATCTTAAATGATAATACAAACTATCCAAAATGTAATTACGACTAGAAAGACGTTGTTGATATCTACAATGTTAATTACGAATAGTCAAACTTAGCTTTTAAATGTTAAAAGGGCTTGCCATACAGAAGTGTAGGCTCAGAGAGACACTCAACATTTTCAAACCAAAATATCTGACTTTCTGTGGGTCCTAGCTCATGAGTGTAAATTAGAAAGTTGTCCGGCTTGAGGAGAATATATGAATATATGAAACGATGAGATCAACATGTGTACTGAGTTTCATATTATTACATGCAAGCGTGTTTGATTTATGGACCAAGTTTTTGGACCCCGTTCCAGGGGGCGCTGTCTAGCCCCCTTGCCACACCCGGGTACCATCTTCAGCCCGGCTCTGATGGCTGTGGGATCTGACCTGTGTGCAAAGTTTCAAGAGTTTTCAAACCCATTAAGGGCCCCAAAAGCCGCTAAGAGACTCAAAATCATCAAAAAAAAGGAATGTTAAAGTTTGATGCGTTGCTATGGCAACATTATCTTAGATATTGAATAATGCTTTCACAGCTCTTCATCTGGCGTGTGTTTACATTTGAAGCAAATCGGGTAAAAGTAAGAGTGCGATTTCAAAGCATTTTGAAAGTGAAACACTTTCTGCTGCCAGTTGGTGGCGCTATATATTTGACTCACATCTATGTGATCGACCTCTTACAACGAACACACTGCTGAAGTTTCATCAAGATCAGTTAATGTATGCAGAAGTTTTAACACACTTCCTTTTTGATTTATTTACTTACTTTTTTGATTTATGGACCAAGTTAATTTAATTAATACACTAATTATATAAAACTATTGTCAATGCACTACAATTAAACAGGTTATATGCCTTTACTTATAAAAAAAATAAAAATAAAAACTTATGTAAAAAATACCAGGCTTAAGAAATGTATTTACTTTAGCAGGCCAGACACACAGTGAAATGATTAAGCCCCCTCCCCCTACACACACACACACACACACACAGACTGTGTGACAGGCCTAGGTTTAGAAAGAGCATGATCATATTCAAACTACAATATCTGACTTTCTGTGGGTTTGAGCTTATTATTGTTAATTAGAAAGTTGTTTGGCTTGAATAGAACAATATACACGGCAAGTTTTGTAACTGTCAGTAAAACTAACCAAGTTATAACACACTATATGTGTCCTTTTTTAGTCAAAAAAATCCGCCACGGCCAAACCGTTCGAGATATCAAAAATCCGTACGGAATATAGCATCCTCAATGTCTTGACTTCATGCACACCGAGTTTGGTGGTGATTGGTAACAGCATGGGTTGTAATTTGATGTTTTTCTAGGACAATTATTTAAAAAAAAAAACATAATTCCCGACTTCCGTTTGAACTGTCGTAAAACTTAGAGCACGAAAGTTGTTTGGCCTGATGTGATCTATGAGTGTACCGAGTTTCATATTAATCCATGCACGTGTGTTTGATTTATGGACAAATGTTCGAATCCCTAAAAGAATGCATCCTAAAAGAATGGTAAAGTTTAATGCGTCGCCACGGCAACAGTTTCAAAGATATCAAGAATCCATTCATAGGTCTTCATCTGCCGTGTATGTACATTATACAGATGAAGTTTGAAGCAAATCGGGTAAAAATAAGAGGGTGATTTCAAAGCATTTTGAAAGTGACACACTTCCTGCTGCCAGTTGGTGGCGCTATAACTTTGACTCACAATAGTCACATCCATGTGATCGTCCTCTTACAGCGAACGCACTGCTGAAGTTTCATCCAGATCAGTTAATGTATGCTGAAGTTATGACACACTTCCTGTTTCACGTTTCTCGCCATAGTTTCGTTTCCTCGCCACGGCCAAACCGTTCGAGATATCAAAAATCCCCACACAAACTTTCATCCTCAATGTCTTGACTTCACGCTGACCGAGTTTCGTCGAATTTGGATCAGAGCTCTAGGAGGAGTATTTAAAAGTTCATTGCGTGTGTTTTACAAAAAAACCTCAATAGCCAACTTCCTGTTGGGCTGGGGTAAAAAGTAAGAACGCGAGGTATAGATGAAATTCTGCTATCGACATGTGTACCGAGTTTCATATTATTACATGCAAGTGTGTTTGAGTTATGGACCAGGTGTTCGGACCCCATTCCAGGGGGCGCTGACGAGCCGCCCTGCCACGCCCGGGTACCAGCTTCAGCCCGGCTCTGATGGCCGCGGGTTCTGACCCGTGTGCAAAGTTTCAAGAGTTTTCGAGCATGTTAAGGGCCTCAAAAGTGCCCGAATAGTCGCTAGAAAAAGAAAAAAAAAAAAAAAAAAAAAAAAAAAATAATCGGAAGGAAAACAATAGGGCTCTGCGCCCTTTCAGGGCTTGGGCCCTGAAAAATCGGAAGGAAAACAATAGGGCCTTCGCCCCTTCAGGGAAAAATGGCCCTTTCACCATTTTTCTCATCTCTTTTGTTTCCAGAAAACTGTACCACACTCGATAAATTCTTTACATCATTATCTGAATGTGTTTCGCTGTGGGGCATACAAAGCCTGAGTTAAAATGTCATTGCTCACAAAAGGTGGAAGCGTTTGTGAAAGTAACTCCCTTAGCTGGCAATGCGATGGGAAGAACAGGGACAAGTTCATTGCTAATTACTATTCTGTGCTCAACTATTTCATTGGCTTTGTCAACACTGTCAAGAAACACTAAAACGGCACTATTCATTCTGTATATTGTCACCCTTTCATAATAGTTTTAACTAGAACAAGAAAACCTAAGTAATTGTTCGCCAAATAATTCCAGCGCTCAGATTTGTACCATGGCTAAATATACTGTATATTGGCCTTTTCACCACATGCCCCACTCTGCGACATTATCAGTATAACTATTGGTTTCTTGTAATAAAATGACATGTAGATTTTTATTCTGCATTATTTCAGACACTACGGCTTGTTTATCTATATATATACATTATTTTTTTAAATAAATGCCATTGACCCCTCAAATTTTTCAACATAAGGAATTGTTTTAAATAACCATGAGAAAATCCATTTGTCACTGTATTTGTTAATCTTTGTTAACATTTGTTAATAAAAATACAGTAGTTTATTGTTACTTTATGTTAGTTCACAGTGCAATAACTAATGTCAACAAGATTTTAATAAAGTATTAGCAAATGTTGAAATTAACGTAAATTAATAAATTCAATTTAACTGCTGTTTTTTTGTTATGATTCTGTCATGATAGAGCTCTAGTCTCTCCTAGTCTTGTTTTGCCCCCTTGTGGGTTTTGTTTTCCCTAGTTTTGTCCTATAATAAAGTGTGTTAAGCATCCTGCCTGCGCTTGGGTTCATCTCTGTAAATCATAAGTTTATTTTTTATGTATTTATTATATATATATATATATATATATATATATATATATATATATATATATATATATATATATATATATATATATATAGTTAGGTGACCATATGCCTTGCTTTGCCTTGCTTTTGGCTTGCTTAGTTGGGGTTATTTAATATTTAACAATATTATTGATCTGTGTTTTACTACTTTCATGTTATCACTGTAAAGCTGCTTTGACACAATCTGTATTGTAAAAGCGCTATATAAATAAATGTGACTTGACTTGACCATATTTTGATTACCAAAAACCAGGACACTTGGCCTGGCAAACAGATAGGCCTATTCAAATGATACTCAAAGTTTACTGAAAGATATCTTATTAATTTCAATACATTTAAAGTAGGTTATGCCTCCTCTGTATGGATAGAAAATTGTTATATTGTTACATGAAAAAACAGGACAGTTGGTCACCCTATATTAGTATATAGTTATAAGTGAAGTGCATTTATCTACATTGAATGTCAATGGTCCAATATATTTTAGCAATTTTAACAGTTATATATGAATTATTAGTAAATAAACAAGAGGTAGAGTTATCTTTTTTAATTAGGCGTGGAGTGTTTTGTCATTATTGTATTTTTGTTCTTAGTATAGTTAAGGCGGTGCATCCGCCGAAGAATTTGGTTTTATTTCTACATTTTTCTTTGGAAGCCAGTTTAGAGGGATGGCTAAAAATTAGATATTATTTTTATGTTTTGATTATTTCAATGATTTGACCACACTTAATGTTGACCAACATTTTTTTTGGTTGTTTTTTCTGCCTTTGCACATTGCAACAGTGCTTCACATGTTACGTAGTAGGGGTGTAACGGTACACAAAAATCATGGTTCGGTGAGTACCTCTGTTTTAAAGTCAAGGTTCGGTACGTTTTCGATACAGCAACAAGAAAGAAATGCCAGAGAAATTTGTTTAAAGAAAAGTATATTTTTAAATAAGTGTGAGTTTTCCTAGATCTTGAAACTTTCAGGTTTATAAATGGGGGTTATCTTTGAAGGATGAACAAATAATGTTTTGGTCATCACATTAAAAATAACATTTAAATATATATTAATTTATATAATATTTTTATTTTGAAGTGCTGGAAAAAGATGTGTGAAGTACTTGAAAGCATTTCACCATTCCAGCCAAACTGGTTCCAGTTAGTGTTACTATATTAAATCCATGGTGAATGTTGCTGGTCTGTGGTCATAAAGTATTACTAGTTCATTCACGGCATAATATTTCTCCTGGTTTCCACGACAGCGCTGTTTGATCTAATAGTGATCTACGGTTAATAACAGAGAAATGTGAATGCATCTCACTAGATCTTGCAGAGATGTTATTACCTCAGTGGCGAATTTTGCCCGCAGGAAAATTATCCAAGCAATCTTTCGGTTTGTATGCATACCGAACCAGAAGCCTCGAACTGAAACGGTTCAATACGAATACATGTACCGTTACACCCCTATTACGTAGTCATCCACTTTACCAACTTTAAACACGCAACATAAGGTGGTGTTGTAACATAAACCGTTTATGGACTTCAAATGGTTCAAGGTCCAAATGAGAGTTTCAGTGCAGCTTCAAGGGGCTTTAAACAATACCAGACGATGAATAAGGGAAACTTATCTAGGGAAACGATCGGTCATTTAAAAAATAAATGAAAAAAGTTTAAGTTTTATAAGTGTCATGGTTTGGGGTTTGTTTCTTGTTCCTGTTCTTGTCTGTCATGTGATCCCCTGTTCTAGTCATTGCCTTGTGTTCACTTTTCTGTTGTGTCATGTTGTCATTGGTTGATTAGTTAAATCAAGGTGTCCCTTGTCTCATCGTTAGCCCTGTATTTAAACTCGTGTTTGCCCTGTGTCTTTGTCCACTATTGTTTGTTCTTTGCGCTGAGTCCAGTATCTTGTTTGCAACTCATGGTTTGTGTTTCAGTTTTAGTTTAGAGTTTTCCAGTCCTTGTCATGCTTTTGTTTTGTGTTTATCTTGTTTTGGTAAGAAATTGCACTTGGGTTCTCACCTCAACTTTCTTCCAGTGGATTTAATTAGTACAAATGCTTGCCTTGCTTTGATGTGCATTCATTCCTATAGCACAAGCCATGACACTCCTTCGAGTTAAACACCAAAAGGGAATTACAACACTATATTCTATGGAATCTTGCCATGTGCACATGCATAGCTCTTGCATCCAAAACTGTTCTCTCATACGCATATCCTGATGCTCCCATTAATAAACATAGACTGTACATAGACCTCAAATCTGTCAGTCTGAAGGTACAGGACAGTCTGAGGGTTATAAATTAATGAATGACCTTGTCAGCTATAACAACATGTATAACAGCAGAATTATTTATTCATTTATTATCAAATCTTCTGATGCCCTGTGCCGAGTTCTCCTCCGACTATGCATGCACAACATGATTTCATTTCTTAACTACCCAAAGATGAAACTCAGTAAACAACACAGAAGTATTTTTCATAGGCGAAAAGGGAACTGTATTAAATTAAAGAATCAGTAATAACTGCTCAATGAGGACTTCACGTGTGCTAATTTGAATAAAAACCAACTAGAGCTAAATAAAGTAAGCAGGGTCTTTAAAGGGATAGTTCGGCCAAAAATAATATTTAAACAATGCATTACTCACCCTTAAGCCGTTCGAGATGCATATGTCAATCTTGTTTCAGACGAACACATTTTCAGGTATTTTAGGAAATGTCATAGACCCTTCAGTAGATATAATGTGAAGAAATGGAGTCCAGCTCCTTCAAGTCCCAAAAATGTGCATAAATCCTTCACAAAAGTAATCCATCCGGCTCCAGGGTGATAAACGAAGGCCTTCTGAGGGTAATCCGTGTGGTATTGTCGTAAAAATATACATATTTAAAACTTTATAAATAAACAATGAACACACGTCTGAAATTGCTACAATACAAGTGGTTGATGCGGATTTATATAACTCCAGTTGTACTGCATAAGTATAATGAAAATGTTCCTGACACTTGCTTAAGATGCAGTGAGGCTAAAGGTACATTATATCATTGCATATGGGAGTGCGAAGAAGTTAAAACATTTTGGAAAGGTGTGAAAGAAATGATAGAGAAGATTCTTGATGTTAACATTCCATTGTCACCTTTACCTTTTCTATTACATTTATTTCCTAAGGAGATCAAGTTAAAAAAGAAAGATTATACATTTATAAATATTTGCATTCTTCAAGCAAAACGGCTTATTTCTTCAAATTGGAAGAGTATTTGTGCACCAAGTATAGGACGTTGGCTAAAAGAAATGGTAACAAATATGTCAATGGAAAAGATGACTTATATTTTAAGGAACAAATATACAATTTTTGATGAAGTTTGGGGATCTTTCAGATCATTTTTGGGATGTGGTGGACTTGGAAATGTGTTAATAGAAGACTAAGAAAAGAGGAGGTATAGAATAGCAATGTAAAATACTGAGAGGCTGTTGTTGTTGTTTTTTTTGTTATTTGTTATTTGTTTTCTGTTAAAAAATGAATAAAAATATTTGGTTAAAACTTTATAAATAAAAAATATCTGACTTCCGGCAACGAGTCGCCGTACATTCACGGGTGATGGAAGTCTGACGCTATGTAGCGTAGGAACCGTCGCAGACGATCGTTGCCGGAAGTCAGATATTTTCATTTATAAAGGTTTAAATATGTATATTTTTACGACAATACCGCACGGATTACCCTCAGAAGGCCTTCGTTTATCACCCTGGAGCCGGATGGATTACTTTTGTGAAGGATTTATGCACATTCACAAGACATTTTCTAAAATAACTGAAAATGTGTTCCTCTGAAACAAGATTGACATATGCATCTCGAACGGCTTGAGGGTGAGTAATGCATGGTTTAAATATCATTTTTGGCCGAACTATCCCTTTAAGAGTGTGGTTAAAGGTGAATACATTCAGCAGTAAAATTAGTCAGCAGAGGGCACCCTTGCCTGATCTCATTAATGAACTTTTGAAAAAAATGTAGTGGTATTTATACTAAGTCGAGACTTCATTACTTCATTTAATTCAAATAAAAATATTATTTTAGAATGATTTCAAGTGCATTGCTCTGTAATACATATATTTACATGCATTTTTTTATTGCTTTCTTTATTTCTTTAATTATGTATTTTTTTAAAATGAACTCCTAAAATATGTGTGTACAAAATCACTAATGCAGAAATAACCAGGCATTACTCTGTATTCAATAAAAGGCAGTGACTGGAAAGTGTTTATAACATATTTTACTTAACAGCTGGAAATGAAGGTGAATGGAGCTGAGACTCAGGAATCCAATTCTTCACACCCTTAGACTAAAAGCAGATGGATTCCCTTGATAATATGAGGTGGAAATTCAGTCATTTGGCATTAAGGATGGTGGGGGTTGGATGGTCCCAGTGCTTCTCATGCAGTGACCTGGCATGAAAGTTAACAAACACTAATCATTTCAGGTGCAAAAATATACAAGGACTGCATCAGCCTGCATCTCCTGTTTGCAATACATTTAGGCCACGTTTACACAAAGCCGGGTATTTAGCAAAACAAATATTTTCCCCCTCTCCATTTTCAAAAATAACATCGTTTACACCCCCGCATAAATACGCCGTCGAGCGCCATCATAACTATGCTAAACCTAAGGCGGCAGTGTAAGGGTTAAAGATAAAGCCATGCAAGCCAATCAGAATCCTGGAATCGACAAGAGAGAACCTAAAACGCCGTTTCTCCCAGTTTACACGACAACAAATATCCGGCGTTTTCAAAAATCTCCACTTTGCCCGGAGTTTTTAGAAATATTCGTTTACAGTGATAAAAACTGCGTTTTCGTGTAAATCAGAGGGCAAAACGCAGAGAAATATCTGCGTTTTTCCATCGTGTAAACGGGGCCTTATTCTTCCACTACTTCTGTTTGAATATGAGTTACACACACACGGCTTAACCATCAAAATGTATACATTTCCACAAGCAAAAAGAGGTTCTATGGTGTAGAGACCTATGGAAAGTGTGGAAATAAAAGATTAAGATGAATGTAGGGAAGGTTTACATTTGCAGTGTTTTCACACTCTCACTTTAGCCCCTTTCACACAGAGATTCCGGAAAATACACGGATAATGTGACCCGGCATTTGTCCCGGGATTGTTTGATTTCGGTTCATTCACACTGCCAGTGACATCAACGTGCTGTGTGAAAGGGGCTTTTATCTCACTGTTACACAGAGAGAGAGAGAGAGAGAGAGAGAGAGAGAGAGAGAGAGAGAGAGAGAGAGAGAGAGAGAGAGAGAGAGAGAGAGAGATTCAAATGAGAATCGGCCTGTCCTCATCCCAGAGGTTTTAGGAGAAGTAAAGTGTAAGAAATACGAAAAAAAGAAAAAAATTCCACTTGCGTGAACTCAGCAAAGCAAACCAAAATAGTGATGTCACGAGGCTGTTTTCATCATGATTACATATTCTTTCATGATTTAATATTAGAGGAGGAGAAAGGAGAAAAGTGGGATAAGCAAATTACATCTTCACCTCAACTTTCAACAAACACATAAATACATCTCAGATGATATATATATATATATATATATATATATATATATATATATATATATATATATATATATGATATCCAAAACAGTAGGGGTGTAACGATACACAAAACTGACGGTTCGTTTTTTCCACGGTTTTGTCGCGGTTCGGTTCAAAATGTTCAGTTTAGAAAGCTAAAATGGCTTTTTTCTTAAACAGTGGTTTAATGAAAAAAAATTCTTTGTCTTTAAATTAATTCAATTGCAATTAAACGTTTCACAAGGATTAAAATAAAAAATAAAAAAATCTGCCAATGCTGTAAACTACACTCACCGGCCACTTTATTAGGTACACCTGTCCAACTGCTTGTTAACACTTAATTTCTAAGTAGCCAATCACATGGCGGCAACTCAGTGCATTTAGGCATGTAGACATGGTCAAGAAAATCTCCTGCAGTTCAAACCGAGCATCAGTATGGGGAAGAAAGGTGATTTGAGTGACTTTGAACGTGGCATGATTGTTGGTGCCAGAAGGGCTGGTCTGAGTATTTCAGAAACTGCTAATCTACTGGGATTTTCACGCACAACCATCTCTAGGGTTTACAGAGAATGGTCCGAAAAGAAAAAAATCCAGTGAGCGGCAGTTCTGTGGGCGGAAATGCCTTGTTGATGCCAGAGGTCAGAGGAGAATGGCCAGACTGGTTCGAGCTGATAGAAGGGCAACAGTGACTCAAATAACCACCCGTTACAACCAAAGGTGGGCAGAAGAGCACCAAAGGTGGGCTGAATGCACAGTACGTCGAACTTTGAGGCAGATGGGCTACAGCAGCAGAAGACCACACCGGGTGCCACTCCTTTCAGCTAAGAACAGGAAACTGAGGCTACAATTTGCACAAGCTCATCGAAATTGGACAATAGACGATTGGAAAAGCGTTGCCTGGTCTGATGAGTCTCGATTTCTGCTGCGACATTCGGATGGTAGGGTCAGAATTTGGCGTCTACAACATGAAAGCATGGATCCATCCTGCCTTGTATCAACGATTCAGGCTGGTGGTGGTGGAGTCATGGTGTGGGGAATATTTTCTTGGCACTCTTTGGGCCCCTTGGTACCAATTGAGCATCGTTGCAACGCCACAGTCTACCTGAGTATTGTTGCTGACCATGTCCATCCCTTTATGACCACAATGTACCCAACTTCTGATGGCTACTTTCAGCAGGATAATGCGCCATGTCATAAAGCTGGAATCATCTCAGACTGGTTTCTTGAACATGACAATGAGTTCGCTGTACTCAAATGGCCTCCACAGTCACCAGATCTCAATCCAATAGAGCATCTTTGGGATGTGGTGGAACGGGAGATTCGCATCTTGGATGTGCAGCCGACAAATCTGCGGCAACTGTGTGATGCCATCATGTCAATATGGACCAAACTCCCCGAGGAATGCTTCCAGCACCTTGTTGTATCTATGCCAAGAAGAATTGAGGCAGTTCTGAAGGCAAAAGGGGTTCAACCCGTTACTAGCATGGGGTACCTAATAAAGTGGCCGGTGAGTGTATATAGCCTAGGGAGCTGCACATTCCTATAACTTTAAAGGTTGTTTTTAACCTAAATTCAGAAGCTATGTATTTTTTTGTTATAATAATCAACACACAACACATTGTATGAACGTTAAGGCAGTTTTTGCATTAACTTATGTTTTTACTTTTACACAGTTGTCATTTTCATGAGAGATATTTTAAACATACATTAAATAATCAAGATCTCATTAACAGGTTAAAGGGGGGGGGGTTGACTGTGATTTCACTTTTTTCATTTTAAATAGTGTATAATGTTGCTGTTGGCGCATGAACAGTATCTGCAAAGTTGCAGTGCTGAAAGTTCAGTGTAAGCAGAGATATCGTCTTTTAAAAATCAGGAAGTATAATTGCCTACAAAAACGACTCCAATTGGGACTACAGCTGGGTTATGGTACGTCACTAACCCACACATTTGCATCAACCCCTCCCTCAGAATATGCAGAAAATGTCATGCGCATATTTCTGAGGCACGTCGACTCGTCGACTCGTCGAGTGTGTTGTTCACGCAGCTGTCAGGTCTTCTGTGTTCAGGCTTCCCATGGACGCTATACTTCCTCAAAAATGGATACAATTTATGTTTGATTATGTTCCTAAAAATGACGATCGTAATCTAGCTCTCTGTGCTGCGCATTTTACGGAAGATATCTTCCAGAATCTCCACGAGTTCAACATCGGATTCAACAAGAAACTGTTACTAAAACATGAAGCAGTTCCAACTTTAAACAAGAGGCAGCAGTGTTGGGCCACAATTTGTAAGTAGGCTAAGACTTCATCATTTTAAATGTATTTGCATGTATAATTCCAGACGTAGCCTTGTGTTTTTTTTTTTTTTTTTTCAAATGCCAGCACTGGCTTTATAGCCACTACTAGTTAGCCTATGCTATTTTGTGTCTGCGACAAACGCGTACAAACATTATGGACTTGAAGTTTCTATAAGTACTAATGTTTTAAACATATTTTCATGTATATATGCTTTATGACGTTATTTTCGATTTGATTAAGAACGTAAACATGCCAACCCAGTCAGTTGCTATTGTTGCCAGTCAGATGCTATTGTGTAAAATGAACGTGTATAAAGATAAAAAATTTAGCAAATTTTCTTTCAGAAACGTTTAGTAAGAGCTGTGGTATGTGGTGAGGTTCTGCTTGACTCTCTTCATCGCGGCTTTCTCGGTCTTATTATGCCTGAAACTGATACTGCAGTTTGACATATATTTACATCTGGACCGGAGCTCATGACATGCATGTTTCGCCCATAAAGGTAATGGGCGTTAACCTTCCGGACAACGTAAGCCACAGTTTAGCCAATCACAACACACCGGGCCAAACTAACCAATCTGAGCCCACTACGTGTTTCTGAGGGAGTGTTTTCATAGAATCAACAAGTGAACCGCTCGTTCAGGGGACAGAGGAGAGCCCGGCTGACAATAAAGGTAAAGTTTATGAAAAATAAGACTTTTAAAAAAAGAAAAAAAACACGAATACATGTTATATTGCACCCCATAAATACAATCATGCAAAGAAAAAAACAGTCAACCCCCCCCTTTAAGTAAAATATAATATATAGGCTAACATAGTGCATTTATTTAGTGCAAGAGTTAATTTATAGGTGTCACGATTCATGAATTCACTGTTTCCTTCATGTCTCGTGTTATTGTTGTTCTGTGAGTATGAGCGCATGTGAGTGGGCGTTACCGCTCGTTCAGCTGATCAGCGCCAGCTGCTGCCAATTCACCTCTCTATAAAGACTCATCACAATCTCCTCTCTTTGTCAGATCGTTGGTTTGGTGTCCTCTGTGTCGTGCTTCGTGTTCCTGTTGCAGTCTGTTCCAGTTTGAGTTCTTGTTTGGTGTCTTCATGTCCTGTCTCATCTGGATGTTCACCTGCACTGGATTTATTGTCACCTGCACTGGATTCACCATCACCTGCACGCTGACCACTGAGTCCCTGTGCTACCAGTCTGCTGTGTTCTCTGAGATTGTCTTTGTGTCTTCTGACCGTGAATAAAAGAGTTAACTTGCATTTGCTTCCACTCTGTTATTGTGACAGAATGATCTGACCATCATGGAAGCAGCAAGCGAAACTTCAACTACCTGGGAGGATTTTGTCAAAGCCAGCATTGCACGGATGGATACCCAGGATAGGAACATGAATGATTCGGGCCGGGCTATTCAAGCTCTTGTGGCACAGGTGTCCGAGCTCACCCAGCAAGTCCAACTTTTGCGGGGTCCCACTGCGCCACCCACACCGGCCACTCCTCCCATACCGCCGGAGGGCGCCTTCCAGTCAGAGCCCAGACTACCAGTTCCTGAAGCATACAATGGTGAGCCAAACTTTTGCAGAGCATTTATAACACGTTGTTCAATGCACTTCTCCCTGCAACCCAGGACCTTTTCCACTGAACGAAGCAAGGTGGCATTTGTGCTCACACTCCTGACTGGAAGGGCATCTCTGTGGTGGACGGCGGTGTGGGAGAACCAGGATCCATGCTTTGCCTCGTTCCAGACACTCGCTGCCGCCATGAAAGGAGTCTTCGAACGTCCGGTCGCTGGGAAGGAGGCAGCAAGGATGCTAGCAGATCTCAAGCAAAACGACAGATCGGTATCTGACTACTCTATTGAGTTTCGGACTTTGGAGGCAGAGTGTCAGTGGAACGAGGAGGCGCAATGGGCCATATTCCTGCATGGGCTGGCTGACCGCGTCGAGAAGGAGATTTATGCGCTGGACTTACCCACTACCCTCAATGAGTTGATCGATCTGGCACTTTGTGCACTTCGACACTTCGTCTCGACTCTCCTGAGTCGAACGTTGGAAGGGACCAGCTCGGGGTTTCGGAGCGGTGGAGACGCCGAGACTCAACAGTGTGGATGCGGTCAGCCCTGTCTACGATCACTAGCCCATGCAGGTCGGTCAAGCTTGGCTTTCCCGGGAGGAGAAGGAAAGGCCCCAGGGCCTTTGCCTTTACTGTGGCGTGGCAGGACATTTCGCCTTCAACTGCCCGGTAAAGGGCAAGCCCGGCAGTAAATCTGAGGCTACTGTCAGGTGGGATCTCTTCTGAGAAGACCTCATCAACACCTACGCTCCTCCCGGTAAGACTCAGGTGGTCAGCTCACACTCACGACTGTCAAGCACTACTGGACTCCTAGGCTGAAGGTAACTTCATGGACTACATGTTTGCACTCAGGATTCAGGTTCCCCTTCTACCCCTCAACCACACCATCGCAGTGCACGCACCATCGCAGTGCACGCACTCAACGGCCAAGCACTCCCCACTATCTCTTATACCTCTGGACCCCTCACACTCAGCGTATCTGGACAACCATTCTGAAACCATCTCTTTCTATATCCTGGACTCCCCTCTGGCACCCATTGTCTTAGGTCATCCCTGGCTCATCAAACACAACCCCAAAATAGACTGATCAGTGTCTGAATGGAGCAGTAAATGTCATGAGTCCTTGTGTCTGCTTGTCCATCTGTTTCTGTTTGTATGTTTCAGGAGGAAGCAGTGGACTTGTTAAATGTGCCCACAGAGTACCTGGACCTGAAGAAGGTGTTCAGTAAGTCTCGTGCTGCTTCTCTCCCTCCGCATTGTCCCTATGACTGTGCTATAGAGTTATTGCCAGGTACGTCTCCGCCTAAGGGCAAGTTATATTCACTCTCTATCCCAGAGAGGGAGGCTATGGAGAAATATATTTCTGATTCTCTAACAGCGGGGTTCATCCGTCCCTCCTCTTCTCCAGCGGGGGCGGGGATCTTTTTTGTGGGGAAGAAGGATGGGTCTTTGTGACCTTTTATTGACAACCGGGGGCTGAACAACATCACGGTAAAGAATACTTATCCTTTGCCGTTGATGTCTTCAGCCTTCAAAAGGTTCCAAGGAGCATCTATTTTCACAAAATTGGATTTACGTAATGCTTATCATTTGGTCTGCATCAGGAGGGGGGATGAATGGAAGACTGCTTTTAATACCCCTATGGGGCACTTTGAAAACTTGGTCATGCCTTTCGGCTTGTCCAACTCCCCAGCGGTCTTCCAGGCAGTCGTCAATGACGTGCTGCGAGATATGGTCGACCAATTAATATATGTCTCCCTACATGACATATTGATTTTTTTCTTCTTCTCTCCAGGATCACGTGCAGCACGTTCGACGAGTGCTTCAGAGACTGCTAGAGAATGGGCTTTTTGTCAAGGCGGAGAAATGCGCTTTTCATGCACAGTCTGTTCCTTTCCTTGGGTACATTGTGTCGTCTTAGGGAATGAGTATGGATCCTGAGAAGTTTAAGACTGTGGTGGATTGGCCAAGTCCAGATTCCCGTAAGGCCCTACAGAGGTTTCTGGGGTTCGCCAATTTTTACCGGTGGTTTATTCGCAACTTCAGCCAACTAGCCTCGCCTCTGACTGCCTTGACCTCCCCCAGAACGGTGTTCAGGTGGTCAGACACAGCGGAAGCTGCGTTTGGCAAACTGAAAGGCCGCTTTGTTTCAGCCCCCATCCTGATTACCCCTGATTCATCATGTCAGTTCGTGGTGGGGGTTGATGCGACAGAGGTGGGGGTAGGTGCAGTGCTATCCCAACGCTCTCTCACAGACGACAAGATGCACCCATGCGCGTTTTTGTCTCATCGAATATACCCTGCCGAACGTAACTATGATATTGGTAATAGAGAGTTGTTGGCAGTCAAGTTGGCATTGGAAGAATGGCGCCACTGGTTAGAACGGTCGGGGGTACCTTTTGTCGTCTGGACAGACCATAAGAATTTGGAATATATCAGAACTGCTAAAAGATTGAACTCTAGGCAGGCTCGGTGGGCACTTTTTTCGGACGTTTTGACTTTTCTCTCGTACCGCCCGGGTTCCAAGAACATCAAACCCGATTCTTTATTGCACATTTTTGACCATTCCGATCGCCCGTCTACTCCCGAGTGCATTTTTCCAGAGACTCTGATTATCTCTACACTCATTTGGGAGGTCAAATCAAAGGTCAAGACAAGGGGTAACGCCTTACAAGGGGTAATGCCTCCACCGATCCACTTATTTGTGCCCGAGGAATTACGGTCCAATGTTATTCAGTGGGGGCATTGTTCCAATGTGGCTTGTCATCCAGGAGTTAGCCGCACTACATCTTTAGTCAAGCAACGATTTTGGTGGCCACGTATGGCTCGCAACATTCATAGTTTTGTTTTGGCTTGCTCAGTTTGTGCCACTGGTAAGACTTCCAATCGACCCCCAGATGGGCTTCTTCAACCACTGCTGGTCCCTTCGAGACCCTGGTCCCACATCGCTCTAGATTTTGTAATCTCCCTCCCACCCTCTCAGGGTAACACGGTAGTTTTAACCGTGGTGGACCGGTTCTCGAAGGCAGCCCACTTTATTCCCTTGCCCAAATTGCCCCCAGCCAAGGAGACAGCGGTAACAGTCGTTAACCACATCTTTCGGTTACATGGCCTCCCGACAGACGTGAAAGATTACACCTTGCTTATAATCGAAAGTAACAAAACACAGAGCTTGTTATTTGGTGTTAATGGTGGTTAGGCTACAAAACTGAATTCGTTGTGTACAGTACACATAAGACATGAGGTCCATTGAGCCAGGCTGGGCTGGGCGGGGCAGAGGGTGGGGCGTGTTCGGTATGCAATGACACTATCGCGATTCAAATCGTGAGTTCTGTATCACGGTTTTTCTGTTTGGTTCGAAAATCGTTACACCCCAAAAAACAGGGACTACAGGAATATTCATTTTTTGCTGTAGTGTGTTACCACTACCAAACAGAAATACAAGCATTTTTAACAAGCATTAAAGTCTTAGTCATATTTATGGTTATCAATTATTTATTATGTCTATATGTAGTTTGTGATACTTGGAGAGACTACATGGAATATTTGTCCTTAAAATATTTATTTGACAGGTCGCAGGCCAATTGAAATGAACTACTTCTAGGGTGAGGTGAATACAAATATTTAAAAACTGAAAGTGAACAATGTTATTATGAATTACTCAATTACAATACAAGTTAAAATTGCAAACACAATGTTTACATAATTTATATAAGCACATGTAATTATTGCTTTCTATCTTTTTTTCCATGGTCCTGGCAAAACAGGAGCTGTTTACTTGTGATCTTAACTTAATTTTCTCATCAGAAAAAGAAAAAAAAATACATCAGCCACAAGCCATTTAATGAGCATCTCTCAAACATGATTCTATAACTATGCAGAGCTCCCTGGAGCTGGTTGACAATAAAACTGACCACTTGTTCAGAGTCACTATATTGTTTATGGAGTTGTACCCTATTTCTAAAATGATGTTGGAGTGGCCTATCACTGATCACCATTTAAGCTTGAGTTAGTCAGTGGTCACATTAAATACTAGTTTATAGTGTATCCCTATATATTTGAATTGATGAGTTGGAAGGAGTTATGCAATAGTGATAATATGAGTAGTTATATAGGTCAGCTTGTGTCAAAATGATTTATTGCTTTTTGATTGACAGGTGGGCGGGGTTTGACCTTTGCCCTTCCGGATGTCTGGAAAATCGCTTAACCTTTGACCTATCGATCAATCAAATGGACAGGTTGGTGATTAACCTTTGACCTTGACATTCCATCTCTGGAATATCGATTAACCTCTGACCTTTCTAATCGAGAACATGTGTTGGGGCAGGAAGCGATCAATCAATCGGACAGGTTGGTCGTAAACCTTTGACCTTAATCGAGAACACGTGTTGGGGCAGGAAGCGATCAATCAATCGGACAGTTTTGTCCTCGCGATGACCCCAGGAAGCGATCAATCAATCGGACAGTTTTGACCTTGCGATGACCCCAGGAAACGATCAATTATTGTGACAATTTTGACCTCGTGGTGATCCCCGGAACCGATCAATTATTCGGACAGTTTTTGACCCAGTGATGTTTTTGGGTTCTAGATCAACCTGACGGGATGTTTCTGACCTATGACCCTTTGGGAGAAATAACTCCCCTTGTGACTCTCTCTCTCGCCATCCCAGCCTGATGTTGCATTGCTGGAATTTTCTAATAATGCCCATATTATGTATTATACATATTATTTCTAATTATGCCCATATTAAGGGACTATTATTATAAATATGGTTTGTAAAATGCAGCTTACTTGAGTGGTGATGATCTCTCCTGTGATTCTCTCACCGGCCTTTGGCCTCTGTGCTAGCATCTGTGACAGTGGTTGTGTGAGATGGGTGAACATTCCTTCACCCAGAGTTTATCCTCCAGCCTTGTTTCATATATTATAAGGAGACATTTAGATTAAATTATAATCTGAAAAATAAAAATCATCTTACTCTATCAGTCATTTCCGAAAGATGTTGAAAACCTCTCTCTGGCCTTTGACAGCAGCATCTGTGTGTGTGTGTGTGTGTGTGCAAGTGAGACACACGACACCGTCCGGCAGCCCGTGCTGAAACAGTTTAGAAAAGTTGTATATAATGTAATAATGTTGGATATCTCACACTAAACTAAAGTTGAAACCATACAGTTTTTTAAAACTATATCAATAAAATGCTTTATCATTCATTGTAAAATAAATAACAATGTACTGATCCAATTATTTTAGACAAAATCATCCGACATGTTTTATAGATTAGAAGAAAACATACAGTTTGCTAACGGGTGACAAAAATAAAACTATCTTACTATTTTCAGCTATACCAAGATGTCCACACATACATTTAAAGTTCAAAAGATTGAACTTCCTCACACTGGCTAAAACCATTCAGTTCTTTAAAATTACAAATAATTCACACCGAACCAATTATTTTAGATAATTAAATAAAAGTCATCTTACATTTTCACCAAGTTGAAGAAGTAGTTCCTAAGATGTCCACACAATACATGGTTTAGACAAAAGATGTAAAAGATGAGTTTAAAGTTGTGAAGATCTCCCAGTGATTCTCTCTCCCCATGCATGGCCGGTGTGTGTGAGGCCATGATAGAGTTCACACCACCGGCAATAAATTACTTTAGAGCTCTCTGAATTCTGAAAACCACTATGTCAGACCGCTCACACTTATTTTTCTGAGTGTGTGTTACATTATACCCCTTCAAGTGAGGACAAATAAAATTTACATCTAGTGATTTACAAAATATATTATTTAACACTTAGTTGAAAAACATAGATCTTCAAAAGTATATAAATGAAATGGTAATAAATGTGTAATTATGAATTTACAAATATAACATTTCACACTAACTGAGTTGAACAACATTGTTCATTTAAAAGTATATAGATGAAATGCTGTTAGCGTTCATTTTAAAAATAAATGTCTTACTAAGATCTCCCACAAGTGATCCTCTCTACCCCTCACTTGACAGGCATGCATTGTGTGTGTGTGTGTGTGTGTCTGTTCAGCGGTCAGAACAAGACATTCCATATTTAGTGTTAATTTTATTTCATAGTATAATCATTAAAAGGGTAAATTATATATTTTTAAAAATACAAGATGTTTTAAAGTAAATTTAATTAATTCATAAAACAAATATGCTACATCAGCGGTCTGTGGAAAAACGTGACTGTTTTATTTATCAGGGTGTATGTAAAGAAATTTGGGACTCTCACAAGTCATCTCACACAATGTGTGAAATGTTCAATAATTCCTTAAGTAGTATCTGTGCGAAAATCACCACATAGACCTATCTTTAGTGCGAGAGTACCAATGAAGACATTTAGAATCTGTGATGCCACAGTCCACCATTAGCTTCATGATATGGGGTGACAGAGCAGAGCAGTTTTGTTCGTACTAAAATTATTTCAAATCATAATCTTAAAAGTTTCAAAATGTTAAAATGAAAAGATTGTTTAAATTAAACCTTAGTTTTAATACTTTCATATCTTCTATTTCTTTTAAAGATTACTGTAATGATTTTGTTTAATGGAGACCTAAAAGTATAATTTGTATTAATACAACCATATAACAATTTGTGTACTGTAACTGCTTATTCTATACCGTACACCTAAAACACGACCCTCAGAGAAAACTGCATTTTTACATTTTCAATAAATAAATAAATAATTGAATATAATTTATAATAGAGCTGTTTTGCACTCACAAAGCATAAAATATCTATTTTTAAATTAAATGGTTATAAATAAAGTATATAACTCTATAATCAATAACAACACATATGTTACTAAAATCTATTCGTACAAATTAAACATAGTTTTATCTAAATGAATATATAAATTGAATATATAAATTACAAAAACTCCTTGCATTTTCACAGGGATGTAGTAGAATCTAGATCTATGCAATGATAAAGACTATCCAAAAGCAAATAGTTTATGTTGTCATAAAGAAAGCCCTCCCATATCCGTCAGTGATAGGGTGAAGTTTCAGACCCTCACAGAGACGGAGGAGTTACAGGCCAGATGAGCCTCTAGGCCACAATTATGTCACAGCGTATGCAATGCTAGTCTACTTTTCATAGTTTTATCTAAATTCATTTAAAAGCATAATCTTAAAAGTTTAAATTAGATCTTTTAAAATTAAAAGACTCTTTAAAGTTTGTATTAAAGTCGTATCATCTGTTTATTTTACAAGACTTCTGTATGATATAAATGAGTATGTATAAGCTATTATTTGTACTAAAATGTAAGAAAAATTAAAGCAAAAACTGTGCTTTGGCATCTTTGATCTTATTTATACAAAATATTTCAAACATTATTTTTGTCCATGCCACATGAAACATGTTGTCAAAGTCTGTCACAAAGTTTGTTTTGTTGTATGAAAAGAAATCCCACGACTCTACGTTGCACTTATTTAGATTAAGTTGTATCATTTAGAAAATCACCATCCATTTTCAGAGATGCAATGTGTCTCTGTGGTCCATGTCCACGCTGCTTAAGTTGGTCTTGAGCAAATATTAATTTTGTACTCGTCTTAATTAACACCATGATCTTACTTTTCTACGGTAACTATGATCAATTGTGCGAATAAGATATATAATTTTTACTTGTCATCTATCTCCCAAACTATCCTTATTCAATGTGTAAACACACAGGGTGAAACCCTTCACTGAGAGTATACTATCGGTTATCTACTCAAAATATATGTAGAATTTTCAAATGTCAGCATTTGTCTGTTGATCGCATGAACAGACTTGTCTATGAAGACTTGAACAGACTAGAGCCGATGATACCATAGCAGAAACATGCCCTTTGACCTCCTCCATTTTGGAGGCCTCTTGTTGAAGACCCTATAGCTTAGTCCTTAAAGGTACGCTGTATAGTAATTTATCCCATCTGAGCGGTGAAATTTTATTTCGCATTTAAACACATAGTGCTCTCTAGCACCGCACTTTTTTTTAAATGCTTGTTGCGACTGTGTCAAGATGCTACGACATCTCGTTCAACAGCACTTTTTCAAGTTGAACTATACACATTCTACCGTTACGCCGCCTATATAATGAATTACACAACCATGGGATGAAAAAGCGTGTAATTTAGATTAGCTCTATAGCTCCTTCATTAGCTCTATCCACCTGGGAAAAGCGATCCCGATATTTACCATCGTTTTGAATTTGCTGGTCACCCCTCCTTTTAGATTCAGTTTTCAAGCTTTATAATGACTACGACTATTGCATTATGATGTACAGTGGTTACTCAACCAGAATAATACTTTTACCGCCGTCGCTCCCGCGCGGTGAAATTCGGATCTGTATTTGCTGCCTTTTACCGCTAATCGGCGCTACAATCACAGACTTTGAAATGTGTCCGTTTATTCTCTCTATTGCGTAATCTAACGCCGCGCCGCGGCTCATTCAGAGCGATTGAAAGCTGGTAACAGATGAATTCAAGTGAAACATAAACAAATTCATAATCACAATACTGAAATTAAATTGAATGAATAGTAAAAACATTACAACATAAAACATTGCAACAGAATATATATATATATATATATATTAGGCTATCAATGGGGCTAAGGAAGAGCATAAGACGAGACTTAATAGTGTTCAGACGGTAGCTCAGTGGGTAACGCAACAACATAAATCTCACTGCGCTTCAAGCGATCCGAGATCGAATCTCACTGTGGCCAATAAACTGTTGGCCAACTTCATTTATGTTTTACCGTTCTTGATGCTTAAATATGTAACTGTTTATTAGCGAGTTCATTAACTGTTTCTTTATTTAATGTCAAGCGTTTTGTTTAATTATCATCAATTCCACTTTAACGTAAATTTGCTAGATTCCATGTAGAGCCGCTGCACGACCAAACTGATGAGGGAAATGAAAATACTTTTTTTTTAAAGCTGATCGCGTCAGAAAATGAAAATAATGATGCTCGTCTTTAATCTGCTAAATTATTGTTTTGTGAAGTTGACTGACAGTGATACCTGGCCATAGCAATGGGAGACTGATTTTGTTGACTTGACAGACTAACTAAGTAGTATTACTTTCAATATAAAAACAAATGAAAATGTAAAAGAACACTAAAATTGATTAAGTTTGAATCCCGAACAAACATGGTCTACTTTTTTATTATTAATGCAGAGAGATTTGTCAATAGTTCTAAAACTTTTTTACCCCCCTTTTTTTTGTCTAGCCTATATTTTATATTTATAAAATAAAATTACCATGCATTTCCATTTACATTAGGGACCATTTTATCCAACAAAAATGACTGAATTAACATCTGCATAATAATAATAATAATAATAATAATAATAAAAACACTATTTTTTTCTTGTAAAAACACAATTTTTTTATTTTTTCAACAAATTTTTTTGACCAGAACAAGACGAGTAAATAGCCAGATGTTAAAAAATAAACAAACAAAAAACAATATATCAAAATTTTAAAACAGAGAAAATAATAAATTAAAATAGTTTTGTTACATTTAACGAAAGCAAAATGTAAATGTACAAATAAATTTTAAAACGAATAGAAAAAAAAAACTTTAAAATATAGCTCTACAATATCTAATATTGTAGACGTCGGTGGGCAACAGTGTTTCTCGGTGAGCGTAGAAATTCGTTCACCCTGTCCTTGATCCGCTTGCTGTCACTGCTAGTCATGTGGGGGAATCTCTGGGCAACTGAAGTTGTTATAAAGTTCCTTACATTCACAGGCAGTCCACGTTTGCCTCTCGAACCATCCCAGTTTGTTGTGGATGCCCACTCTTCGTAAATGCGCTGCGGTAACACGGCGCGGAACAGCAAGCAACCATACCGATCTGGCCGCCCCTGACTCTGCATCATCAGCGACTCAATCAGCTCCGGAGTGGGAGAAGTGAACGGGAGTTCGGGATAACAGTTGCTAGTAGATCTTGTTGTGGCAGAAGGCGGCATACTTTCCCTGCTCTCTGCATCCCTGCACGGAGTACCCCTGGTCGGAGTTAGACAGTCTGAGGTTGGGGTGTGTGCACAGTTTAACCGTGTCCTCAAAGCCTCTGTTACCGCGGTCTGCGCCTCTCTTAGCTGCGTTACAACCGTAGAGTGGATCTCGATGAGCCCTCTGTGGGTAGATTGCATGTCAGCAAGGGATGCCTTTGCGTCTGCGTGTGCCTCTTTGCAGACACGCAGCTCACTCCTAAGGGCCTCCATCTCCTCAACATGTTTCGCTTTGCAGACGCGCAGTTGCTGTTTCAGTGCCCCAATCTCTGCGTCGCGCCTTTCCAGCTCAGGCCTTAAGTCCTCCAACACAGTCTGTCTTTGGTGTCCCATCACTTCTGTAAACAGGGTTCTTGCCTATATCAAGAGAAATCACGTGTTAATACAAATCCATGGTACTTTTTTTACAATGCTAGTCAGTTTAAAGTAAAATGTAGGCTATCTAAAAAGCGTAAATAAAGCAAATTACCGCTATTTTCGGGACCATGCGCTTCTTTGTAGGAGCATTTCCCCGCTTCTCTGCAAATACTTTAGGGCCTGGGGGTCTGTTTTCCTCCGAAGATTTCTGTCAACAATAGAGGAATGATTCAAACATCGTAATGTGATAAATAACAATTAAAAGCAGAAGAATGTTTAAATTCCTATTGAACAACAATAAAATGGTTAGCCTTTTTGTTACCTTTCTTGTGTTCCTCATCCTGGAACTGTAAAATGATGAGGTGTTCATTGATCCTTCGGAACAGTTCAATTCGAAAAAGAAGTTCTGATAAAGATATGTGGCACTTGCCGTTTTTATGGCTGTGAAATGTGGGCGGGGTTGCAAAGGTGTGAATCAAAAGTGAAAACCATTATGAAACGATCAGAGGTGCCTATTCAAACCGAGGGGCACGTGCCCTTTCAGATTTTTGAGGCAAATTAAATTTAAATGTAGCCTACTTTAGCTTCCAAAAGACTTCCAAAAATATATAGTTTTATTTGAAATGATCACACCGGTAAGATTAGAATGG
The DNA here is from genome assembly GCA_030378365.1 of Hybognathus amarus. Classification (NCBI taxonomy): domain Eukaryota; kingdom Metazoa; phylum Chordata; class Actinopteri; order Cypriniformes; family Leuciscidae; genus Hybognathus; species Hybognathus amarus. Next base: position 4,011 of record JAQIUQ010001991.1, on the reverse strand, counting down.
TCAGTGCCCCTGTCATCGGCTGATAAATTCGTTCTAAAAAAGAACAAATTTATGACCTAAAAAAGAAACACTGTCACATTAAACATTTATCTTATCATAAACATTGACTAGTTGTGTGTGTGCGTCACCATTAAATGTTTTAGATTTTTTTTTTTTTTTTTCGATAATGTGTTGCATTTTATATTCTGTATTTTTCGGGGATTTTATTGTAGGCTACTAAATTATATTATCCATTAATTAACTTTTTAGCATAGACCTAAAAAAGAAACACTGTCACATTAAACTAGCTACATCTTGCAAGCTTTGGAAGTTAAAAGTTATATACATTTTTTTTATTTTATTCTTATGAAAAATGCACAAAAATACAATTTTAGATTTTTATATGAATATATTTTCCAAACCATGTTTTTTTAATCTAAAACTGTAAGAACATCATATAGCTATAAATCTAAAAACATATATTATTTTTATTTATTATTATTTTAATCCATAAATCCATAAGTCTAAAAACCATAATCTATATTTATATACGGATGTTAGCTAAAATTATAACAACGTCAACACGAAGAAAACTTTATTACATTAGGAATATATTTTTCTAATAAATACATTCTCTGGGAATTTATATTTCAAGTTGTGAAAGCAAAAAAAATGGAATTCCCATTTTTTTAGGGCACAAATGCTGGGTTACTATTTTTATTGAAGTAAAAATTGTCTTTCCACAAAAAATTGTCTTTCCACAAAAAGTTGTGTCAAGTCCGTCTAACGTTTTTCTTTAATGGTTGAGAGACATTTATCTTATAAACATTGACTAGTTGTGTGTTCGTGTCACGCGTTAAATGTTTTAGAATGTCAAACACCATTCAAATGCAAAATATGCGCCCTCCCCCACTTTAAGCTAACTCAAGCAAGCTCCTGAGATGAGGCTGGAAATATGTTGTTTTTTTCCCCGGCTCACAACTGAGCTCCCAAGCCTCAAGCATTAATGCGGAGGCACATGAATGAAGGATCTCCATATGCTCATATTAATTTTAAGGTACATTTTTCCAAAGTCTTGTTTCCTAAAGTGTTACATTAAATGGCGAAATATGTGTGTTTGTTTTAACGTGTGTGTGTAGACTACAAAGGTAAAGATGCATGGGCGTCAGTTTGGTTTGAAATGTGCTGGGGACAGAGACGTACTCGGAAGGGCATTTTCAAAAGTGCTGGGTACAATGACGCATTCATTCTTTTTCTCTTTTGAGTAGGTCATGTTTTGAAAGACGATGTCCTGTAGCTTCCTGATGTACATAAATAAAATTGAGCACAATGTCCGAGTACAGTGAGTAAGCCCTATTAAGCCTGTACAGTGATGGTCCAGTGGTAGAATTTTTGCCTAGCGTGTCGGGACTCGGGAGATTCCAGGTTCTAATCCGCACTCGTATAGTTTTTTTTTTTTTTTTTTCTCATCAAAACCAATAATGTGTATCAGTGGTTGAATTGATATTATGTTTATCAGTGGTTGTATATGTTTTGATGAGGGGAAAAATATACAACGTAATCTTTGCTGACGAATCAACTGTGGCTTTGGAGCGGTTTGCTTTAATGTGCTATAAGAAAAAGGGTCGGCACATTGCAAAACCTAAGGCCAAGCATCCCATTAAACTTCATGTTTGGGGGGCCATATCCCGTCAGGGACCAGGACCAATAGTTGTATTCGAAGGTGAGTTCTACAGCACAACAGCACTGTTTTTTGTTGTTGTTTAAAAAATAATAATAATAATAATAATTGTTTATTAATATCACTGAATTTTACAGGAATTATGGACCGGCACTATTACCAAGACAGCATAATAAAATCTGCGTTGGCGCCATACATTCAGAAAAAATTTAAAGGACCTCATCGCTTCTTCCAAGGTAAAAATAATAATAATGTGCTTGTGACATTTTGCCATTTCTATTATCGGAATGGTTAATTTTTTTCTGACATTTCTCTCTGTTTACATAGACAATGACCCAAAACATGCAGCGTCGAGACAGTGTATTGCTGAGGCGGGGATCAATTGGGTGAAAACCCCAGCCGAGTATGTTTTTTTACTTCCTGGGTAGCGTTCATTTAGATTAACTTCTCTATGAAATGTGCACAAGACAATATCCTCTAACTTGTACCTTGCCTGCAGATCACCAGATCTCAACCCGATTCGAACTGGTTTGGCACGCACTAAAAGAGTTCGTCAGACGTGAGGCTAAGCCATGGAACAAAGACGAGCTTCTTCAGGCCATAGTGACTTTCTGGAGAGATCGCCTGACAAAAACAGCGTGCAATAAATACATCGATCACCTTCAGAAGGTTTTGCCGGCGGTGGTACAGCGCAACGGGGTTCTACCGGAATGTAGAAATGTTATACTAGGCCTATTGAATTGTTTTCATTTTTCTATTGAAATGTTTTTAATTTGTATATTTATTTTATTAAAGAAAATGATGCTGATCATAACAACGTAGTTGCCTACTGTATTCTTATATCATAAAGAACGCAAAACCCAAATGCTGCTGAATAACTTAGCTAATAGCAAGTCAAGCCAATGTTTTAATTAATTTACAATAATTTAGTTTAATTTATTTCAGTGTTAATGTTTGAGTTAATAAATCCTCTACAAATTAAACACAAAGTGGGTTATAAGAAGCCTTTATAGGCTACTATGAAATTATATCGCTCACGAGAGAGAAGCACTCTTCATTCCTTTCATTCCTCAATAGAATAGTAGGCTACAAATATTCAATGTTATGCACCTAGCCTACTTTATTTTCACTGACTGCAGATATGACGGTCTTTTGGTGTAGCCTACTTTTTGTTTGTTTGTTATTGCGCTGGTCCCCATAGAAATAGGCTAAGCTTATTGTTATCTCTATTTTTAACTTTTTATTCTATTTTTCATTTCTAAAATTGATTCTATCTTTTTGTTCTATAGGCCTATTTATAAAAAATGTTTTTATTTTTTACCCACCCACATTTTGTTCCCGTGTAAAATGGAAATGCTTGGCAATTTTATTTTTATAAATATAAGCAAAAACTATATGCTGTAACACAGTTTTAGAACTAGACAAATCTCTCTTCATTAATAATAGGATTTAAAATGCATTAATAGGCTAATACAAAATTTACTAAAGTCCCAAGTTTGTTCGGGATTTGAACCCGTGTCATCTAAATGATCGAACAGTAAGTTCTAACACTCGGCCATAAATTTACTCTGTTTTATCGTTAGCATATTGTAGACCTTTTACAGTTTTAAAAGATGACATATTATCTGTATGACCAAAAATCATGGAGTGGGCTAGCCTTTTAAGTTCTCTAATTAATTTCCACTGACTGCAAGAGAGGCCTATTTTAACTTTTGATTCATAAAATGTTCTGCTCTAAAAGTTTGTTACAGTATATTCTGTTTAAATGTACTTTTACTTAATTAAGTTTTGCTTTCGTTAAATTTAACCGAATCTGTTGTAGGCTAAATAATTTTATTTTTATTATTTTTTGTTCTAAAAGTTTGTTCTATTCTGTTTCGTTTGTTTATTTTTTACATATTCAGTCAGTCTCATTCTTGTTTTTTTTACAAGACCTTGTGCTGTGTTTTTTAATAAACAGATACAAACAGAGATATATAGCCTAATAGTTCGTACAAATAAACATCTATATGTCTTTAATTAATAATACAATTATTACTTTAACATGCAGTTTCAACTTCGCCAAATCTTTGTTTGTTTCATTATTGTAGCCTACAGAAAATGCAAATGCTCTTGTTTTAATTTTTCATGTTTGTTGGTTATTTGGAAATTGCCATAGTTGTAGTATTTCATCCTTACTGTTAACTGACATAGCCCCGCTGCAATTGCGGCTGTTTTGCTAAATGCCCCTTTGCGCCACCTGGCGGTCATTTCGCGAACGACCTTGAAATGCGGCAAGTTTATTTTTACGACTCGCGGCGTAATTTCGTACGACTCGCGGCGGCAATAGGCATTCTGGTTGGCTACCCACT
>JAQIUQ010001990.1:0-17869 GCA_030378365.1 Hybognathus amarus | reverse complement strand
TCTACCTTGGTTCAGTTCATATTGTCTACTCTGAATCTGACTGGCGAGAACAAGTGAAAGTGACAGGATCTTACTCTGATCTGATTGGCGGAGCAGTAAAGTAACAGGATCTTACTCCTGATCTGACTGGCGGAGCAGTAAAGTAACAGGATCTTACTCTGATCTGATTGGCGGAGCAGTAAAGTAACAGGATCTTACTCTGATCTGACTGGCAAGAACAAGTGGGATTAACAGGGTATCTTACTCTGATCTGATCGGCGGAGCAGTAAAGTAACAGGATCTTACTCTGATCTTTGACTGGCGAGAACAGGTAAAGTGACAGGATCTTACTCTGATCTGACTGAGCGAAGCACAAGTAAAGTACATTTACAGGATCTTACTCTGATCTCGATTGGCGGCGAAGCAGTTAAAGTAACAGGATCTTACTCTGATCTGACTTCAGCGAGAAACAAGTGGAGATGACAGGATCTTACTTCTGATCTGATTGGCGGAGCAGTAAGAGTAGACAGGATCTCATTCTGATCTGACTCGCAGGACAGTAAAGTAAAGGATCTTACTTCGATATTGATTGGCAAGAGCAGTAAAGTAACAGGTCATTTGATTTTTGATGGGACAGTGAGCGCAAGTCTGACTCTGACTGATTAGGACAGTGAAGTAACAGGATCTTACTTGACTGATAGGACAGTGAGGCGTTACCGATAGTCGACAGTAAAGTAACGGATCTTACTCTGATCTGATTGGCGGAGACAGTAAAGTAACGGATTATTACTCTGATCTGATTGGCGGAGCAGTGAGAGTAACAGGATCTTACTCTGATCTGATTGACGAGCAGTAAAGTAACGGGATCTTACTTTGATCTGATTGGCGGAGCAGTAAAGTAACAGGATCTTACTCTGATCTGATTGGCGGAGCAGGTAAAGTAACGGGATCTTACTTTGATCTGATTGGCGAGACAGTAAAGTAACAGGATCTTACTCTGATCTGATTGGCGGAGCAGTAAAGTAACGGGACTCTTACTTCTGATCTGAATTGGCGAGAGCAGTGAAGTAACAGGATCTTACTCTGATCTGACTGGCGGAGCAGTAAAGTAACAGGATCTTACTCTGATCTGATTGGCGGAGCAGTAAAGTAACAGGATCTTACTCTGATCTGACTGGCGAGCAGTAAAGTAACAGGATCTTACTCTGATCTGATTGGCGGAGCAGTAAAGTAACAGGATCTTACTCTGATCTGATTGGCGGAGCAGTAAAGTAACGAGATCTTACTCTGATCTGATTGGCGAGAGCAGTAAAGTAACAGGATCTTACTCTGATCTGACTGGCGGAGCAGTAAAGTAAAGGATCTTACTTTGATCTGATTGGCGGAGCAGTAAAGTAACAGGATCTTACTCTGATCTGATTGGCGGAGCAGTAAAGTAACAGGATCTTACTCTGATCTGACTGGCGGAGCAGTAAAGTAACAGGATCTTACTCTGATCTGATTGGCGGAGCAGTAAAGTAACAGGATCTTACTCTGATCTGATTGGCGGAGCAGTAAAGTAACGAGATCTTACTCTGATCTGATTGGCGGAGCAGTAAAGTAACAGGATCTTACTCTGATCTGACTGGCGGAGCAGTAAAGTAAAGGGATCTTACTCTGATCTGATTGGCGGAGCAGTAAAGTAACAGGATCTTAACTCTGATCTGACTGGCGGAGCAGTAAAGTAACAGGATCTTACTCTGATCTGATTGGCGAGAGCAGTAAAGTAACGAGATCTTACTCTGATCTGATTGGCGGAGACAGTAAAGTAACAGGATCTTACTCTGATCTGACTGGCGGAGCAGTAAAGTAAAGGGATCTTACTCCGATCTGATTGGCGAGAGCAGTAAAGTAACAGGATTTAACTCTGATCTGATTGGCGGAGCAGTAAAGTAACGGGATCTTACTCTGATCTGATTGGCGAGAGCAGTAAAGTAACAGGATCTTACTCTGATCTGATTGGCGGAGCAGTAAAGTAACGGGATCCTACTCTGATCCGATTGGCGGAGCAGTAAAGTAACAGGATCTTACTCTGATCTGATTGGCGGAGCAGTGAAGTAACGGGATCTTACTTTGATCTGATTGGCAGAGCAGTAAAGTAACAGGATCTTACTCTGATCTGATTGGCGGAGCAGTAAAGTAACGGGATCTTACTTTGATCTGATTGGCAGAGCAGTAAAGTAACAGGATCTTACTCTGATCTGACTGGCGAAGCAGTAAAGTAACGGGATCTTACTCTGATCTGATTGGCTGAGCAGTAAAGTAACAGGATCTTACTCTGATCTGACTGGCGGAACAGTAAAGTAACAGGATCTTACTCTGATCTGATTGGCGAGACAGTAAAGTAACGGGATCTTACTCTGATCTGATTGGCGGAGCAGTAAAGTTTCAGGATCTTACTCTGATCTGACTGGCGGAGCAGTAAAGTAAAGGGATCTTACTCTGATCTGATTGGCGGAGCAGTGAATTAGCAGGATCTTACTCTGATCTGACTGGTGGAGCAGTAAAGTAACAGTATCTTACTCTGATCTTACTCTACAACTGATTGGCTGAGCAGAAAAGTAAAGCCTTGTTCACACTACATGATTTTAAAACCTTGGGCTGAACTGTGCGTTTCACACTACATGACTTGCTCTCAGTGAAATCAGGAGTGTTCAAGTTGTTTAGCAGTTCACACCACACAACACAACGTGATTGATCCACAACAGGAGGTAACTCACTACACGAGTTGACAACGCACTACATGGAGATACAAACACGATCAGATGACAAGAGCAAGCTGTTTCAGTACTATGGTACAGTCTAAATCCTGAAAATAATCAAATAAATAACGAGTTGACAACAACTCTGCTACCCAATGATTATATCTTGTCTACAAACCACGTTTTGTCCCAAAAAACCACGCAATAAAACAAACCAGAAATGACGCGCAAATGAGCGAAAAAGAGAACACAACACGTGAAATGGACGTCAGACAGAAACTAGTGCTGCACACTGTTTGCCTGATGATCTTCTGCTCTGAGAAAAAAATGCAAAAAAAAATAAATAAAAACTAGGATTTACCTGGTGTCTTCCACCCATGCGTTGCTATGATTGGCTGTACTCATGACATCACTGAGATTGAGTCGCGCGACGGCTCTGGATATCTAGCAGGCTAGATATTTTCTGGGCTCGGCAACGTGTCTGCAAGGTGTCTGTGAGCGTTTTTGCTGCGTTGTTGGCTCTTTCATACTAACAGATTGGCGAGCGTTCATCGTCCGCTGATCCCCGCAATTTGCGCGCAATAACGCCCTAACCAGTTGGCGAGCTTAACGATTTGCAAATCGGGCATAAATTGGGCTTAAAATCCTGTAGTGTGAACTTGGCTTAACAGGATCTTACTCTGATCAGACTGGCAGAGCAGTAAAGTAACGGGATCTTACTCTGATCTTATTGGCGGTAGTGTTGCACGGTGCACCGATATTCAATAGTATCGCGATACTCGGAAATTAAAAACGTCCTAAATTTCCTAAGTACCTAAATTTATTAGTATCGATACTTCGCATGAATGACCTGCGTTCCAGATTTAAGAGACGCATTTCATGTTGGTGGTCTGATAGTTATACATTGCAAGTTATTAGCAACGCAATCCGGCAGCCTGTACACAATGTCTCTGCAACGGCGATAGACTGAAGCGCGTGTCAGAAAAGTTATGAGATATTACTGTGATCTGATAGGCTGAGCAGAAAAGTAACGGGATCTTACTCTGATCTGATTGCGCAGCTGCTCGGCCTCTTGCCGCAACTGCTCCAGCTCACTCATGGTCCTCCAGGTGTTTCACTCACTTCCCAGCGTTGATAACACTGAACACACAGAAATCACAAAGTAACATTAAGTAGTCAATCAAGGAATTAAAACAGAGCACTCATGCTGGATCAATAATGCAAGCCACTCACGCAAACAATATTCATTAGAAAGTCATGTCAGGTCACACAAGACACTATATGGAGCTTATAGATACAAAATGTGGTGAACACAGAAAGTGGTCCATCAATGTTTTCACAATACTGAATAGAACTAGTGGCTGTATCATATAATTCAGCAAAGGAGCCAAACCTTCTTGCTATAGCACTGAAGAGCTGGGCACGCTGCGCTCCTTTGTTTAATAAGGGGCAACACTGCTTGGCACTGCCTACTAGTTAATTTCCCTAAAGATATAGCTAACATCAGCTCATAAAAAGACAGCTATTCAAATTCTTTTAAACATTGAGAGGTTATATACAGTATGATACTCAACAGCCAGGGAAACAAAACAACACTCATTCAAAGGCATGTCAAATTAAATGTAAATGTATTGATATTAATGTAAATGTATCAAATGTTTAAAAAATTTTCATCTTGAAAAAGTCAATCCAGCTAGTTCGGGGATATGAAATCCATTTTAATCCAAAATTTAATATATACATCCGGGCGACATTTATAATTCTTAATCCAGATGTGCTAATCTCCCATTTAACCTGTGACACGATAAACTCAAAAAATGCAGTTGTAAATTAAATATCCACACAGGGATGAAAATTTAACTGGTAAATTTGTATTGGTCACCGGGTTTAATGTCGATAAAACGTAGTGTGCAACACTGATGTTCACGTACATTCCACATTATTTGAAGTTAGCCAACTGTTTTGACAACAAATAGTAGCAATATTACAAATGATTAAAAAAATACTTTTAGAATTAAAATTTATCACAAACTCAATTCTTTCTAGCCATATTATTTTCGAGCCGAGCATAACTTCTATTTCCGACTTGGTCTGGTTGTTAAGGTTTGGAAATTATAATTTTAAAATGTCTATGACTTATTTACCCTTTTCTACAGCTTCCAGTCTTTTTGCAGCCTAACAGCAAATGCTGAGTAACTGAATATGACTTTGAAGATGGTTTGACACCATGTGGGAACACCCCTAGAGATTGTTCAGGACTACCGTGACCTCAGTGAAATCTCTACATTTCAGCGTAAGTTTTTTTTTCTGTTTGTTTTTTAGGGAAGCACAGTAGCATGATTGCAAGCAGTGTTGCTAAAAACAGGAAGACTACTTGTCCCAACCCTAGCAGCCAAATTACAGGAAAAGCAATGATCAGTATGCAGTTTAAACAAGCTTTCCATCATATAATACTGTAACGTTACATTAACCGACAACATTATAATATGAAATATTAATAACACACAAATGGCGCAGGTTGATTTAAATAATGGAGCATCTTCTCAGGAGAGGGGGAAAAGTAAATCCAGCTAGTTCGGGAATATGAAATCCATTTTAATCCTAAATTTAATATGTACATCCGGGGATTTTAATCTTTAATCCAGATGTGCTAATCTCCCATTTAACGTTAACCTGTGACACTAAAAGCTTGTTAAAGCTTGCCGCGATAAACTCGTAAAACGCAGTTGTAAATTAAATATCCACATATGGACAAACATTTAACTGTCAAATTTGAACTGGTCACCGGGTTTAATGCGATAAAACGAAGTGTGTAACAGTTAACTTAATACTGATGTTCACCGAACACCGTACATTTCATATTAATCGAAGCTAGCCAACTGTCATTTGGCTACATTTGACAACAAATTCAATACCACATGTTGCACGAGGCAGATACCTCTATATAATCCAGTATTTATGCGACAAAAGGTATAAAAGACCTTTCTCAGCGGACTTGTCATCCGTACAGTTAACCAGAGAGTTATTTTGATTTGGTGAGTTTGGTTAGCACGGTGGCTAGCGAGCGGTGGCTGTATCATGTCAGTTACTCCAGACCACCACACAAACACTGACACATTACCTGATGTAAAAACACTACAAGATCCTCCTGCCGCGGGTAAGGGTTATCAGACTTGTTTTCTTTTTCAAAATGTTAACGCGGTCATTTCGTTAATATCCAAAACAAGGCATCGGGCGCCAAATTTACTAGATTCAAGGCAATTCACACAGCGATTACCACACCCATACTGATATTGAGAGCATGGCAACAATTGGATGGAGGGGTGGGGAAGAAACAGTTGAGAGTTTTTAACAGAAGATATGCAGTGTACCTGCGTAGAAATGAGTAAAATAAGTCTCTCGTTGCTTTATATAGTATATTAGTATGAAGCTAATTTAGTTTTATCAAAAGAGTTTGACATTTGTCTACGCCTACCTAATCAAGTCACCCGCGCTTGAAATGGTTCTGGCTATCAGCTTCCTCAATTATCAAAATGACTGAAGTAGTTTGATATATTTGGATGCAGTAACAGATTTTTAGCCTAATAATACGCATGCATTAGTTAGACTCGTAAAATATCAATGAAAATAGTGTGCTCTGCCATTTTAAAAGGCACATATTATAATAAATAAATAAAAAAATAAATGTGTTTACAATTGGCTACTTTCCATAAATATGAAAAATTAATTTATTAGTTACTATTTTAGCAAACTCTATTTTTTGTAAGTAACCCTCGTCACAGCATAAGATTCCCACCTATTTAAAGCCACAGGATACACTGGGAGGCTGCCAGTTTGCCGCTTCGAGAGACAATCAATTTCAGAGCCAATTTATTTAAAAACTATTTGGCTAACGTGAGTTATTCGGATTTTAATTTTAAAGTTAATTATCATGTGATATTTTGAAGTAATATACGAATAAGCATTAGGCAATAGTGGCAAGAATGGAATCATCTGTGGCAATCCATGGGTTAAGAAATGCAAACCACACACTCACTGCTTCATCATCTCACACTTGCTTGATCTATAAACCCAGTCAAATGAAACATAATTAAGTTACAAAACCAGTATTAAGTGACATTTAGTCTTACCTAGTATGTTGAAGTCCACCAGTGAGAGGTTGGTCAGTGGAAGCACACGGCTCCCTCTGTAGTGTGTGTGTGTCAGTGTGTGCGCCTGTGCTGATGGGAGCACTGGCACCGGGATAGGCAGTGGGGACTTCAGTTAATGGCCAGCACATCTACACTGAGAGCTGCTGGTGGTGACAAGGTGGGGCTGGATGGGGGAGGCTGAAAACTGAAAGTGGGAAGATGAGGTCTTAAAGAGACAGCAGTTGTCACTGTCTGTTCATCTGCTCAGTGTCGCAATCGAGTAGGCCTACACGTTAAACAAAACAAACAAGGACTGTCCTGTGCATTTAATTATTGACCATTTGTTTACATTATCTGGGCACATGCACAAAAAGTAGGAATGATTACTGAATGTAGGATATGTAATGAAGGGCTGTCAATAATTTATTAAAATGGAAAGCTTTTCTATTTAGTCCATTGTCAACATTGTCATTTCAATTGCTTCATTGAATCGCTTTCTGTTTATTATGTTCATGTTTATCGACGGACTTTTGTTGAATTTGGTGATTAAAACATGCCTACTAGCTTGATTTTATACATTGCTCCACTGGATGAACATCACATCTGCATTTATTTATCGCATTTCAATGAAAACTGTTACATAAGAAAGACAACCTTGACAGTCAAAAGTCAAATTTGGGGCTGAGAGTTTCCTTCCATGAGTCCATCCAAAGGTTCTGACATCAATAAAGTGATTCCGGTTACAAAGGAATTATTTTGAGCGACTATTTATCTGAGGATGATACGAAAGGTCATGAAACATGACCCTGTTAAGACATCCATCTCACATTCTCAGTTACCTAAAATTATGAAGAAATCTATAAGCTAATTTAAGCCAGTTTCCTTTTCAACCACATGGCTTTATTTTCAGAGCCTTGAAAGGTGTCTAACATTTCAAGTCATGGTGAAAAGACTTGAAATATCTAATCTGCTTACTGTACAGATGAAACTTGAAAAATTAGAATATTGTACAAAAGTTCATTTATTTCAGAAATTCAACTTATAATTATATATTCAACTAATATACTATATATATAGTCATATTACATTCAAAGTGAGATATTTTTATATTACTTTATTTGTTATCATTTTGATGTTTATGGCTTACAGCTTATGAAAACCCTAAATTCGAAATTAGAATATTGTGAAAAGGTTTTCATAGGTATAAGTCATAATCATCAAAGTTATAATAAATAAAGGCTTGGAATATCTACACTCACCTAAAGGATTATTAGGAACATCATACTAATACTGTTTTTGACCCTTTTCGCCTTCAGAACTGCCTTTCTACGTGGCATTGATTCAACAAGGTGCTGAAAGCATTCTTTAGAAATGTTGGCCCATATTGATAGGTTAGCATCTTGCAGTTGATGGAGATTTGTGGGATGCACATCCAGGGCACAAAGCTCCTGTTCCACCACATCACAAAGATGCTCTATTGGGTTGAGATCTGGTGACTGTGGGGGCCATTTTAGTACACACTTACCCCTTTTCCACCCAAAAAGAACTGGTTCGGAACTGGTGCTGGTTCAAAGTTGGTTCGGAGTTGGTTCAACTTGCGAACCCGTTCAGAACCTGTTTGTTTTTCCACTGACTAGAGCGCCCAGGGAACGACGTCTGTTACGTCACTGTGTACGTCGCTAGAAACGCTTGCAGGTACATTGCTTTGGGATTCCCTTTGTGTAACTTACCAAGAAAACTTTAAAAACAATTGAAATATGTAAGTCTTTTAATCTTTTCGTTTGATATGTAATCTTTTCTGATAAGTTATGTACCCCTGTCTTGTGTCTTTTTTCTTTCCATTTATTTGTTCTATATCGTGACTGTTTTCTTCTTTGCTTATGTTTCAAAAAAAAATAAATAAATAAATAAAAACGCTTGCGTGTTTCTGCAGTTTCTCCTGGCTTTGCGATGGTCAGAAAATATGTTTAGAACGCATCTAAACCCGCCCCAGCCCCCGACGTAAGCATGACGTGCTAAAAGAACGGTTTTAGTCCAGCAAAGAGTTGGTGCCGCTTTGGAACCAGTTTTTCGGCCGCGAACCGGTTCTTTGGCTGTCGAAACACGAAGAACTGGTTCACGTGCAGGCACCGGCTCCGAACCGGCTCTCAAAATGCTTTGGTGGAAAAGGGGCTTCATTGTCAAGTTCAAGAAACCAGTTTGAAATGATTCAAGCTTTGTGACATGGTGCATTATCCTGCTGGAAGTATGGGTACATGGTGGCCATAAAGGGACAGACATGGTCAGAAACAATGCTCAGGTAGGCCGTGGCATTCAAACTATGCCCAATTGGCACTAAGGGGCCTAAAGTGTGCCAAGAAAACATCCCCCACACCATAACACCACCACCAGCAGCCTGCACAGTGGTAACAAGGCATGATGGATACATGTTCTTATTCTGTTTACGCCAAATTCTGACTTTACCATCTAAATGTCTCAACAGAAATCGAGACTCATCAGACCAGGGAACATTTTTCCAGTCTTCAACTGTCCAATTTTGGTGAGCTCTTGCAAATTGTAGCCTCTTTTTCCTATTTGTAGTGGAGATGAGTGGTACCTGGTGTACTTCTGCTGTTGCAGCCCATCCACCTCAAGGTTGTGCGTGTTGTGGCTTCACAAATGCTTGGTCTCAGGAGTAACGAGTGGTTATTTCAGTCAAAGTTGCTCTTCTATCAGCTTGAATCAGTCGACCCATTGTCCTCTGACCTCTAGCATCAACAAGGCTTGACCAGGACCCCACCCCTGAAATGCATTGAAGCAACTGCCATGTGATTGGTTGATTAGATAATTGCATTTATAAGAAATTGAACAGGTGTTCCTAATAATTCTTTAGGTGAGTGTAGTATATAAACATATTTTAATATAATATAATATAAAGGCAGTTTTGGGCTAACATTACAATTAATGCAACTTAAAAAAGTAATCTGATTACATAAGTAACAAGTAAAGTAATGCATTACTTTTAAATGTAATGAAAAAAAATCTCTTTGACCTGCATACACACTGTAAACTTCTATAATTCAATAATAGGCTGCGTTGATTAGTCATTCGGAACCAGGAGATCTTGATGTACTCGTTATATCATAAGGAGAATGGCATCTACGCTAAAATCAGTCTCTCTGTTTACCCCCGAGGTTTACCACAGTTGGCCGGATCCAGGCCGCATCCAGATCTGATGAAGGACCTTCGCCTGGACACGACGACAACGCAGTCCTGAAGTGTCAACTAGTCTCTCCCCTGTGAAACCCTTCCTCCCATCCCTTACCTCTGTACAGATAAAACGTTATATATCACTTTACGGGATAATTTTGGTTTACGTGGGTATGTGGAAGCGATAAATAATTCTGTATTGATACAGTGGGGCCAAAAAGTATTTAGTCAGCCACTGATTGTGCAAGTTCTCCTACTTAGAATAATGAGAGAGGTCTGTAATTTACATCATAGGTACACTTCAACTATGAGAGACAAATTGAGAAAAAAAATCCAGGAAATCACATTGTAGATTTTTAAAGAATTTATTTGTAAGTTATGGTGGAAAATAAGTATTTGGTCACCCACAAACCAGCAAAATTTGTGGCTCTCACAGACCTGTAACTTCTTCTTTAAGAAGCTCTTCTGTCCTCCACTCGTTACCTGTTTTATTGGCACCTGTTTGAACCTGTTATCTGTATAAAAGACACCTGTCCACAGCCTCAAACAGTCACACTCCAAACTCAACCATGGCCAAGACCAAAGAACTGTCGAAGGACACCAGGAAGAAAATTGTAGACCTGCACCAGGCTGGGAAGAGTGAATCTACAATAGGCAAGCAGCTTGGTGTGAAAAAATTAACTGTGGGAGCAATTGTAATGAAAATGGAAGAACACCTGATAATCTCCCTCTGATCTGGGGCTCCACGCAAGATCTCATTCCGTGGGGTCAAAATGATCATGAGAACGGTGAGCAAAAATCCCAAAACTACACGGAGGGACTGACCTGCAGAGAGCTGGGACCAAGTAACGAAGGCTACCATAAGTAACACATTACACCGAGAGGGACTCAAATCCTGCAGTGCCAGGCGTGTCCCCTGCTTAAGCCAGTACATGTCCAGGCCCGTCTGAAGTTTGCCAGAGATCTTTTTGGTAAAAACTTAACTCGTGTTTGGAGGAAGAAGAATGGAGAGTTGCATCCCAAGAACACCATACCTACTGTGAAGCATGGGGAAGAAACACCATGCTTTGGGGCTGTTTTTCAGCAAAGGGGACAGGAAAACTGATCCGTGTTGAGGGAAGAATGAACGGGGCCATGTATCGTGAGATTTTAAGACAAAACCTCATTCCATCAGTGAGAGCCTTAAAGATGAAACATGGCTGGATCTTCCAGCATGACAATGATCCCAAACACACCTCCTGGGCAATGAAGGAGTGGCTCCGTAAAAAGCATTTCAAGGTCCTGGAGTGGCCTAACCAGTCTCCAGACCTCAACCCCATAGAAAATTTGTGGAGTTTGTGTTGCCCAGTGACAGCTCCTGAAACATCACTGCTCTAGAGGAGATCTGCATGGAGGAATAGGCCAAAATACCAGCTACAGTGTGTGCAAACCTGGTGAAGACTTACAGGAATCAATTGACATCTGTCATTGCCAACAAAGGTTATGTTACAAAGTATTGAATTGAACTTTTGTTATTGACCAAATACTTATTTTCCACCATAATTTACAAATAAATTCTTTAAAAATCCTACAATGTGATTTCCTGGATTTTTCTTTCTCATTGTGTCTCTTATAGTTAAAGTGTACCTACGATGAAAATTGCAGACCTCTCTCCTTATTCTAAGTAGGAGAACTTGCACAATCAGTGGCTGACTAAAACTTGTTGGCCCCACTGTACATATTTAAGGCCAGACAAGTAGTTTGTTGAGGGTTGGTTCGTAAAGATGCGCATAATTCAAATGCGCATACCTATGAACTAAACACTAAGCTGTCTGCTTTTTCACAGGTTTGTGTTTTTGAAGTTTGCGTGTTGTTGTTTTTTTAAGGCTTGCACCTTGGAACCTATTTCAGGGTTTTCATTCTCGAGCCGCCAGGCGCTGTTGTGCAGATGAGCGGGCCGGAGCGCATTAAGGGTTTTCTGTTAGAATGGTGTCGTGTTAGCGGCCCCTAAGTTAATAACTATTGATCTTTGCGACAGATGTGAATCGATCAAAACTAACTTTAGCTGAACAATAACTTTATTCTAGATCTGCTGTAAAGCCAAAACAATCAATGTTACTGTAATGGCAACGCTTCCTTTTACAGTCCTGTTACCCATGTACATACTATGTACTTATTATAGTAATTACAATTACTGGGTAATAACTAGTTACTAACCCTGAACCTACCCCTACTTAGGGTTAGCCAGTACTTTCTAGGTAAGTACACTGTAAGTACACGTAAGTACTGTACTGTAAAAGGAAGCGTTACTCGACTTGACTCAAACGTACAACTTAGTCACGATTTAGTCCAAGGATGAAGAAGTTAAACGAAGTATATCAAAATAAAGGTGTTGTTTATTAAACGAAGCAGCCTCAGGTAATCCAACAAGAGGTTACATCAACAAACAGATCGAACACCAACAATACGGACAAAGACAAAATAAAATAAGGAACTTAAATAGTCAATGATAACAAACTCAATAATGATCAGCTGTAATAATAAAATGAAAATCCACGAAAGTCCATGAAAGTGAAACTAACTAAATAAAACCGTGACAAAAGTTATTTTTTCAATTTACTTTTTTTCCAAGTTACTTTTTTCAAGAAATATATCCTGTGCCCATATTGAGAGAAAGTGTAAGTGTTTGTGCTGTGCAATCATGGCTATTATTTCTAGATTAAATGTGAGCATTTACTCATCTCACTTCATTAAATGAATAAAAGCATTGAAACGCAAACCCAAAATATAACGCACACCTGCAATAATCAGCCAAAATATGTTAAATTGCACAAATATACTTTATAATGTCACTTTAAGCAATTTCTAAATTAAGTAATTTGCTGCTGACCTTTGGTGATCCATTTCATGCATACTAAAAAGCAAAAATGACTTTAGATAAACATCATATTGTATTTCTTTTTTGTTTTTATTTCTGTAGTAAGGCCCTGTCCCAAACGGCACCTGAAACACTCGCTTTCTCCCTACGAGTCCGTACTTTCGTGACGTCACACCGCTTTGACAGTCGATAAGAAGCTCTTCAGTGCAGGCTCGGCAAAAGTGCGCATTCGAGGGCACATTTCACCACAAAGGGGGTGCTAAAGAGTACCCTTTTAAGACCTAAAAGGACAAATGGGACACCCCAGGGTCTCCTTAACTAAACGGACACGCGTCAGCCATTGTAAATACACAAGAATGAAAGTGCATATGAAGTGTGCTTATGATTTGTGACAGGACCTAAGAGTATTGAGCTTTCTTCTGCATCTCGTTCTTCTGGTATATTTGAGCTGCGCCCTCTACTGTACAGACGTGAATTTGCTTCAATTTCACGTTTGGTGTGAAAGGGCCTTTGCATTTGCTAAAAATACAACTTTTTTAAAAATCAAAATCAAACAAGCAAACCCAGCCCCGATAGAGAAAAAAAGAACACAATTAGTTGCTTTTTAGGGAGTAATGCAACACTGTACAGTATATTGTGATATCTATAAAAGTAATATTTACTGCATTACTTCAGTTCAGACAGAAAGCAGTGTTCAGCATGTGCCTGTGGGGGGTGCTCTGGTATCACCATTTCTAGATCATTTAAAGGTTAGGGACCACCATGTGCTTAGTTTTGAAATAAAAAAGAGACACATAATATTTCAGTTCTTCTAAAATACAGCTTTAATAAATATGTTATAAATGCATCTTGGCTATATTACCTGTTAATGTAGGAGAGACTGAAAGATGTTACTTCATGGGTAGACATGCATACATTTTATGACTGTTCATTCCATGAAATAGTCTATTTTACATGAAAAAAATTAAATACATTTCCTTCTGCTATTCTACAATTGTAATTATATTTAAACTAGTGTGATTTTCTACAAGACGAGTGTCATTAATGCCCGCATACTGTGCTCATACATGGCATATGATTTTAAATATTGTCATATATAGTATGCTTGGTGTTGGAATTTTGCTCTATGTCAAAAATGTAGATTAATAGTAGTTACATTCACTTTTAAAGTAAAAAATCTGGAAAATCTGTTTTCTGTATCACATGCAATCACCAGATTTTCCAAATCTTCTGTAATATTTAATTGTAGATGCATCTAATGAAGCAATTTTCTTAGTCTTTGCCCAAACTAAATAATTAATGTTATTTATGTCTTTAAACACTGTCTCATTCAGTGCCCTTCAATCATCTCAGCTCACTCAAATGACATTGACGTTAACTAATAATGCATAGAGTTAAAATTATAGAAAAATCTGAATAAGGACCACCACTAAGATTTTTGGTAAGTTTAGCAATGACAAAATAACAACAGCAATGCTGGTTTGCATAGTTATATCTTCAAAGAAAATATCCAGCCTAAAACAATACAAAGGAGCTAAAATCATAATGTTCTAGCACATGGCTTTTTTCACCATAAACTATATACTGGACATATGAACGATAAAGGGATTTCAGTCTCATCAAATGCACGTCAAAACTTTACCAGGCTCAACGACTCAACTGTATGGCCAAGATGTTGTTGTTTGTAGATTTTGTGAACGTATTCGGTCCTCTTTGAACATTTGGGCTAACAGTCTTAAATGAACTCGCTCACTTTCAACATGATACTGCTTTAACAGTGACCTTTCACGCAGAGGCTTTGAAGTTGCTCCCCGCCGAGCCCTGATCCAGAATGCCCGGAGCACACAGCATTAAACGGGCTTGCTGGAAGACAGATGGCCTGGGGAATACACCCTGCCCGCACACCTGGGTACAGAGTCAAATTCAGCTAGGCTGCAACCAAAATCGGCGAAAAACAGTACTAAGTACTAAAAAAGTAGGCAAAAAGTTGGACCGAATACTTTCGGCGAGATTCTAAGTGTGCATTCGATGGGCACTTAACTATCCCATGAGACCATGGGAAGGGAGAGGATTTGTGAATGACAGTGAAGTGATGCTGGCAGGTCACATGACAATGGCAACACTGCAGATGTAGCATGTCCTGATTACATTCATACTACAGACTTTTTTTCCCCCAGCTTTTGTGAAATTAATCTTTTTCAAAAATAAGCACCCATGCGATTTCAGATGCAGCCCTAGTGTCGTTCCTGAACTGACTGGCTACTGTATATGGCTACACTCTTTTCATCAGAAAAACAGCGCCACCTTGTGGTGAGGGATGTGAACTAACATTGTAAAATGAACATGAAAAACACAGGTTTTTGAGATCTGAATTGACCATGATAGATAGCTAGGTTCTTTGAAGATTAATATTCAATTTGATAAACTAAACAAAATTCCTCCTATATTCCCCAACAAGGTTTGGTTCATTTTTCTCAAGTGTACAAAGTTAGATAAGCTTAAAAATATTAGTGAAATATAACCAACATCAAGAAAAGGTGCTTTTGCGCTCACTTTCTGGCATGTATTCCTCTAGTTTCAAAAACCTTCACTTACCGGTTCTGTTTGTGCTCTACAGAATATAAACGCTGTCTTCAGGGGCCTCTGAAGAAAGCAAAGGCTGGCCATAAATTCAACAAAAATAGCTGTGCACACTCTGCATATTAAATATTGACATCCCGTATTCACTCGAGCCAAACTTTGTGCCTGCCTACTGTTAGTGAATAATACATTTCACAGGTCCGAGTCTGATCACATGTCCATGTTAAAGGCCCTCATTAGGAGGTCCAGATCTCCCACGCTTGCTGCCTGGAACAGTTCTGGCTGGTCCATGAGTGAGAGGGTCGATCCGCAGAGCGGCCCAGATGTTGCTGGATACTGCCTGATGACTCCTGCTCTTCCTTTGCTGGTGCAGAGCGGTCAAGAAGTTACTCACTGCCTCCCTGTGAGAGGAAAGACAGAGGTAAAACATTGAGTGCCCTATCAAACACTCGTCGCAATGCAGCACCAGGCACGACGCAAGTGTTTTTTTTTTGCTAGTTTCAGCCTGACGCAGTTATCATTTTCACGTCCTGTGCCACATTGTTTAAATAGCAAATGGTGGAATACAGCTTGTCCTGTAGATGTTCTGGTGCATGCTTTAAACTCGCGCACTAGCAGATCCGTTTTCGAGAAGCGTTCAGTCTTTCTGCTTGTAAATTCCACCATGTAAATAGCGAATCTGCCATGGCCTGAGCGCAACTGGCTTTTAAAGGGAATGGGAGATGAGACTGTGATTGGTTTATTGCACGTTACGCCCAAAACACATCCGTTACCATGGGCGTCAGTTTGGTTTGAAATGTGCTGGGGACAGAGACGTACTCGGAAGGGCATTTTCAAAATTGCTGGGTACAATGACTCATTCATTCTTTTTTCTCTTTCGAGTAGATCTTGTTTTGAAAGACGATGTCCTTTAGCTTCCTGATGTACATAAATAAAAATGAGCACAATGTCCGAGTATAGTGAGTATATAAAGTATATACGCTCTTTATTGCATAAATAAAAATGAGCACAGTGTCCGAGTATAGTGAGTATATTGAGTATATATGCCCTCTATTTATATGTACAGTGATGGTCCAGGGGTAAATTTTTGCCTAGCATGTCGAGGACTCGGGAGATTTGAGGTTCTAATCCGCACTCCATATAGTTTTTTTTCCCTCATCAAAACCAATAATGTTTATCAGTGGTTTAATTGATATAATGTTTATCAGTGGTTGTATATGTTTTGATGAGGGGGAAAAAATATACGAGAGCGGATTAGAACCCATGAGAAACAGGGACACGTATGTGTGCATTTTGAATTGTGATTTTACCGGAACGAATCTCTGCAACGGATTGAAGCGCGTTTCCAAGACAACGCATTTCAGACAGTGCTAGATCGCCTGTTATTTAACAAACAAATTAAATGAATTCTGTTAACTGGAAATGTTTTATTTGCATTGGTACATCTGTGCCGCGAGATGTTTCAAAAGTGGTGGGGACAAAATCGACCCTGGCAAAAAGTGGTGGGGACATGTCCCACCTCGCCCCCCCGTAAATGACGCCTATGTCCATTACTCATTAAGAGAATAGAGACAACCCTTTTAGACCAACTATGTTTCTCATCGTTAAACTAGAAAAAGTGGATTCGGACACGACCTAAGTGCACTTGTGCCGTGCGCTTTGGACCATGTGCTTAGATCCTTAAAGTAGAGCCCTGAAATTTGAAGTTTCAGACTTTATTTTATTTCGCCTTATGCTTGTTTAGTCTGCTTTAGTGTCAACACTAAGGAGACATACAGTTTATATTAACCCTTGCTCATTGGTTCGGTTCATTACCGATGTGCCCCCAGGTTGATGCAGCTGATGCCGAGGTTGTATCTGGAGCGGATGAAGCCTGGCTGGAGCTCGAGAGCTCTGGTGTAGGCCTCCACCGCCTCCTCACTGCGGTCCCCATTCGCCAGTGTGGCCCCGAGCCGATTCCACAGGAGATAGTCCTATGAAAACACACAGAATTGGCAGAGTAAAGGGCCGTCTTGGACAGGGGTTTTCCAGCTGGGTTCCAAGGGCCAACAGGGGGGTCGCAAGGTGGAACTACTAGACGGTCTTACGGGACAATTTCAGAGAAAAAAACATGTCAATTAAATGTTTTATTTATTTTGCATTATAAACTGTTTATATTTACATTTATTCATTTAGCTGACGCTTTTATCCAAAGCGACTTACAATTGCTACAGTATATATGTCAGAGGTCGCACACCTCTGGAGCAACTAGTGTCTTGCTCAGGGACACATTGGTGTCTCACAGTGGATTCGAACCCGGGTCTTATATTATATTATTGTTACGGCGTCTAGTCTCCCTGAGTCCACCATCTCTCAACCACGAGCACCCTCTCCTGAGTTCTCAGTGTGTTGCA
>JAQIUQ010001988.1:112500-125094 GCA_030378365.1 Hybognathus amarus | reverse complement strand
GAAACTCATACGTATTGCTTTCTTCTTTGGATGCAACTATCTGCTCTATGCACATCGGAATTAGTTTTTCCATTGCATTGTAAAGCAACAGCTAATGCAACGATTTCTCTTTATCACACGAATGCAACATCTAAATGCAATGATTTTCCCTTCAGTTATTTCTGAACAAGTTAGTGGTATGTAGTTCTAGCGTGCATTATAGTAGAATGGCTATTGCAACATTTTCCCTTCAATATAAAAAGGACTAGTTTAGTGTGCAATTGCAAAGCGAAAGCACAATATATAATGCAATGGGAAAAGCACGTTATCTTTTTTCATTGCACAGAAGTTAGTTCTTTCTTGCAATGCAACTATCTGCTCTATGCACATCGGAATTAGTTTTTGCATTGCATTGTTACAGCAACAGCGAATACAATGATTTCTCTTTATCACACGAATGCAACACCTAATGCAATGATTTCCCTTCAGTTATTTCTGAACAAGTGAGTGGTAGTATGTAGTTCCAGCGTGCATTATAGTAGAATGGCTATTGCAATAATTTCCCTTCAATGTAAAAAGGACTAGTTTAGTGTGCAATTGTAATGGGAAAGCACAAAATATAATGCAATGGGAAAAGCACGTTATCTGTTTTCATTGCACAGAAGTTAGTTATTTCTTGCAATTCAAATATCTGCTCTATGCACATCGGAATGAGTTATTGCATTGTAAAGCAACAGCTAATGCAACGATTTCTCTTTATCACACGAATGCAACATATAAATGCAATGATTTCCCTTCAGTTATTTCTGAACAAGTTAGTGGTAGTATGTAGTTCTAGCGTGCATTATAGTAGAATGGCTATTACAACATTTTCCCTTCAATATAAAAAGGACTAGTTTAGTGTGCAATTGCAAAGCGAAAGCACAATATATAATGCAATGGGAAAAGCACGTTATCTGTTTTCATTGCACAGAAGTTAGTTCTTTCTTGCAATGCAACTATCTGCTCTATGCACATCGGAATGAGTTATTGCATTGTAAAGCAACAGCTAATGCAACGATTTCTCTTTATTACACGAATGCAACACCTAATGCAATGATTTCCCTTCAGTTATTTCTGAACAAGTTAGTGGTAGTATGTAGTTCTAGCGTGCATTATAGTAGAATGGCTATTACAACATTTTCCCTTCAATATAAAAAGGACTAGTTTAGTGTGCAATTGCAAAGCGAAAGCACAATATATAATGCAATAGGAAAAGCACGTTATCTGTTTTCATTGCACAGAAGTTAGTTCTTTCTTGCAATGCAACTATCTGCTCTATGCACATCGGAATTAGTTTTTGCATTGCATTGTTACAGCAACAGCTAATGCAACGATTTCTCTTTATTACACGAATGCAACACCTAATGCAATGATTTCCCTTCAGTTATTTCTGAACAAGTTAGTGGTAGTATGTAGTTCTAGCGTGCATTATAGTAGAATGGCTATTGCAATATTTTCCCTTCAATATAAAAAGGACTAGTTTAGTGTGCAATTGCAAAGCGAAAGCACAATATATAATGCAATGGGAAAAGCACGTTATCTGTTTTCATTGCACAGAAGTTAGTTCTTTCTTGCAATGCAACTATCTGCTCTATGCACATCGGAATGAGTCATTGCATTGTAAAGCAACAGCTAATGCAACGATTTCTCTTTATCACACGAATGCAACATATAAATGCAATGATTTCCCTTCAGTTATTTCTGAACAAGTTAGTGGTAGTATGTAGTTTTAGCGTGCATTATAGTAGAATGGCTATTGCAATAGTTACACTTCAATATAAAAAGGACTAGTTTAGTGTGCAATTGCAATGCGAAATCACAATATATAATGCAATTGGAAAAGCACGTTATCTGTTTTCATTGCACAGAAGTTAGTTCTGTCTTGCAATGCAACTATCTGCTCTATGCACATCGGAATTAGTTTTTGCATTGCATTGTTACAGCAACAGCTAATGCAACGATGTCTCTTTATCACACGAATGCAACACCTAATGCAATGATTTCCCTTCAGTTATTTCTGAACAAGTTAGTGGTACTATGTAGTTCTAGCGTGCATTATAGTAGAATGGCTATTGCAATAGTTACACTTCAGTATAAAAAGGACTAGTTTAGTGTCCAATTGCAATGCGAAAGCACAATATATAATGCAATAGGAAAAGCACGTTATCTGTTTTCATTGCACAGAAGTTAGTTCTTTCTTGCAATGCAACTATCTGCTCTATGCACATCGGAATTAGTTTTCATTGCATTGTAAAGCAACAGCTAATGCAACCATTTCTCTTTATCACACGAATGCAACACCTAATGCAATGATTTCCCTTCAGTTATTTCTGAACAAGTTAGTGGTAGTATGTAAGTTCTAGCGTGCATTATAGTAGAATGGCTATTGCAACAATTTCCCTTCAAATGGACTAGTGTAGTGTGCAAATTGCAATGCGAAGGCACAATATGTAAATGCAATAGGAAAAGCACGTTATCTGTTTTCATTGCACAGAAGTTAGTTCTTTCTTGCAATGCAACTATCTGCTCTATGCACATCGGAATGAGTTATTGCATTGTAAAGCAACAGCTAATGCAACAATTTCTCTTTATCACACGAATGCAACACCTAATGCAATGATTTCCCTTCAGTTATTTCTGAACAAGTTAGTGGTAGTATGTAGTTCTAGCGTGCATTATAGTAGAATGGCTATTGCAACAATTTCCCTTCAATGGACTAGTGTAGTGTGCAATTGCAATGCGAAGGCACAATATATAAATGCAATAGGAAAAGCACGTTATCTGTTTTCATTGCACAGAAGTTAGTTACTTTCTTGCAATGCAACTGATGCATTGGCGAAAGAACACTTCTGTGCACATCGGAATTAGTTTTTGCATTGCATTGTAAAGCAATATAAAAAGGACTAGTTTAGTTTGCAATTGCAATGCGAAAGCACAATATATAATGCAATGGGCAAAGCATGTTATCTGTTTTCAGTGCACAGAAGTTAGTTCTTTCTTGCAATGCAACTAACTGCTCTATGCACATGGCAGTGAGTTATTGCATTGAAAAGCAACAGCTAAATGCAACGATTTCTCTTTACCACACGAATGCAACTTCTAAATGCAATGATTTCGCTTCAGTTATTTCTGAACATGTTAGTGGTAGTATGTAGTTCTAGCGTGCATTATAGTAGAATGGCTATTGCAAGCAATTTCCCTTCAATATAAAATTGAGCTAGTTTAGTGTGCAATTGCAAGCGAAAGCACAATATATAATGCAATGGAAAGCACGTTATCTGTTTTCATTGCACAGAAGTTAAGTTCTTTCTTGTAATGGAACTATCTGCTCTAATGCACATCTGGAATGAGTTATTGCATTGTACAGCTCATATGAATGATTTAGGCACTTCACCGAACGCTGCCAAGAACGAATTGACGACTTGGGAAGCATTCTGACCAAGCTTCAGTATCTGTGACGTACTTCTGGGGCTGCCCTCTAGCGTCGTACATGTCCATGACGCCTGAGGATTGGATGTAACCTGCACCCTAGAATCCCAAGACTGGAGACCTAGAACCACATCATCCAACTGAGACGCTACAGGAAAGCGTGCGAGTTATATGAGCTGGCTGTAGGATCGTGTCATGAACTGACGCTAAAGGGCGCCGCAAAGCCGTCAGATATTGAAGCTTGGTCAAAAGTGGTCGAAAGTGAGCGAGTTGAGGTGAGAAATGTGTTGGTTTCTCGTCTGTGCACAACTTAGTTGTGGAAATGCAAAGGAAAGCACTTCTGTTATGTCTTTTCATTGCACAGAGGAAAATGTTAGTTCTTGTCGTGCATTATAGCAATGCTGGCTATTCCAATAATTACCCTTCAATTTAAAAGGACTAGTTTAGTGTGCAATTGCAATGCGAAGCACAACATATATAATGCAATAGGAAAAGGCACGTTATCTGTTTTTATTGCACAGAGAGCTTAGTTCTTTCTTGCAATGCATCTATCTGTTCTATGCACATTGAAATGAGTTATTGCATTGTAAGAGCAACAGCAAATGCAACGATTTCCTCTCTATCACACGAATGCAACATACAAATGCAATGATTTCCCTTCAGTTGTATTTCTTGAACAAGTTAGTGGTAGTATATAGTTCTAGCGTTGCATTATAGTAGAATGGCTATTGCAATGATTTCCCTTCAATATGAAAAGGACCAGTTTACGCGCGATGCGAAAGCAACAATTTATAATGCAATTGGTAAAAGCAGGTTACATCCGTGTTTTCATTGCATATAATTGATTGAATTCTTGCGATGTAACTATCTTTTTTGATGGAAAAACCACTTGGAACCCTCCTGTTTTCAAGTCTGGCTTTCATATCAGTGGCAGGGGTTATTTTCTTTTACATCTAACACGGATAGAGAAAAGGAGAACTTTACAGTAAGAGTAATGTTTTTGGAAACAGAAAAAGACAAACGCTGTAATGTCTGGACGAGGACTGAGTAAGAGCAAGGGGCTCAGGGAGAAGAGCAGGCCCAGTGAGAGATGCAGTGAGAGGTGCAAGAGAGTGAGAGATGCAGTGAGAGGTGCAGGTGCAGTGAGAGGTGCAGTGAGAAAATACAGTGAGAGATGCAGTGTAGCAGGAGAAATGGCAGTGAGATATGCAGTGAGAGTGCAGTGAGAGATGCAGTGAGATACAGTGAGAGATACAGTGAGAGGTGCAGTGAGAGATGCAGTGAGAGGTGCAGAAGAGATACATAGACTCATTGTGATGTTTCCTCAAGCATAGATTAGTCCTGTTTTGACTTAATGAACATCTGAATGGCCAAAGAGACCTCGATCTTGAACTTTCAGTACATATAGTTTTGATGTTTCATTAACCAAACCACAGTCAGTGACCTTTTTGAACACATATTTGTCCAACATGTCAAAGTTTAACTTACTATACTATCTCTAGAGACTCCTTTTTATGGAACTTCAACCATATAACTCCATATTTAACCCATTTAACTTGATTTCTTGAATATAGAGTCCTCAAACTTTAACTTTTGTTTAGACTCATTGGCTTGTCAGATGTTACATCATCCAATTGTACATGTTTGACCTAATGAACTCTCGGGCCAAAGATCTTGACTTTGTATACATTCTCACTGACTTCTTCTGATGTTTCCTCAGCCATACAATAGTCCAGTTTTGACCTAATTAACATCTGAATGCCAACAGACCCCGATCTTGAACTTTCAATAGATATAGACTAGTTTTGTTGTTTCATTAACCAGACAGTAGTCCGCATTTCACATTTTGAACATATTTGTCCAACGTGTCACTGAAAGTTTAACTTATCGATGCTATTTCAGAGACTCCTTTTGATGTTACCTTAACCATATATAACCTGCATATTTAACCAATTTAACATATTTCTGGCCAAAGAGTCCTCAAACTTTAACTTTCTATATATACTTCAAAAGCTCTGTGAGAACGCGTCATTAAAGTTTAACTTACTTTGCTATCTCAGAGACTCCTTTTGATGTTTCTTCAACCTTATAACTCCATATATATCAAATTTAACATATTTCTGGCCAAAGAATTCCCAAATTCGAACTTTTATTGATACTCATTGGCTCTGTCAGATGTTGCATCAGCCAGCCAATTGTAGAAGTTCGACCTACTGAATTCCTCTGGCCTAAGATCTTGACTTTGAACTTTGTACAGTAGGTCAAACATGTACAATCGGCTGATGTCACATCTGACGGAGCCTAAGATCTTGACTGGCCTAGTATCTTGACTTTGAACTTTGTTCAAAGTTAAAGTTCAAAGTGAAGATCTTTGGACCGAGAGTTCAGTATAGGTCAAACATGTACAATTGGCTGATGTCACATCTGACGGAGCCTATGGCTTGACTTCTGATCTTGACTTTGTGAAGACAAAGTCAAGATATCTTTGATCATTCTTCACTGACTTCCTCTGATGTTTCATCAGCCATACAATGGTCCATTTTGGAACTTTTGAGCATATTTCTGGTCAGGGAGTCTCTTGATTTTGAACTTTCTACAGATATTACAGTTTTTTCCAATTGCTATGACAGATTTTTCAATACCTTTAACAATTTTCCAAAACTCTTAACACAGTTAGCACTACATCCGTCTCTGTAAGCTATACTATTAACACATTTCTTGTTGCTTTAACACAAAATACATACAATCAACACAAATTTAAAATACTTGAACTTCTTTTACATGCAAGCTCAATTCAAGACCAAAACAATGGATTTTTACTACCAAATTTACCAATGCTTTACAGTTTTTGCCTATTGCTTACACACATTTTGCTAAATTTGGCTCATTGTGTCAAAACTCTACACACAAGCAAATAAGACACAACATTGGGAAATAAACCATTCACATCTATGTAAAATTTAAACTTACTATCAAAACCTAACAGTCCTTTGTCAAAATGTCACTCTGATGACAAAATGATACCCACTTTTATCATATGAATACACTTTTCAGATCAGCAGCAACACACTAGTCTACTTTATATAAAAAACTACAGTCTTTTGTTTTCAATGTTTTTATTCAGTTCCATAGAGGGCATGTTTTCACAACTACCAAAAAATGAAATAATGAATTCAAAATTATTACAGGAGTATATTTTACAGTACAGTAAATTCAGTTAAATCAAAAATAAAACAAACAATACAGTACTGTAAACACAGAAAAACACAATTGTGCGCAAGTGGGCTTATGGATCCTGCCGTCTGTTGGGGTCTGGCCACAGGATCTCATCAACATCACAAGCAATGTCTTCTCTTGCTAAGCATCAGGGAAAATATCCCCTTGTGTGCCGAATCCATCCCTGGATTGACCTCAACTCAATGTCTCTGCAGGCCTGTTCCATTGCCTGCAGAAGAGGCATACGGGCATGTGGTTGGCGGTCATATACGTGCCATCTCCAAGCGGAAAAAAATTCCTCTATAGGATTTAAAAATGGCGAGTAAGGGGGCAAGTACAGAACTTCAAATTGATCATGGTTGGTGAACCAGTCCTGGACCAGAGCAGCCAGATGGAAACTGACATTATCCCAGACAACAACAAACCTGGGCTGCTCTGGTCCATCCTGTACAACTGCATCATGAAGTGCATCTAGAAATGTTATTATGTGTTGCGCATTATATGGACCCAGTTTGGCATGATGGTGCAGTAGCCCTCGAAGACTTATGGCAGCACACAAAGTGATATTTCCCCGCGCTGCCCTGGGATCGTGCAAAATTGCCCTTTGGCCAATCATATTACGTCCCGTTGTCTGTTTTTGCTAAGGTTGAATCCAGCCTCGTCAATGTAAATACATTCATGCGGCTGGGCAGCCCCATCCATGTCCAAGATTCTCTGTAACAAAAAATACATGTTGTGGATGGCTTTACTCAAAGCACACACTTACACTACTACATACAGAACTCAATCGCACCCATCCCACCACACAGATACCGTTGTGTAGCTCATCTGTAGTTCATCTGTTACTGTGCACCCATTCTTTATTGTAAATGTAAAGGACTGAAACACTTACCTGTACATATTCATGTCGAAGTTCTTTGACCCTGGCACTGTTCCTCTCAAATGGGACCCTGTACAGTTGCTTCATGGTCATGTGGTGCTTTACCAAGATCCGTCTGATAGTTGTAATGCTTACTCGATTTATGTTGTTGAACACTTGCCTATCTGCAAGTATTTGTTGCTGTAGCTGGTGGAGACGGATTGCATTGTTTGCTCTGACTAGGTTCACTATGGCAAGTTCCTGTTGTTGGGCTAACAGGCGCTGCCGTCCACCCCCAGCAGGTCTTCTAGCCATTCTGTAGAAAAATGCAACCACAAATTGTTCTTGTTTGCTTCTTTTTACAGATAATGTGTATACTGAACTTTACTGTATTTACCATATACAGTACTGAAACATCTCAACACGTTACAGTATCATGGTATGTTTCACAAACTACCACTTTTGTTGAAAAATTAGCTTTAGACACCCTGGAACAACACATGTGATACAGTAACGTGATAGTGTACAGTACTGTAAATACTCTAGATACAGTCTGAGTAGAGTAGAGAGTTGAAGACATACCTGTTTTCCAGTCGGAAATGTCCTTATTATGGATGAAACTGTGAAGCGGCTTAGATTAGGATGGACTCTCTTGCCCAGCTTCCCTCATAGTCAGGCCATGGTTTATGACATGGTCCACCAAAGTTGCTCTTATGTCATCCGAAATAATGGTCCTCTGTGTGGCCTTTCGACCACGTCCTCCTCCTCTCTCTCTCTGTCCTCCTCTCTCTCTCTGTCCTCCTCTCTCTCTGTCCTCCTCCTTCCTCCTCCTCTTCCCTTCCTCTGCCTCTAGCTCTCCCTGCCTCCATGCTTGCAAAGTTTCTCAAAATGGCTTAACTGAGGCATTTTTGTTGCTGGCTGATTGGTGTTCATTTTTGTAAGAAGTGTTTTCAGGTGTGTGTCTATGTCTTTACAATTAACCAATGTGTGTTGTATTTTGAATAGATGTGTTTTCCCAATGGTACCCTGAGATTTCATTTTTTAACTAAGTGTCTTATGTATGAAATAGGTGTAGTGTCTAGGAGCAAGTGTGTTGCAGAAAGGAGCAAGTGTGTTACAGAATAGCAACTAAAGTGCAAAGCAGCGCTTTTGTTTAAGGTATGGTTACACTTTGTTTAAGGTAGTAGTAACAACAACTTCAAGTTATGTTACTTTGGTTTAAGCATGTGTCTATAGTGTTCAAGCAATGGGCAAAAACTGTAACACTGTATGCCAGAACAGATAACACCATCTTCTAAACCTAACCGTACAGGCTAAAGTTAAGGTAAACAGCTGTTTATATTGTGAATTGAAATTTGATTCTATTGTTACTAAACAGCTGATTGAATAATGCAAATATGTGACAATGTGGCATTTCACAATTCCAGTGTGTAGTTACAGGCTGGTTTGATCCCATCAGAGGATGATGTCCCTTTTCCTTGCCCATTACTCCCCTTTCCCTTTCTTAGCCTGAAGATGGAAGGTTTTTGACCATCGTCTACAGGACCAATGTCCCTCCTGGATGCAATGGATGCTGCATGCCAAGACATCCCAGCTGAACACTGCCAGGGCAGTGTTCCCTGGCAGTGTTCAGCTGGGATGTCTGGCATGCAGCATCCATTGCATCCAGGAGGGACATTTGGGAGGCCAAATAATTCTTCCCAAGAAGCCTAACCAGAGAAGTGTGATGTGGATGAGAACATGTGGCCAAATGGAGAAGCCTGGGATGATTAGAAGATGACTTTTTCTGTTGTTTTTTTTTCACCTACAGTAATACTGTAAATGGCAAGTATTGCATATTTTTGTTATCTTGCAGAAATGTCCTGTTGCAAATAAATCATTTACTGCACCAATTCTGTCTCTGTATCCTTTTTTCATAAACCGTACTTTATATTCTGCTATTCTGAGAAGGGTCATTCATTTTTTTGTAACTTCTACAACATACACTCTAAAAATGCTGGGTTGTTTTAACCCAAATTTGGGTAATATATGGACAAAACCAAATGTTGGGTTACTGTAAAAATGCAATAAAAAAAATTACAGTTGCAAAGTGAAAGTTGAAGTTGAGTTAAAATGTTTAACCCAATATTTGTTTGTCCATATTTTACCCAAATTTGGGTCGTTTAGAGTGTAGGAAACAAAATGCACACATTTGCTAAACCCAAACAAAACAAAATCGTAGAGAAGCTTCAAAATAAACTGCAATGCAAAACAATCTACTGTATAAACAATACAATATACTATCTAAAAGGCAGAATTGACATAATGTATATAAAATAATGCAGTTTCTGTAATTCCATCTCATGTTAGTGTTTTTTATGTCATTGTGCTATGATTGACTAAATGTCCCTGTTGGAAGAGAACATGTGTTAGTGTTTTGGTAGACATAGTGTATTGTGTTAGTGTATTATTCTTTTTTGAAACTAGTGTTGGAGTTTAGTTTACAGAGTGTGATTTTGAGCATAAAATGAACCGTTTTGCCAATTGTGTGTTGTAGGTGTGTTGGTGCGTTAAGAGTTTAGAAAATTTGTTAAAAGTATTGAAAACATTGTCATAGCGATTGTAAAAAACTGTAATAGACTCATTGTGATGTTTCCTCAGCCATACAACAGTCCAGTTTTGAGCTAATAAACATCTGAATGGCGAAAGAGACCTCGATCTTGAACTTTCAATAAATACAGACTTGTTTTGATGTTTCATTAACCAAACCACAGTCCGCATTTGACCTTTTTGAACACATATTTGTCCATTAAAGTTTAACTTACTTTGCTATCTCAGAGACTCCTTTTGATGTTTCTTCAACCTTATAACTCCATATATATCCAATTAAACATATTTCTGGCCAAAGAAGTTTGACCTACTGAACTCTTTGGGCCAAAGATCTTGCCTTTGAACTTTCCTCAGCCTTACAATGGTCCATTTTTGAACTTTTGAACATATTTCGGGTCAGGGAGTCCTTGATTTTGAACTTTCTACAGATATTAATAGACTCATTGTGATGTTTCAGACAGAAATAACAGTTTACAACAACAGAAATATATGTGGGCTAAACTGTGGATCAATTATCATTGCTTTGGCACAAAATGCATTCAATGACTACATCTTTCAAATTACATTAATTCTTTTCTTACTTCGACACTGGGAGGGGGCGAGGAATATCGTATGCGTGGTGGAAGAAGAATACAGTACTATTGTATCTGTATCAGTGGATGGTGTGTATACAAATTATTGTATTTTGGAATTACTCAGTGCAAAAAAAATTAAAATAAAAAACATAAAATATATTGAAGCATTCTGCATCATGTCTGATTTATTCCAGTAAACTCTATTGCAGTGAATTATAAACAAAGATTGTATAATGCTACATGTTGTTAGTGTTCTTTAGGTCATTGTTTTGTGGGTGACAAAGTGTGT
Organism: Hybognathus amarus; assembly: GCA_030378365.1. Classification (NCBI taxonomy): domain Eukaryota; kingdom Metazoa; phylum Chordata; class Actinopteri; order Cypriniformes; family Leuciscidae; genus Hybognathus; species Hybognathus amarus. The sequence continues at coordinate 114,116 of JAQIUQ010001988.1, read as the reverse complement.
TTGTTGGCTGTCAACCTTTGCTAGTGTTATGGAAGAATGTGTTGATTTGAGAAATGAATGAAGTGTTTTGGTAGTTTTAGTGCATTTTGAATGTGAAATTAACTGCTGTGCTGAGCTGAAAGCTGGTTAGGAGAACTGTGTGAAGAGTTTTGAAAAAGTGACCTAAGTATTGAGAAATGTGTCCTAGCGACTGTAAAAAACTGTAACTGCTGTGCTGAGCTGAAAGCTGGTTAGGAGAACTGTGTAAAGAGTTTTGAAAAAGTGACCTAAGTATTGAGAAATGTGTCCTAGCGACTGTAAAAAACTGTAATGTCTAATGTCATCTAGCTAAAGGAAAGTGTCAGTTAGAGGACGCGGTTAGGTTTAGGTCTGGGGTGGGGGTAGGGTACACGCAATCCTAGGGCGTCATCTAACTGATGCTAAAGGACGCCTGAAGCGTCACATATTGAAGCATGGTCAAAATGCTTCCCAAGGCGTCAGTTAGGTGAAGCCTTGGGGGTGAGAATGGGCTGGAGGTGCAGGAGCAGTGAGAGATGCAGCTGCAGTGAGAGGTGAAAAACTTCTTTTTTTTTTTTTTTTTACTGGAATGCTTTTGAATGTGAACATTACTCTACATGTGGACAGTTCCCAACCAACAAATGTAGTGTAAAAAAGTGGATTGTATATTTTTCATGCAAATACCTGTAAAACTGAAACATCAAAGTCTATGTAGTTTTTGTAATGTCAACAATAGCCAGTATTTTGAAACCTGGTGTACTTTGATTGACTGCATGTATCTTGTGAAGTGAAAACTATTGTTATTCTTTGAAAGAATAATTTCATTTTGAGTAAGATTTCCAGTGTTTTGGTAAAGTTAGTGTGTGCAGAGAAAGATGTGTTCTATTTTGAAATGAAGAGTTAGTGTATATTTAACAAAATGTGTTTTTGAGAAGAAAATGATCCATTTGGCCAATTGTGTTTTGTAGGTGTGAGTCTGTGTTAAGAGTTTAGAAAAGTATCTGAAGTATGGGTAAGCGCTTGTTAGCGTTTGAAAACTGTAAGGGCATATATGCAAGTGAAAGAGTTGTAATCCAGAGCGCTGCTTCACTGTGCCGCATAATGTACCCCATTATGATGTACATTTGCATTTAAAGCCATAAGTTGACATCATCCAATTCCACAAAAGTAGTGCCACAATTCAAAGATATGGTTTACCATAAACCATGATGTAAATAACTGAAAGTGACAACAAGGCTCTTTTATGGTACCGGAGGAAGGAGTGGTGTGGTGCACCGTGCTTTGTCCTGCCAGTTTTATTTGAAGAGAGTGATGGTAGGTGATGGGGCCAGTTTTGACACTATCATCCATCCTTAAACCCTGCACACAGAGCACAGGCTCACATCCCCCAGGTATTGGGGAAACTCTGGGAGGCCCTGACACGAGTTCCAGAGAGGAAAAACAAAATTATTTAACTTCACTTTTATTTTACTTTATACAAGTACCAAGAGTAGAGAGCGCTGGCTTTCCCTGGTGGTTCATCAAACAGAATTAAACCCAAAAAAAGTACTGAAAGATCTGAAATTCCCAGAGCTAGAGATCATTATTGACTGGGTAATGCTAGGTTTCACACATTAGTA
>JAQIUQ010001988.1:0-110000 GCA_030378365.1 Hybognathus amarus | reverse complement strand
TTACAAAAAGAGGACTGCAATTAGAAAATTTACATTTGTGAATGTGAAATTTAGCTAACAGAAAAATAAGGTTTATAAAATAAATATCACTTTTCTTTTCACATTCATGAAAACCAAAAATTACATTTCTATATGTAAACTCAAAGTTAGGATTCACATAACATTTTATAAAATCACAAATGTCAAGCCAAAATGTCATTGTGAGAGAGCAGTTCCAAAATAAATGTAAAGAAGTCTCAGGTTTCTCTAAACAGAAAGAACAGAGGGTATTAATATCATTCTTAAGCCTTTTGAGAAAACACTTATCTGGATAAAACCTATGAATTAACTTAAAGGTAATTTCTCTTATTTTGTTAGTTATCAGGTATTTGTGAGGTAATGTCCAAACTTTTTTCCAGGGAATGTCACTTACAAAACCATTCCAGTAAGAAATTACACATGGCACAGAAACAGACTCCTCCTGAAACAAGACTCGAATTTTCTTATTGTTTTTTGATTTAGAAGAAGAAAAGCACTGTTTACCTACAAATGTCTTACACAGATCCACTGAGCGATAAGGAAATGAAAAAGAAAATCCTTTAAAAAGCATGAGAACCCCTTGTGGCACTGCATCAGCCACAATTGCAAACTCTTTTGGAGTGACAGGAATTCCATGCTTTACCAAGAACTCGGAATAATTACAAATCAAACCATTTTGATTGAAAAGTTGATATACAAAAATAATTCCATTTTTAAACCAATTATCAAAGAAAATAGATTTATGTTTATACAGTAGGTTCTTATTATTCCAAATTATATAAGAGTGAGGTGTAAAATTGTGTTTAAAGATGAGGGACCAAGCTAATAACATTTGCCTGTGAAAAAGGGATAATTTGATAGGGATTTTCATTATGTTATAATTACAGGTTAATAGGAATTTTAAACCTCCTAGTTTCGAAAAAATAGCATTAGGGATCAGATTCCAGATAGATGCAGGCTTATTAATAAAGTTTTTTATCCAGTTTATTTTAAAGGTATTGTTTAAGGTGGTAAAATCGAGAAAGTTTAAACCCCCCTTTTCAATGGTGTTCATAAGTACAGATTTTCTGACAAAATGAGTTTTATTCTTCCAGACAAAGTTGAGGAGCATTGTATCAATTTTTTTAAGAATGGCGGTGTCGACACTTAAAGAAAGTGCAGCGTATGTCAACCTCGACAAGCCCTCAGCTTTGGCTAGTAAAATTCTTCCCTTCAATGACAGATCCCGCTGGAGCCACATACATAGCCTCTTCTGTGTACTCTCAATTAGTGGATTAAAATTTACAGAGCATCTTTCTTGTTCATTTTTTGTTATAATAATACCTAAATATGATACCTGATCTTTAATTTGAATATTACAAATTTGAGACAAATTACACTCTTTGATGGACATCAATTCACATTTCGAAAGGTTCAATACTAAGCCAGAGGCTTTTGAGAATTGCTGGATATGCTCTAGAGCTAACGGAACTTGGTTAGCATCATGCAAAAAAAGAGTGGTATCATCAGCCAACTGACTGATGAGGATCTGTTGGTCAGCAATAGAGATACCACGAAGACCACTATTCAAAACATAAGAAGCAAATATCTGGGAAACTAGTAAAAACAAATACAGGGATATTGGACATCCTTGTCTAATACCACGTGACAAGTAAAACCTAGGAGAAGTACCAAATTTTAATTTGATTGAGCTATTACAATTGTAATAAAGAGTTCTTACCGCCTTACAAAAATATTCACCAAAACCAAACTTTTTCATTGATTTAAAAATAAAATGATGTTCTACTGAATCGAAAGCTTTATAAAAATCCAGGAAAAGAATAAAACTATTATGTTCCACCAAATTGCTATAATCAAATAAATCTAAAACTAATCTAATGTTGTTCATTATGTGTCGGTCTCTCATAAATCCAGACTGAGTCTCATCTATAACGCTATCCAAAACATTCTTTAAGTCTTTTAGAAAAAATTATGGCAAAAATTTTATAATCATTGTTAAGGAGTGTGATGGGTCGCCAATTGTCCAAATATGTAAGGTCTTTCTTTGGTTTAGGAATTAGTGTGATGATACCCTGCGTTAAAGTAGGAGGTAAAGCTTCTTTATCAATACTCTCTTTAAAAACACTAGTTAAAAATGGAGAAAGTTCATCAGCAAATAATTTATACAGCTCAGCTGTAAGTCCATCACATCCTGGGGATTTATTGTTTTTCAAACTCTTAATTGCGCTTATTACTTCCTCATGAGTAACAGCTCTATCACAACACAATCTATCACTTTCAGATATAGCTTTAACATTATTAACTGAATCCAGAAACAAAGTCGATGTCTCCTCTGTACATTTTGAACTATAAAGATTTTTATAAAAATTGGCACTGAAATTGGCTATATCCTTTGGATCTTTAACAATTTTGCCATCAACACATAATTTCTCAATTGTTGAAAGGGCAAAATTTCGCTTTTCAAGCTTAAAGAAATATGCAGAGTTAAGTTCTCCTTCTTCAAGCCATCTTTTCCTGGATCTTATATAAGCACCCCTAGCCTTTGATAAGTATAAATCATCTAATTTAGTTTGCAAGGCTGCAAGTTCAGATTTCTCCTTCAAAGACAGACAATTCAAATTACGGGTTTGAGATAATTTCATGATCAGGCTGTCCTCAAGAGCTCTTCTCTTTTTGGATAAATTTGCTCCAACTTTCCTTAAATAAACTCCAATCTCAAATTTTAGAAGCTCCCAATTGGCACAAAAAGAATTTGTAATTGTGGCTGCATTCCAATAGTTAGCAATTAATTCTTTAATTGTATACTTTACATCTGGTAATTCTAAAAGTGAACTATTAAGTTTCCATAAAGAGGCTTTGATATGGCCCGGTGCATAATCTGCCGTCAAAGGGGTATTAATAAAGATAGTTTTATGGTCAGTTAAAGGAGTATATCCAATACCAACATTTAAATCAAAATTGGACATACATTTTGATATAAGCCAATAATCAATTCGAGATTGCCTTGATCCACTTTTGTTGGTCCAGGTAAACTCCAAATTATTGGGTATTTTCTCTCCAAATGTCCACCAAATCAAACTTATTTATTAATCCTAACAGTGCAGGGCTAACACATGCAGTCCCCTTTGGCGGATGTCTATCCAAATGATTATTAATTGATACATTAAAGTCTCCTCCTAATATTAAAAAAAGCAGTAGGGAATTTATTCGACCAATGTGTGAGTTTCTCATCTAACTTGTCAAAGAAAATTTTATTATCTGGAGACGTATTGTACCCATATATATTTCCCAGAATTATTATTTGTTGGTTTAACGAAATCACTAATAAATGAAAGTGGCCCAAACTATCTGAATCTGATCCTAATATATCCCCATCAAATGTATTTCTCAAAATGCTCACTCCAGCAGAGTGTTCCGTGCCATGTGAACTCCAAATATCATTACCCCACTGAGACTTCCACCACTTATAATCATCTTTAGTAGAATGACACTCCTGAAGGAAACAAAAATCAGACTTATGTTTTTTAGCAAACAAAAAAGAGCTTTCCGTTTTACACTATCCCTGAGCCCTCTGGCGTTGAAAGATATTAATGACAACGACATAAACAATGAACAATAAATGAAAGAAAAAAGAAAGCGAATGAACCAACGAGTAGCTACCCGTTCAACTATCTTTCCACAAAATGTGCAAACAACCACAAAAAAAACTAAATGCCCACCCGGTACTAAAGTGTTCATATTTAAGTTCAGAAACTAACAAAATGTCTGGTTTCAAGTAGTAGTAACCAAAGTTAAATAACAAATTAAATCAATATTTAATAAAAAGCCTGTCAATATATATATTTATATATATAGCCTATAAAATATATATATATAAAAAAAAAATAATAATAATAATAATAAAAAAAAATAATAATAATAAAAAAAGCAAGTATTATTTATAAAGGGGATGCTTGCTATTGAAATGAAGTAGACTATTTAATACCATGATGATGTTATCCATGTATTTCTAGGGCAAAACAAAACCCCAATAGATTTGACTTTAATCGTTCATTCCCCTAAAAAAAAAAAGTACCACGGATCCTAAGCAGAACGCATGCTAAAGACTGAAAGCAAACAGTTGCGTGTTGAATAAAAGTTACTAGGCTACTAAGTAGGACTGTTGGCTATATCTTTAGCAGACAGTCTTTTACCCTCAATGACAGCGAAAGGACCGTGAAAGCCAGCCCTCTTCCCTTCCCTCCTCGCCTTCTCTACTATCGGCCACAGAAGGGTCCTTGCATCCTTGTCTTTCTGCGAGAGATCCTCGAATATCTTAATCTTCTTCTCCCTGAGCAAGTCGGGTCAGGGGATCTCTGGATAATCCGTAATTCGTTTGTAATTATAAAACGAAAATTCCGTTTTTCTGTTTTTTGTTTCAAATAGAAAAACCAAATAACCGTTTTTGGTGTCAGAATCAAAAAACGAAAAACCAATTAAAAACTGCCCGTTTTTCGTTTTTGGAATTCATTTTATCGTTATTCCTTTTTGAACAAATAATGAAATGAGTCTTTGAACTTCTGTCAATTCGTTTTTCGTTTATAAACCAAAAATGGAAGTCACGTGGTCCATTCCTTTTTTGGAAGCGAATGTAACCGGAAACACATTCACAATAAAAGTAACTACAGTTAGCGAGATGATTGTAGACTAAAACTGAACTAATATAACTTTTTTTAGTACAACTAAAGTAGCACTGGGTGTAAAAAAACACTTTTAGTTAACTGAAATAAAAATTAAAACGAATAAAATAATGACTCTGGCTCTTAGGGAGAATTAAACATTTTTAAGACCATACAGTGAAGCAGGGCTCTGCATTGCAACTCTTTCACTAGCATATATGCCCTAAAATTATTTACAAGCATAGTGGGTGAGTGAAGACTAAAACCAACTGTAAATGTTATAAGGTTATATTATACTTTTATACATGTATATAGTTCCTCCTCCAGGTTGTGGTATTATTATAGCCTCTGCAGTGGACAGATGTAGATTTAGCCAGAGCCAGGATGTCATTGTGCAAAAACAGCCTCCTCCTGAGAGCAGCACATTCCCCTTGTAGTGTTTTACATCTGCTTTACTGAAGTTAAAGATAATAAATAATGCTCTCCAATCTTTTTTACATAAAGTGTGGTGTTGGTTGTGTGTGCAAGAGAAAGAGTTGCAATGCAGAGCCATGCTTCACTGTACCGTTGAACATTATGATGTACATTTGTAATTAAAGTCATAAGCTGACATCATCCAATTCCACAAAAGTAGTGCCACAAAATCCACAAAGATGTGGCTTAACATAAACCATACATATCTGAAACAAAGTGACAACAAGGCCCTTTTATGGTGCCAGAGGAAGGAGTGGTGTTCTGCTTTGTCCTGCCTGTCCTGCATTTATTTGAAGAGAGAGTGAGATGGGGCCAGTCCTGCTACTATCATCATCAGTCCTTAAACCATGCACACAGTGCACAGGCTCACATCCTCCAGGTATTGGGGAAAATCTGGGAGGCCCTGACACCGAGTACCAGGGAGAAAAACTAAATGCTAAAAAATAAAAAGTAAAAAACTAAACACTTTTATTTTTCTTTACATATACCATAAGTACAGAGAACTACCTTTACCCAGTGGTTCATCAAACAGAATTAAACCCCCAAAAAGCTCTAAAAGATCTGAAAGTCCCAGCTCATTTTTGACCGAGTAATGCTGGGTTTCACACACTAGTAATGAGAACTACAAGCTGCATTAACCCTTGTGAATCCTTATGGGCATTTTTGTCCTTTTCAGTTTTTTTTTTTAATAACTTTACCTGTGTTAATGCAAATTTGGCACAGGTGTGTATTTTTATGGAATTTTACTATTTCACTTTACTATTTTCATTTTCTTAAAAAAAATTAATAATAATTTTGCATTAGGTACACAAAATACTCCTTCTCAGCGCCTTTTGGACAAAAATGTCCCCATTGAAACCGCAATTTTTAATCCCAGGGCCATTTAACTATAAAATGATGCAATCTTTGTTAAGAGGTTTTTATTCTGTTGGCAAGGTTTTTTTTTTTTACCAGATTGTGCCAGTTGTCCAGGTTTGGCCTATAAAACAAATATTGCTTTATTCCTGTTTTCTGCTTATTAACGATAATTGTGTGAGTGGATGTCAGAGTGTGGTTTGTATGTGTGTAATACATTTTTTTGTGTGTGTATATGAAGAGTTCAGATGCAAAAAGTGCCATTTGAAATTTTCTTCTAAAATGATCATTTTTATCAAGCTTGTATATTTAAGTTCAGTAGTTTCACTTAAATGGCAATGAAGATTACCTATTAGTTGTCATTTAAGTGAAATTACTGAACTTAAATATACAAGCTTGATAAAAATGGTCATTTTAGAAGAAAATTTCAAATGGCATTTAGAGGCTTTTGCATCTGAACTCTTCATATGTGTTTGTGTGCTTGTAATATTTGAGAGAGAAAAACTCATTTGCAAATCTAAAATCCAATCACTGTGTGCACCAGTGGAGTTTTGCTGGCACCCAATGGGGAAAATCTGTTACTGCGCCCAAACAAACTCTTACCGAAAGCTCATTTTTTTGAGATAGGCCTAACTCAAATTTGGAACACAACCTATTCAGATGCATGGCTTTGATTTTCTTGCAGTTTTAGAGTTCAACCTGATCTATAAAATATATATTTTATTAATCATATTTTTTATACATAATTTTTATTAACTTATACCTATATAACTTTTTTTGGTTTTACTTATTATTTTAGTTAAGCTTTAGTTTACTTCAGCAATAATCTGCCATGGGTCTTCTTTAAAATGATACCAACTTAAGTCTGTGCTCCAAGCTTCAAATTTTTATGACAGTTTTTTGACACAGACATTTTTGTCATCTATATAATTGATACACAAGGGTTAAAAATATTTCATCTACTTAACTAACATAATAATATTACACTGGAGAAAAATAAAAAAAGTTTTAAAACTTTCTAGATTTGTTTTGGAAGAGTTTTGTTTTGACACAGAAGGGGTAACAGTAGATGGTGGAAGCTGAGAGTTTTTAGCAGCTATAGTTCTATAGTATAGCTATAGAAAGGGGAGCAGGAAGGCAGGTGAAGTTCAGTTCTTTATTTAAAAAAAAATATGATTAAGGGGAATGTGCTGCTCTCAGGAGGAGGCTGTATTTGCACAATGACATCCTGGCTCTGGCTAAATCTACATCTGTCCACTGCAGAGGCTATAATAATACCACAACCTGGAGGAGGAACTATATACATGTATAAAAGTATAATATAACCTTATAACATCACTGACATTATATATGCTCGTAAAACACTTTAGGCCATATATGCTAGTGAAAGAGTTGCAATGCAGAGCCCTGCTCATAGCATACATAGCTGTAGGCCCTATTCACCAATGGTACAAATGTTTAATTCTCCCTAACAGCCAGAGTTATTATTTTATTAGTTTTAATTTTTATTTCAGTTAACTAAAGTGTTATTCACACCCAGTGCTACTTTAGTTGTACTAAAAAAGTTATATTAGTTCAGTTTTAGTCTACAATCATCTCGCTAACTGTAGTTACTTTTATTTTGAAAGTGTTTCCGGTTACATTCGCTTCCAAAAAAGGAATGGACCACGTGACTTCCGTTTTTGGTTTATAAACGAAAAACGAATTGACAGAAGTTCAAAGACTCATTTCATTCTTTGTTCAAAAAGGAATAACGATAAAATGAATTCCAAAAACGAAAAACGGGCAGTTTTTAATTGGTTTTTCGTTTTTTGATTCTGACACCAAAAACGGTTATTTGGTTTTTCTATTTGAAACAAAAAACAGAAAAACGGAATTTTCGTTTTATAATTACAAACGAATTACGGATTATCCAGAGATCCCCTGACCGGGGTCGGAGGTTTTGGCGTCTTTCCAAACTGTGTCCCGCTGGGAACGCCGACGAGAACAGGACAATTATGCGACGGGAGGATTTTTCCGCAGCAGAACGAGGCCCCAAACGATGAGCGATGTCCACTCCATGGTGCAGATCAGCAGCGATGTCTCGGGGAAACCTGGCTAAAGAGGTCGATGATAATCTGCTTCACGTTCTCTCTGATTTCTCCTCAATACCAGCGACACGGCAGATTCCACCTTCTCTTGTACGCATCCGAGTCGTTACACTCAATCACGAAGTTCGACGTTTTCTTTCTCCAGATTTCCGACTTTCTTTTGCAATTCCACAGATTTTTCATTCAGACACTTAACCTGTTCTCCTTGGAATTCGAGAGAGCTGATTATCTGTTAAATAGTGTTCGAGTTCTCAATGACCGTCTTTTCCACTCCTCGAATTCGGCGCAAAGTTTCTTCGTGCATGGCTTCCATTCTCTGTATGAATCTCATTAGCATGGTATCACTCACCACCGGACAATCACTACTCGGTTTGCTTTTTTTGGCGGGATTGGGTTCAGATGTATCGGGGTAAGGCACGGAACCACCAGATTGTCCATCAACTGTCTCCATTTCAGTGCTTAGAGTTCTTCTTGCATAAGTGTGCATTGCAAGATGAGTTTCTTCTTTTTCTTCCATATTTCAAGCCAGCGCAGCAGCTGTAAGCACGTGCGTTGATAACTAACTAGCTATAAAATGCGTCTGCAAAGCTAAACAAACAGAAAAAAGCTGTTAAAGTGCGGCTATCCTAATTTATTTCTGAACATAATAAGTTTAAAGATAAAACCGGGATTTGAGCAAAGGTTTATAAGAGCTACAGCAAAAACGTCTTCTCACGACGCCATCTTGGCCTCCCTCTCGGAAAATGCATAGTTTTTCAAACGTGGGAACCCATGCGTGACGTCATCACTCCTGTGATTGTAGACTAAAACTGAACTAATATAATGTTTTTTAGTACAAGTAGCACTGGGTGTGAAAAAAAAAAAAAAAAAAACACTTTAGTTAACTGAAAAAACGAATTAAAACTAATAAAATAATAACTCTGGCTGTTAGGGAGAATTTTGTAAGACCACATGTAAATTCAGATTAAGTCAAGTTAACTCATTTTATATCTTAGGATAGCAGGAAGCCTATTTATTTGTAAGTTTCTATTCAATTCACATTTTAGTTTTGTAACATATTTATAGCCCTTCTTGCTATGTGGAAAGCTCAACCAGCAGAGCCCACTCTACCCCTTCTGTGCACATCAGGCAATAGGAGTTTGAACTTTTGACTTGTGTTTATATCAAAACAAAACTCTTTTAAAACAAATTTATAAAATTGTATACTTTTTATTTTCCTTTGCATTTTTTCTCCAGTGTAAAGAATGTATATATATGTATATATATATATATATGTGTATATATATATATATATATATATATATATATATGTATATATATATATATGTATATATGTGTATATATATATATATATATATGTGTATATATATATATGTGTGTATATATATATATATATATGTGTATATATATATATATATGTGTATATGTATATATATATATATGTATATTTTTTATATATATTTATATATATATATATGTATACATATATGTATATATATACATACATATATATATATATCCCTCAGGTGCTCTTCGTTTTGGAGTCACACTTGTTATCTTCCCGGTCAAAAGTGACCGGACACCTAAAAATGAAACTTTCTCCATCCCAGTAAAACCAATGCAATTTATTTTTGTTCTATAATATTTATTCTTTTTAATTTAGTATTTTGAGACAATTTAATTGAATTTATTAATATTTATGCAATATTTATGGTTTATTTTTGCCATGGACAAATATATATATTTTTCTATATTTTTCTTTAAATATTAATGCAGTATTTTAGTTTAATATAGAGTCTAGGCCTTCAGAAAAAAAATATTTTTTGAAGAAAATTAGCACCATCTGGTTACAGTATAGAGAAAAAGCGTAAAATCATGGTGTAACCACTACATGGCATGTACAGCTCTCTATGGAGAGGCATGTGAATTCCCCAGCTGTTTCTGAACACATTTTTTTGATTGTGGATTTGTATATATTGTTGAAACAATCTCAAAAACAATTTCTTATAAAAAAAAAGACAAAAAAAAAAAATTCACAATTTTTTTTTATTTTCTTTCTTTTTTTTTTACAATTTCCCATTCATTTCCTATGGGGTCATTTTTGACCAAAGACCACAAGTGTGACTATTTTTTTAAGACCACTTAGCATGCTCAGATCATGACCTCAATTTTTTTGTGTGTTCACTTCACATACACAATGCCATAAAAGTCACCAAGTGTCGTAACATTGCGATGAAGCTGTGATTTTTAAAAATTCAAAACATACTTTTTGAAATCAAAATTTATTGGTGTGTATGTGTATAAAAGTGTGTTTGTATGTGTGTGTGTTGGTGGGTGTGTCTGTTTTGCACTCTAGATGTTGTAGAGTGTCACCCCTTTCCTGCGGTGTACTTTTTTTTCAGAATTGTGGCCGATTTGTAGATTGTACATACAAAAATTCAGAGATTTTTTTTTTGTGTGTGTCAATGTCCCATTCATTTTCTATGAGTCGTCATTTTTGCCAGAAGAGCAAAAGTGTGACTCATTTTTTTACGACCACTTAAATTGCTCGAATCATGACCTAAATTTTTTTGTGTGTTCACATACCCAATGCCATAAAAGTCACCAAGTTTCGTAATTTTCTGAAGAAGCTGTGATTTTTAAATATTCAAAACAGATTTCTTTAATCACAATTTATTGGTGTTTTTGTGTATAAAAGTGTGTGTGTGTGTGTGTAGGGGTGGGTATGTCTGTTTTGCACTCTTGATGTTTTAGAGTGTCACCCCTTCAATGCTGAGCACTTTTTTTCTGCATCGTGGCCGATTTGTAGATTGTACACACAAAAATTCTCAAAGTTTTTGTGTTTTTGTCAATTTCCCATTTATTTCCTATGGTCGATCATTTTTGACCGAAGAGCACAAGTGTGACTATTTTTTTTACGACCACTTAGCCTGCTCGGCTCATGACCTCAATTTTTTTGTGTGTTCACATATCCAATGCCATAAAAGTCACCAAGTGTTGTAACATTCCGATGAAGCTGTGATTTTTAAAATTTCAAAACAGAAAATTTTTCGGTTAGAAATGACCGAAGAGCACCTGATATATATATATATATATATATATATATATATATATATATATATATATATATATATATATATATATATTATGCAGCTAGTAGTTCTCATTAGTTATGTAGACATACTAATGTGTGAAACCTAGCATTACCCAGTCAATAATGATCTCTAGCTCTGGGAATTTCAGATCTTTCAGTACTTTTTTTGGGTTTAATTCTGTTTGATGAACCACCAGGGAAAGCCAGCGCTCTGTACTCTTGGTACTTGTATAAAGTAAAATAAAAGTGAAGTTAAATAATTTTGTTTTTCCTCTCTGGAACTCGTGTCAGGGCCTCCCAGAGTTTCCCCAATACCTGGGGGATGTGAGCCTGTGCTCTGTGTGCAGGGTTTAAGGATGGATGATAGTGTCAAAACTGGCCCCATCACCTACCATCACTCTCTCTTCAAATAAAACTGGCAGGACAAAGCACCCCACCACTCCTTCCTCCGGTACCATAAAAGAACCTTGTTGTCATCATGGTTTATGGTAAGCCACATACTGTATTTGAATTGTGGCACTACTTTTGTGGAATTGGATGATGTCAACTTATGGCTTTAAATGCAAATGTACATCATAATGTACAACGGTACAGTGAAGCAGCGCTCTGGATTACAACTCTTTCACTTGCATATATGCCCTTACTGTAAATGATTTACAATACTGGGCCCCCTTTTGTTTTGCATATATATTGATGACTTGCAGCGTGCATGCCCAAAAGTGAGAATTCGAATGTATGCAGACAAAACAGTTTTATATGTACATGGATCATCAAAAGCAGCAGTGGCAGCCAAACTTACAAATGCTATGGTTAAAATTAGTAAATAAATGGTTAAACCACTGTAGCCTTCAGTTAAATCTTTCCAAAACAGTTGGTATATTTTTTTGTAAAACCACCAACTCAGTTGATCCGGACATTTTTATAACCGGTGAAAAAATTATAAATGTTTCAGAATTTAAATATCTTGGTATTATCATTGACTCCAAACTTAAGTTTAATTCTCAGATTTCAAAAACTGTTAAGAAAATAAAATTTAATTTATCTAATTTTCGATATATCAGGAATTCAATGTCTACCCAAGCTGCCAAAATGTATATGCACTCTATGATATTTTCACATATGAATTATTGTCTTACTACAGGCCAACCACACCGACTTGGTACCAGACTATATATAAACAAACGCTAAACATTTTAGATAAGAAATCACGTCATTTTCATCATTGTAAAATTTTATCAAAATAGAATTTGTTGAGTTGGGAAAATATTAAGTTTTCAAATGGCTGTTTAGCTCATAAAATTCTTAATTGCCTGACCCCACCACCTCTGAGTGAGTTTCTGAGGTTAAGATCTGACAACAGTCGTCTCACTAGAGGTACACTTAGAAGGGACTGTGTTATTAATTTCAGGAAAACTGCTTTATGTCAGTCTGCCTTCTCTATTAAAGCTTCAAAAGAATGGAATGACTTCTTCTTTTAAAACTTGTCTTTTTAGCATGCAAATGTCAAATTTGTTCTTTTTTTATTTTATATTTTCTGGTTTTGGAAATTTTAGGGTTTGTTGTATTTTGTTATGGTTTGATTAAATTGTTTTATTTACATTTTATTTTTTGATTGCCTATTGTACATCTGGCCTATACTGCTGATGATAACTAGCAGCCTTTTGGCTTACTATTTTGACATGTCATGTTAATATGCATTGTCAGGTGCTCTTCGGTTATTTCTGACCGAAAATTTTCTGTTTTGAAATTTTAAAAATCACAGCTTCATTGGAATGTTACTACACTTGGTGACTTTTATGGCATTGGGTATGTGAACACACCAAAAAATTGAGGTCATGAGCCGAGACAGGCTAAGTGGTCGTAAAACACAGCACACACACACACACATCTACACACACACACACACACACACACACACACACACAAAACAAACAACACACACACACACACACACACACACACACACACACACACACACACACACACACACACACACACACACACACACACACACACACACACACACACACACACACACACACACACACACACACACACACACACACACACACACACACACACACACACACACACACACACACACACACACACACACACACACACACACACACACACACACACACACACACACACACACACACACACACACACACACACACACACACACACACACACACACACACACACACACACACACACACACACACACACACACACACACACACACACACACACACACACACACACACACACACACACACACACACACACACACACACACACACACACACACACACACACACACACACACACACACACACACACACACACACACACACACACACACACACACACACACACACACACACACACACACACACACACACACACACACACACACACACACACACACACACACACACACACACACACACACACACACACACACACACACACACACACACTTTTATACACAAAAACACCAATAAATTGTGATTAAAGAAATATGTTTTGAATATTATAAAAATCACAGCTTCTTGAGAAAATTACGGAAACTTGGTGACTTCTATGGCATTGGGTATGTGAAAACAAAAAAAATTGAGGTCATGATTCGAGCAATTTAAGTGGTCGTAAAAAAAATGAGTCACACTTTTGCTCTTCTGGCAAAAATGACGACTCATGAGAAAATGAATGGGACATTGACACACACACACACAAAAAAAATCTCTGAATTTTTGTATGTACAATCTACAAATCGGCCACAATTCTGAAAAAAAAGTACACCGCAGGAAAGGGGTGACACTCTACAACATCTAGAGTGCAAAACAGACACACCCACCAACACACACACACACACACATACAAACACACTTTTATACACATACACAGCAATAAATTTTGATTTCAAAAAGTATGTTTTGAATTTTTAAAAATCACAGCTTCATCGCAATGTTACGACACTTGGTGACTTTTATGGCATTATGTATGTGAACACACAAAAAAATTGAGGTCATGATCTGAGCATGCTAAGTGGTCTTAAAAAATAGTCACACTTGTGGTCTTTGGTCAAAAATGACCCCATAGGAAATGAATGGGAAATTGTAAAAAAATGAAAAAATAAAATAAAATTGTGAATTTTTGTTTTTTTGTCTTTTTTTATAAGAAATTGTTTTTGAGATTGTTTCAACAATATATACAAATCCACCATCAAAAAATGTGTTCAGAAACAGCTGGGGAATTCACATGCCTCTCCATAGAGAGCTGTACATGCCATGTAGTGGTTACACCATGATTCTACGCTTTTTCTCTATACTGTAACCAGATGGTGCTAATTTTCTTCAAAAAAAATTTTTTTTCTGAAGGCCTAGACTCTATATTAAACTAAAATACTGCATTAATATTTTTAAAAAAATAATAATATATATATATAGAAAAAATATATATATTTTTCCATGGCAAAAATAAACCATAAATATTGCATAAATATTAATAAATTCAATTAAATTGTCTCAAAATACTAAATTAAAAAGAATAAATATTATAGAACAAAAATAAATTGCATTGGTTTTACTGGGATGGAGAAAGTTTCATTTTTAGGTGTCCGGTCACTTTTGACCGGGAAGATAACAAGTGTGACTCCGAAACGAAGAGCACCTGAGGGATATATATATATATATATATATATATATATATATATATATATATATATATATATATATATATATATATATATATATATAATCATCTTCTTTACACTGGAGAAAAATGCAAAGGAAAATAAAAAGTATACATTTTTATAAATTTGTTTTAAAAGAGTTTTGTTTTGATATAAACACAAGTCAAAAGTTCAAACTCTTATTGCCTGATGTGCACAGAAGGGGGTAGAGTGGGCTCTGCTGGTTGAGCTTCCACATAGCAAGAAGGGCTATAAATATGTTACAAAACTAAAATGTGAATTGAATAGAAACTTACAAATAAATAGGCTTCCTGCTATCCTAAGATAGATATAAAATGAGTTAACTTGACTTAATCTGAATTTACATGTGGTCTTACAAAATTCTCCCTAACAGCCAGAGTTATTATTTTATTAGTTTTAATTAGTTTTTTCAGTTAACTAAAGTGGGTTTTTTTTCACACCCAGTGCTACTTGTACTAAAAAACATTATATTAGTTCAGTTTTAGTCTACAATCACGAAGTGATGACGTCACGCATTGGTTCCTACGTTTGAAAAGCTATGCATTTTCCCCATTGACTTTTGGAAAATTGCAAAAAATAAGATCTGTGTTCAAAACGTTGTGACCCTTACACGTTTTGTCAATTATGATAATCGTTACAAGGTAATTCAAAATGTATACATTTTGAAGCCTATATTTTGTATTAAACACAAGCAGACACAATAAAGTAAAAAAAAAAACACAAGCAGGTTATAACTGTGTGTTCTATGTAGATCAAAACGTTAAAATATTTAGAGGCTTTGTTCACCACAGACCTTATTTCAGGCGATTAAGCAAAAACCTATTAAAAATGCGAACTCACTTCCGCGTTTTGGCCTGCAGAGTGACGTCGTAACTTTTATTTTGAAATTGTGTTTCCGGTTAGTACAGCTTCCAAAAAAGGAATAGACCACGTGACTTCCTTTTTTGCTTTATAAACTAAAAACGAATTGACTGAAGTTCAAAGACTCAATTCCTTCTTTGTTCATAAAGGAATAACGATCAAATGATCGCCAAAACCGAAAAACGGGTCAGTTTGAATTGGTTTTTCGTTTTTTGATTCTGACACCAAAAACGGTTATTTGGTTTTTCGTTTTGAAACAAAAAACAAAAAAACGGTATTTTCGTTTTATAATTACAAACGAATTACGGATTATCCAGAGATCCCCTTACCTTCTTCCTTATTTGTTCATAAAGGAATAACGATCAAATGATCGCCAAAAACGAAAAACGGGTCGGTTTGAATTGGTTTTTCGTTTTGAAACAAAAAACAAAAAAACGGTATTTTTGTTTTATAATTACAAACGAATTACGGATTATCCAGAGATCCCCTGACCTTCTTCCTTCTTTGTTCATAAAGGAATAACGATCAAATGATCGCCAAAAACGAAAAACGGGTCAGTTTGAATTGGTTTTTCGTTTTTTGATTCTGACAGCAAAAACGGTTATTTGGTTTTTCTATTTGAAACAAAAAACAGAAAACGGAATTTTCGTTTTATAATTACAAACGAATTACGGATTATCCAGAGATCCCCTGACCAGTCTGATTTTGTTTTTTTTGAAATTCCTTTTTCAATTTTTCCGTTTGAAGAACTACATTAAAATATAGACAGGTTGGCCACGTGACCCGGAAGTAATATGGCCTATCAAAATAAAAGCCAAGCTTTTAGAACGGTCATAATATGCAGCGTTAACGTTATACCCATAGACTGTATACCAGAGTAACGTTAGAAGAAGAAAAAACAATTAATAAATAGGCTTATATAAACCTGGACCGAAATAAATATGTTTGCAACAGTAGTAGTTTAATACAGCTATTTAATATCATGCCTATTATCCAGACATCACCAGTCACGTTTAATGAGCGCATTTGACTCAGTACAGTAATAAAGGTTTGGCCTAACCTAAGAACTTATTGTGTGTGCAGAGTAACAACTTCTAACGTTACTGTTAACGCTATATTATATAATTAAATTTATATTTTTTTGTGATCAACATTTTTATTCTTTTCTTGGGGGGGGGGGGTTACAGACATCTCCAACATCATATGTGACTGTATCATGAGAAAGAAAAGAAAAAAAGAAAACGAAAAACATCACAATGGTAGTGAATGGATGAGTGAGACAAAACATATAATAATACAATACATAAAACAACAGAAATATGTTTGGCAGGTAGAATTCACATCAAAGATTGCCTAGCTGTTGTCCCTGGACCAAGAAATAATCCTAGCTGAGAAAGAGTTCCAAGCTTGTACAGTCGCTGGTCGTGCCTTATTAAGTCGTGCAGTTGTATGTTCAAGGTTGACAATGCTGACAAGGCTATGAATCCAGAATGATTCCATACACATATCCGGAAAGAACCAGTTTTTCAAAATTGTTTTCTTTGCAGAGGTAAACCCTGCGAACAACATTTTAAACTGAATTTGCTTTAATATTTACATCAGAATTATCATTAAGAAGACAGAAACCAGGATTAGGAATATAAAAAATGTCAAGAATATCTGCTAAAGATGAGTTTACATGCAACCAAAAGTTAGAGATAACTGGACACTCCCAAAACATGTGTAGAAACGTTCCAGGTGAAGCAGTGTTACATATATGACAGTTGTGAGTAGGTTGTAATTTCATCTGGAATCTCCTATAAGGTGTGATGTAGGCTCTATGTATTGTTTTAAAGTGAATTAGTTGATGCGCTAGGTTCTTAGAAGTTCTACTTAGATTATCCCATATTCTTTCCCAATCTAGGTTTACATTTAAACTCCCCAACTCCCTGTTCCATATGGATTCAATTGGTAAAGTTTTGGCCCTATGTTGAATCAGTGCACTATATATTAAAGAGACAGAAGGTCTGCCCAGTAATGGTGCAATCCATTGTAACATGGGATGTGAGGGGAGAGGAGAATTCCAGGGAACTCCATACGTTTTTAATGCTGATCTTTGCTGAAAGTAAACGAAATAAGAGGATGCAGGAAGACAAAAGCGTGTTCTTAAATCTTGAAAGGAGCAGAGACCTTGAGTATCATATAAATCACCTAAAGTATTCACCCCAAGGGATGACCAGGATGGTTGATTAAATGGTTTGTTGCCACATAATAATCTCTGGTTATGCCATAGTGGCGTGTTCAGACAGAATTTAGGTGGGCCGCCCATCCACCGTTCTGCTTTCTTCCACACTTGTATAGAGTTAGCAATTATGGGCCCAAAACTCTCTTTTATTGTTTTGTTTGTTACACTAGAGAATAGGATATCTTGCAGTTTTTGTGGTAATATTTTAGCAGATTCAATCAATCTCCATGCAGTGGTAGACTGTGGGTCTACCCATTTGCTGAGTGCCCTGATCTGAAATGACCAATAATAAAGTTCAACGTTTGGTACTGCTAGACCACCCAGCAGTTTGGGCCGTTGCAGTGTATTCAAACGAACCCTGGGTCGTCTACCATCCCAAATAAAACTTGAAATCATAGAGTGAATGTCTTTAAAGTAATTTGGAGGGGGGCCGAGTGGTAACATAAAGAAAAGAAAATTAAAACGGGGCAATATGTTCATTTTGACTGTATTAATTCTACCTTGAAGAGACGTTTTTAGATTCCTCCATCTATGAATGTCTGACTTTATTTTGCTTAACATAGTGTTGAAGTTGTCTCTGTTAATTTTATGTATGTTTTTGTATATTGTAATGCCCAGATATGTAAAAGAGCTTTTGATGTAAATATAGCTGGGAATAGGAACACTTGTGTGTATATTATTTAGAGGCATAAGTGCAGACTTTGTCCAATTAATTTTGTAGCCTGACAGACTGCTAAAATTATCAAATTCTTTAATAACTGGGTGAATAGAGATGTCAAATTTATCTAAGAACAAAATTACATCATCCGCGTACAGAGATATAATATGATTATGATGACCGATTACCATAGGGGAAGCTGTAGATTGCCTGATGGCTTGTGCTAGAGGTTCCAGAGAAAGACAAAATAAAAGTGGCGAGAGTGGACACCCCTGTCTTGTACCACGCTGCAGGGTAAAAGGAGAAGAGATTATGCCACCTGTTAGAACACTTGCTAAAGGTGAGTGGTATAGCGCCTTGATCATTGATATGAAATTATGCCTGAAACCGAAACGTTGTAGAACTGCCCACATATATTTCCACTCTATCCTATCGAAGGCTTTCTCTGCGTCCAGTGAAAACACAGCACAAGGATTTGGGTGTGTCTCTGCCACCTCTATAATGTGTAGCAGCCTTCTCATGTTATCCGATGCATAGCGTCCCTTGATAAAGCCTGTTTGGTCTTCTTTGACTAGAGATTGAATAACTTTTTCCAGGCGCAGAGCGAGTACTTTGGCATAAATCTTCAGATCACTTGTAAGTAAAGATATTGGTCTAAAGCTAGAACACTCAAAAGGATCTTTTCCCTTTTTCAAAAGTAGGGTGATGAGTGCTGTTTTTTGGTCTCTATGGAAGGTCCCACTTTGGATTGCATAGTTAAACGAATCCAGCATGAGTGTGCCCACCATGTCCCATATCTCTAAATAAAGCTCTGGAGGGAGGCCATCCAAACCAGGCGATTTGCCTTTGTTGAGACATTTCACAGCTCTATGAAGTTCGTCCAGCTCTAATACAGCCTCCAGATCATCCTGATCAGTTTGCTTGAGGCAGGGAAGCTCTAGTTTGTCAAGAAAATGTTTGCAGGTAGCATCGTTGTAAGAAACTTCTGATTTGTATAGGTTTTCGTAAAATGTAAAGAATGTATTATTGATGACCTGCGGATTGGTAGTAATTTTGCCCTCAGGTGTATTTATTGCTGGGATGTGAGCTTTTGTTTCACATTCTTTAAGCATAAGAGCGAGTAGATGACTAGGCCTCTCTGCTTCAAAGTAGTACTTTTGTCTGGTTCTATGCAAGATAAATTCCGCCTTTGATACGGCCAGTGTCTTGTATTCATCCTTCAAAGATGCCAGCAATTTAGACTGATCATCTGAAAAGCTATGTTTTTGCAAATTCTCTAATGATTCTATTTTATTTTCGAGATTTGTGATCTGGGAAACTTTAGTTTTAGCTAAAGTTGAGGAGAATGAGATACAGAAACCACGTAGAAAACACTTTGTAGCCTCCCATAGAACTTGCGGATTAGGACAATCCTTTGTGTTAATATCTAAAAATTCTTTTAATTTTGCTTTGAGTGAACTAAGAAATCTAGCGTTAGTTAGTAAAGATGTGTTTAAACGCCCCCTGGGGGCCTTCGACCTGATGTTGGGCAGATCGATGTTGCATATAAGTGCAGAGTGATCAGATAATAGAATTGGTAAAATAGTGATGGACGTATGTCCTGCAATTAGGGTTGGGCTAAGAAAAATATAATCTATCCGGGAAAATGATTTATGTCTATTGGAGAAAAATGTGTAATCTCTAGCAGTAGCATTCTGTATACGCCAAACATCCACAAGATTTAAATCTTTGAGAAGTGAATTCAATAAGGTAGATGAAGGATTGGCCGTTACATCTGAATTAGATTTATCAAGAGACGGGTTAAGGACTGCATTGAAGTCACCTCCCACCACTAAAGAACAGTCATTTTGTTCTAACAATGTGTTTTCAATGTAAGAAAAGAAAACTCTGTCAGGCTCATTTGGGCAGTATATGGACACGAAAGCTAATTTATGATTGAGTATACAAACCCGGGCAAAAGCAAGTCTTCCATTCTCATCATGTCCAGTAACATTTACATTGCATGATATTTTCCGGTTAAGAAGGATGCATACTCCCTTGGTTTTATTTAGGGCGCATCGATGATGCAATTAATCTATAATATTTATTCTGAAATCGTGCTACATCGCATTGTTTTAGATGTGTTTGAGTGACATTGAGTGACAATATATTCAAAGACTGCATCGACATATTATATCACTGAGATCTGTCTTGAAATATGAACATGTTAGTATATAGCATCCTGCCAACTATCGTACCGATGTCCCACTGCTGATGTTCTATCAAAAAAGTAGGAATATGTCTGTAAGGAGGGGGGAAACTATATACAAAAACAAACACAGGCCGCACGGGCTAAAAGCCGTAGGTCTGTAAGAACATAAACATCGTCTGATACGTGACCAATCCAGCCCAACGTCTGGCTATAGTATCAGATAAGCCCACACAATCGTAACACATTAAATGAATATATTCGTCACCTCTCGAACTTGTAAAGCAAGGTTAAATTAACATATTAGTTTTAAGTCATTTCAAATAAACAATATGATCAGAGGATGCAGTAGCAGTAGTCTAACTAGCTACACTTACATTCCAAAATGCCTTGTGGTGATGATCCTAAGATTGACCATCCAAAAAACCTTGTTAGGTGATCTGAGTTCATTCCTCCATGTCTACTAAATCGCCTTCTCTAGCGTGAGGAGAGTCCCCGTCGTTCTTTTCTTTGGTCGGATTTAAGGCTGCATCAGTAGCACCACCGTCGCGCCGTACAGGTGTAGATGTTGACCTCCGAGGAAGAGAGTTGATAAAATCTTCGGCGGCCTGGGGGGAGTCGAACGTCTTCCTCTCGCCTTTATATTGCAGTTTAATCCGCACGGGATAAATAAGGAATGGCTCCAGGCCCATGTCTTTAGCCTTCTTCATGGTAGAGCTGAAGCTCTTTCTTTTTGCTGTTGTCGCTGGACTATAATCGGGAAAGAACAAAATAGTGCCGGTTGTTGGCGCCGAAGTATGAGCGGGAGACGTGAGCAGGTGAGCGGATGCGCGTGAGCAGGTGGCACCGTTGGCTGCGTATTTCACTGTGTAACGGGGTATTTAGCCCGTCGTATGGGGAAATGGATTATGGCTGCTCTGGAAGTTTGGACAACGGAAGGATCTTGGTCCTCGCTCCCCAAACGTTTTAGCCTCGTTACACGCTAATGTGTTCCTTACTTTATTGTGCGTGAAATCTAAAGATCGACAAGGGTAGGCTTCAGGTAAGATAATGTCGCACGGTGGCTTCCTGAAGAAATATTGCATATGTTAGAACACAGTGTATAATGCTCCTCCCTCCCCAGATCTAATAAAGTAAGTGAGACTTCCCCACTCCCTAGCAGCTCTCAGTGAAAAGATATACTGTAAATAATTACAAGAAAAAAACAATTAAGACAGAATTTATTTTCCTTGTGATTGGTTATGTCTTTTTGTCTAAAGAATGAATAAAATAAAGTAAAATAAATTCACAGTCTTTGAGTTTTCTTCCTTTCTGTATTCACACCAACTTACACTGAAGTTGTAAAACTCTTTCACTTGTGATATAACAAATCCCTTATGGAACTTCAAAATGAAAGAAAAAAAAAATAATAATAATTTTCAATGTGTCAATGAATTTGTATACCAATAAATGATCACCTTTCTCAAAAGATCACCTTCAAACAATCACATTTGAAACCAACAAACATAAACATACCATTAAATTTTACCCTTGAATAAGCACTTTTAAATGTTCACTTACAGCTCACAGTTTATCAGTTCAGTCACTGGAAAATCAGGAAAATACCAGTTCACGGAACGATGAATTCGTGTGCGTTGTCTGAACGTGGGGTGCGTTGCAATAAACTGACGATCCCGGATTGAAGTGTGCAAGTTCAAGTATGCACTCGACTTGGTATCAACGTTTCACAAATGAACTGTCTCAAAAACAAAATCAACTTGAAGGTGGATTAAACCGAGATGTCACTTGAATGGCAGGGTAACAACAATCCTCACTATGGAATCAGCGAAAAAGTTATATCTCTCCCTTAAGTGCGTACTAACTGCTTCAGCGAGCTCACTCACGTGCTCTGACTTCGTGCGGGAAACTCAATTACATGTGAACCGTCTCGTTTAGCCACGAACTCGACGATACTTATCTATCAAAACACGAGAAGTGCATAAAACTGCAAAAGAACGTGTAACAAGTCTCTGAATGACAAAAACCAGACGGAGTTTGCACTTAAAAAATACTCACAGCTTCCGTGGTCTTCACAATGTGTCACCGAGTCATTCTCACAGTAAACGCATACTACTGGAACAAAACTGTCTTCTACAAAATCAAACATAGGTCACTGCTCACACTTTCACTTAGTGCTGTCTGCGGTTGCTCTTTACTCTACTTAAGCCTCGATAATCTTCAATTGAAACGACTATCTGAACGAGCTTCTCCATCGCGACGCAGCACCGCACTCTCTTCTGCGTCAGTCACACACTCCTCACAATCCGCGCTTCTTCGTCTCTCTCCGCTGCACGCACAGCACGCGCAAAAAGTAGACCACTCACCAAAATAAAAGTACCCCCGTTACATTCCCCCTTCTAAACCCTGCCACTTCATTGACATCTCTGGCAAATCCATCTCTAAAACACAAAACAACATGTTAGAAAAACATGACATATAACTTCATAAGCTTCTCAAAGTTATAGAAGACTCTCAACTCTTATGTTACAATATAGTCACTTCTATACTTCACAGGTAAAACACCCTTGTTCTGCCTCTGAGAACGTCTAAGCTCAGGAATACTTTCTCTTTCAGCTTCTGAGATATCAGCATCATCTGAGTCATCTTGTACCCTCAACCCTGATTCAGCGATCACATTCTGATTCTCATCACTGTCAATCTGCTCTACTTCCTGTGACTCCCCTTGACCCACTCTTGTGTGTGCATGGTAAGTAGAGTGTTGTTGAATTTCAGGAAAGCATACAAGATCCGACATGTCTGTATCTGTCTCTGTTTTGTCTCTCACACTACTCTGGCGTGTAAGCGGTGTTGTTGACGAGGGAACGAGCAGTGTCTAAGCTGATCTCGGTGTACCACCTTTGTAGGACCTCCCTTTTCTGGCTTGATTGTAAACACAGGTATATCTGCATAGTTTTGTTTCAACACTAGGTATGGTGTATTTTCCCATTTATCCTGAATTTTGTTTCTGCCCCTGTGTCTGTGATTACGCAGTAGCACCCGATCTCCAGGCCTCACAAGAGCTCCAAATGACTTGCGGTCATAGATCCTCTTTCTCTTTCTGGAAGCCTCTTGAGATGCTGCATTTGCAATCTCCACTGCTGTTTTCAGCCTCGCATGATGACCTTTCACCCAATCATCCAGGTTATCAACCTCATCTTCTTCTAGATCCTTTTCTCCAAGGACATCCATTGGTAAACGTGCATCTCTTCCGAACATTAGGTAGAATGGGGAATAACCAGTGGATGAATGCACATTGCTGTTGTAAGCCATTACCAGCTCTGGCAGGTGAGTCTTCCAATCTCTCTTTCTCTGGTGGCAAGGTTCTTAACAAGTCATGCATGGTACGGTTGAATCTCTCACATTGAGAGTTCCCCTGCGGATGGTATGGGGTGGTACGGCTCTTTCCTATGCCATAGACTTTGCAAAGCTCCTTGATCACGTTGGCTTCAAAACACCTCCCCTGGTCTGAGTGCAAGCGAGCTGGACAGCCGTAATAACCAAACCAGTGCTTAAGCAGCGCTTTTGCTGTTGTGTTTGCAGTCTGATTCTTTGTCGGAACAGCAACTGTGAATCTGGTGAACATATCCGTGAGAACAAGCACATTTTCATACCCTCCAGAAGATGGCTCAAGCTGCGTATAATCCATGGCTAGGACCTCTAATGGAGCTGACACATAACTGCAGGTCATAGGAGCTCGAAGTCTGGGAAAAACATCTTTGGCTAGTGTACATCTCTTGCACTGCTTGATCCAGCATGGAACATCTGCAGACATTGTAGGCCAGTAATAATTTCTCCTCATTCGAGTTACTGTACTTCTCTCTCCAAAATGACCTCCATGTTCATGTTGTCCCTCATACACTTCACGTTGTAGAGGCTCAGGAACAACCATCTGCCATATTTCCTCTCCATCCCTCGGATCCAAGATGCGTCTGAACAGTACTCCTTGACGCAGCTTCAGACGGTCAAATTCTTTGGCAAGCATATCATGTCAGTTTCGGCTCCATATCACTGTGATCCCTTCTACTTGGCCTCTTGTTCTCAGATACTGCTTTATAAACGGGGCTGATCACAGGATCATTCCTCTGTTGCTTTCTTATCTCACTCCAACTATACCCATTGATTTCTCCTCTTATTGAGGCCTGCACCACAGCTTTACTATCAGGCTGCTCTGGGTCGATCCTTTTTCCTGGCCATAAGCATGCTCTCACTTTTCGTCAGCTCCTCAGCCGAATAAAGTCCTTCCCATCATCATCCTTCTCTGGTTCCTCCTGAGAGGGAATTCTTGACAGGGCATCAGCATTCGTGTTGTGTCGACCAGGTTTGTAGCACACTTCAAAGTCGTACTCGGCCAATTGCGCTACCCAGCGCTGCTCTACTGCGCCAAGATTAGCTGAACAGAGGTACCTCAGTGGGTTGTGGTCAGTAATCACCGTAAACTTTGAATACATAAGGTACTCCTTAAACTTTTCAGTGATCGCCCACTTTCTTGAAACTGAAAGCACTATAGCTCCAACTTGAAAGCACTATAGTTTTTGTCATTCTTTTCCGAACCTCTCAATCCTCTGCTGGCGTATGCCACAACACGCTAAATCCCTTCCCGTTTCTGGCTGAGGACTGCTCCCAGTCCATGAAGACTTCCATCTGTGGTAAGTATAAAGGGTTCACTGAAGTCGGGATAAGCCAGAACGGGTGGTGACATCAAACACCCTTTCAACTCATCCAATGCGGACTGACATTCTTGGCTCCAAGTAAACGTTACTGGATTCTTGCTTGTCTTTCTTCCAGTTACCAGTGCATGCAGTGGTTTGGCAATTTGAGCAAACCTTGGGACAAATCTTCGGTAATAACTCATAAAACCAAGCACTTGCCTGACCTCTCTCACATTTTTAGGAACTGGCCACATATCCAGGGCTTTAACTTTCTCATCATTCACTGTTATGCCCTCGGCAGAGATCTGGTGTCCTAAAAACTTTACTTCCGGCTTCAGAAGAAAGCACTTGCTCGGCTTTAACTTCAGACCATATTGTTTTAGCCGGTTGAAGACAAGTTCTAACCTCTCACAGTGGCTTTCAAAATCTCTGGAGAAGATAATGACATCGTCTAGATAGACAAGAAGAACGTCAAAGGCCAAGTCACCAAGCACCACACCCATAAGGCGCTGAAAGGTGGCCGGAGCATTGCACAGCCCGAACGGCATCCTGGTCCACTCAAACAGCCCAAAGGGAGTGGTAACGGCTGTCTTCTCCTGATCCGTTTTACTCACAGCCACCTGGAAATACCCAGCAGTCAAATCCAGTGTAGAGAACAGCTTGGCGTTGCCCAATGCATCCAAGGACTCGTCCACTCGTGGGAGCGGGTATGCATCCTTATACGTTACTTCGTTGAGTTTTCGATAATCAGAGCAGAAGCGCACACTGCCATCCTTCTTCATGACAATAACTGCGGGTGATGCCCAGGGGCTACTGCTTTCTTTAAGGACTCCCTGGGACACCAGACCTTGGACATGCCTTTTGACCTCTTGAAATATCTGTGGCGGTACTCTACGATGGCGCTGCTTTACTGGTGGCGCTTCACCTGTCGGAATATTGTGCACCACAGCCGTGGTGTAGCCATAGTCTTGGTCATCCTTAGAGAGAACATCTCGGTGCTTTGATAGCAACTTGATGAGCCTTTTACATTGTCCTGGTGTGAGTCCTTCATAATTCACTTCAACAGGAACTGGTAGCGGTGTGAGTGAGTTTGTATCCACTTGAACTTTGTCTTGCACCAACTCCTTGACATGGAGCACTCCATCATCTTCCTCAAATTCAAGCACGTCCTTTGTGATTACTTCCTTTGGCTTATAGACAGAAGCAACTCTGAATCTGGGAACAAGTCTAACGGCTTTTCCACTCAAGTTCACTACACGCACAGGAACCTTTCCATCCTCTGTTTTAGCAAGAACATGAGCTACTAAAAGTCCGTTTGGCAAATTTACACCAGCGACTGGCGCAACCAGCACCTGACTGTTCACCCTAGGCGACACTCCACAGCGGCCTTCCAGCACCTTCTCACAGCGGGGAGGAATAGTGACAGCCTGTTTTCCAGCAACCTTGACATATCCAATCCTTCCATCAGGTCCTAAATGTCCAGCTTCTTTCTCTACTTTAGCAAGCACTCTCCGGACCTGAGCCTCATCTCGCCTGTTATACTTGTCAATCTTCTCCATTCCCTCAGCTGAGATAAACAAGGACTGAACTTCGCTGAGTACATTCATCCCAATTATTCCAGACACCCCTTTCATTTCTTTCACATCAGGGCTTGTGTCAGCCAGAACGAATATGCACTTTCCAGGAAATACTTTCCCCAGGCATTCTACATCCGCTTGCAAGCATCCCAAGACAGGAATGTCCAATCCATTGGCCGCTGTAAGCTTAACCCAGCACGCAGAGGATAACTTCAACTTCTGCTCCTCAAAGTGCTGTCGGAAGTGTGACTCGGATATGGTGGATACCTCTGACCCTGTATCCAAGAGGCACTTGGTTTTTACACCTGCTATCTTCACCTCGATCGCCAAGCAATCCCCAAAAGCACTGTCTTTCAGTTTTTCAGCAGTCTCGTCAGCCAACCATTCCGCTGTGTGGCATCTAATCAATGATGGTCCTGGGCCTCTCTGCACTGCACCTCCAGTGGCTGTCTCAGGAGCCTCAACTGCCTCCACCATCTGCTGTGATGGAACTGGTCCCCTTCTTGACTTGCCACCTTGCGGACAATAACGACTGGTATGCCCGGGTTCGCCACATGAATAACAAATATAACGTCCTTCACTGTCTCTTAAGGGTTGACTCTTTGGACGGCTTTGCTGTGGTTTATTTCCCTCTTTCCTGTAGACAGCTTGATATAGCTCCACTTGACGAGCAGCTATTTTCTGAATCGCCTCATGCAATTTCTTTAAAGACAGAGTGGAGGGAACATCCTGTGCTGCAGCAGCATTCACTACTCCTCTGGCACGAGTACTGGGCCTGGCATTACTAGAAGGCTGTGCTTCCTCCTCTTCTGACCAGGTAATTGCCGCTTGCATCACCTCCACGAAACTCAATTCTTGCTCCGCCTTGATTCTGCGCTTCATCTCTCGACGCAAGAAGTCATCTTTTAGGCCTAACACCAGTTGCTCCTTCAGGACATTTTCAGCATCTGCTACTCTAGCTGGCTCTCGGCGCTGAACACGACTCAGTCTTTCCCGAAGGTCATATGCATAGGAGCGTATTGTTTCTCCTTCATGCTGAGCACGGTCATAGAAGTCCTTCAGCCTGGTACCAATGGGCACTTTATCCCCATAAGTGTCAAGGAGAATAGTGAAGATGTTATCAACTGACTCCTCTTTCCCATCCATCATGAACTTCACTGTGGCTTTGGCCTCCTCTTTTAGGTGCTGTTTCACCAGCTCTACCCGATCCTCAGTGGGCACTCTCATGACTTGAAATGCAGACTTCATCGATGCTACCCATTCTTCAACACTCAGCTCTCCAGGCTTTGCCATGCAACCAGTGAAATCAGGGAGCTTCCGGTCTCGAGGGATATAAATGGCAGCTGGGGTCGTTTGTGCGGAGGTTTGGCTCTCAATTACCACCTTTGCTAAGGATAGGGCTTCTCTCTGCTCTGCCCTGGCTTGATCAAGTGCCCCTGCCTGCTCAGCAAACCTCCTCTGCATCTCCGCCATCTCTCTTTTAGTTCCTCCAGCTCAGACATCTTCTTGCTTGACAAGACTACTTATGGGCCTGGAGACGTGTGACTACTTAAATGTGCCTAATCCTATCCTGTTCGTGACGCCACTTTTGTAACGGGGTATTTAGCCCGTCGTATGGGGAAATGGATTATGGCTGCTCTGGAAGTTTGGACAACGGAAGGATCTTGGTCCTCGCTCCCCAAACGTTTTAGCCTCGTTACACGCTAATGTGTTCCTTACTTTATTGTACGTGAAATCTAAAGATCGACAAGGGTAGGCTTCAGGTAAGATAATGTCGCACGGTGGCTTCCTGAAGAAATATTGCATATGTTAGAACACAGTGTATAATGCTCCTCCCTCCCCAGATCTAATAAAGTAAGTGAGACTTCCCCACTCCCTAGCAGCTCTCAGTGAAAAGATATACTGTAAATAATTACAAGAAAAAAACAATTAAGACAGAATTTATTTTCCTTGTGATTGGTTATGTCTTTTTGTCTAAAGAATGAATAAAATAAAGTAAAATAAATTCACAGTCTTTGAGTTTTCTTCCTTTCTGTATTCACACCAACTTACACTGAAGTTGTAAAACTCTTTCACTTGTGATATAACAAATCCCTTATGGAACTTCAAAATGAAAGAAAAAAAAATAATAATAATTTTCAATGTGTCAATGAATTTGTATACCAATAAATGATCACCTTTCTCAAAAGATCACCTTCAAACAATCACATTTGAAACCAACAAACATAAACATACCATTAAATTTCACCCTTGAATAAGCACTTTTAAATGTTCACTTACAGCTCACAGTTTATCAGTTCAGTCACTGGAAAATCAGGAAAATACCAGTTCACGGAACGATGAATTCGTGTGCGTTGTCTGAACGTGGGGTGCGTTGCAATAAACTGACGATCCCGGATTGAAGTGTGCAAGTTCAAGTATGCACTCGACTTGGTATCAACGTTTCACAAATGAACTGTCTCAAAAACAAAATCAACTTGAAGGTGGATTAAACCGAGATGTCACTTGAATGGCAGGGTAACAACAATCCTCACTATGGAATCAGCGAAAAAGTTATATCTCTCCCTTAAGTGCGTACTAACTGCTTCAGCGAGCTCACTCACGTGCTCTGACTCGTGTGGGAAACTCAATTACATGTGAACCGTCTCGTTTAGCCACGAACTCGACGATACTTATCTATCAAAACACGAGAAGTGCATAAAACTGCAAAAGAACGTGTAACAAGTCTCTGAATGACAAAAACCAGACGGAGTTTGCACTTAAAAAATACTCACAGCTTCCGTGGTCTTCACAATGTGTCACCGAGTCATTCTCACAGTAAACGCATACTACTGGAACAAAACTGTCTTCTACAAAATCAAACATAGGTCACTGCTCACACTTTCACTTAGTGCTGTCTGCAGTTGCTCTTTACTCTACTTAAGCCTCGATAATCTTCAATTGAAACGACTTATCTGAACGGAGCTTCTCCATCGCGACGCAGCACCGCACTCTCTTCTGCGTCAGTCACACACTCCTCACAATCCGCGCTTCTTCGTCTCTCTCCGCTGCACGCACAGCACGCACAAAAAGTAGACCACTCACCAAAATAAAAGTACCCCGTTACATTCCCCCTTCTAAACCCTGCCACTTCATTGACATCTCTGGCAAATCCATCTCTAAAACACAAAACAACATGTTAGAAAAACATGACATATAACTTCATAAGCTTCTCAAAGTTATAGAAGACTCTCAACTCTTATGTTACAATATAGTCACTTCTATACTTCACAGGTAAAACACCCTTGTTCTGCCTCTGAGAACGTCTAAGCTCAGGAATACTTTCTCTTTCAGCTTCTGAGATATCAGCATCATCTGAGTCATCTTGTACCCTCAACCCTGATTCAGCTATCACATTCTGATTCTCATCACTGTCAATCTGCTCTACTTCCTGTGACTCCCCTTGACCCACTCTTGTGTGTGCATGGTAAGTAGAGTGTTGTTGAATTTCAGGAAAGCATACAAGATCCGACATGTCTGTATCTGTCTCTGTTTTGTCTCTCACACTACTCTGGCGTGTAAGCGGTGTTGTTGACGAGGGAACGAGCAGTGTCTAAGCTGATCTCGGTGTACCACCTTTGTAGGACCTCCCTTTTCTGGCTTGATTGTAAACACAGGTATATCTGCATAGTTTTGTTTCAACACTAGGTATGGTGTATTTTCCCATTTATCCTGAATTTTGTTTCTGCCCCTGTGTCTGTGATTACGCAGTAGCACCCGATCTCCAGGCCTCACAAGAGCTCCAAATGACTTGCGGTCATAGATCCTCTTTCTCTTTCTGGAAGCCTCTTGAGATGCTGCATTTGCAATCTCCACTGCTGTTTTCAGCCTCGCATGATGACCTTTCACCCAATCATCCAGGTTATCAACCTCATCTTCTTCTAGATCCTTTTCTCCAAGGACATCCATTGGTAAACGTGCATCTCTTCCGAACATTAGGTAGAATGGGGAATAACCAGTGGATGAATGCACATTGCTGTTGTAAGCCATTACCAGCTCTGGCAGGTGAGTCTTCCAATCTCTCTTTTTCTCTGGTGGCAAGGTTCTTAACAAGTCATGCATGGTACGGTTGAATCTCTCACATTGAGAGTTCCCCTGCGGATGGTATGGGGTGGTACGGCTCTTTCCTATGCCATAGACTTTGCAAAGCTCCTTGATCACGTTGGCTTCAAAACACCTCCCCTGGTCTGAGTGCAAGCGAGCTGGACAGCCGTAATAACCAAACCAGTGCTTAAGCAGCGCTTTTGCTGTTGTGTTTGCAGTCTGATTCTTTGTCGGAACAGCAACTGTGAATCTGGTGAACATATCCGTGAGAACAAGCACATTTTCATACCCTCCAGAAGATGGCTCAAGCTGCGTATAATCCATGGCTAGGACCTCTAATGGAGCTGACACATTACTGCAGGTCATAGGAGCTCGAAGTCTGGGAAAAACATCTTTGGCTAGTGTACATCTCTTGCACTGCTTGATCCAGCATGGAACATCTGCAGACATTGTAGGCCAGTAATAATTTCTCCTCATTCGAGTTACTGTACTTCTCTCTCCAAAATGACCTCCATGTTCATGTTGTCCCTCATACACTTCACGTTGTAGAGGCTCAGGAACAACCATCTGCCATATTTCCTCTCCATCCCTCGGATCCAAGATGCGTCTGAACAGTACTCCTTGACGCAGCTTCAGACGGTCAAATTCTTTGGCAAGCTTCTTCAGTTTCGGCTCCATATCACTGTGATCCCTTCTACTTGGCCTCTTGTTCTCAGATACTGCTTTATAAACGGGGCTGATCACAGGATCATTCCTCTGTTGCTTTCTTATCTCACTCCAACTATACCCATTGATTTCTCCTCTTATTGAAGCCTGCACCACAGCTTTACTATCAGGCTGCTCTGGGTCGATCCTTTTTCCTGGCCATAAGCATGCTCTCACTTCGTCAGCTCCTCAGCCGAATAAAGTCCTTCCCATCATCATCCTTCTCTGGTTCCTCCTGAGAGGGAATTCTTGACAGGGCATCAGCATTCGTGTTGTGTCGACCAGGTTTGTAGCACACTTCAAAGTCGTACTCGGCCAATTGCGCTACCCAGCGCTGCTCTACTGCGCCAAGATTAGCTGAACAGAGGTACCTCAGTGGGTTGTGGTCAGTAATCACCGTAAACTTTGAATACATAAGGTACTCCTTAAACTTTTCAGTGATCGCCCACTTTAATGCAAGTAGCTCCAACTTGAAAGCACTATAGTTTTTGTCATTCTTTTCCGAACCTCTCAATCCTCTGCTGGCGTATGCCACAACACGCTAAATCCCTTCCCGTTTCTGGCTGAGGACTGCTCCCAGTCCATGAAGACTTCCATCTGTGGTAAGTATAAAGGGTTCACTGAAGTCGGGATAAGCCAGAACGGGTGGTGACATCAAACACCCTTTCAACTCATCCAATGCGGACTGACATTCTTGGCTCCAAGTAAACGTTACTGGATTCTTGCTTGTCTTTCTTCCAGTTACCAGTGCATGCAGTGGTTTGGCAATTTGAGCAAACCTTGGGACAAATCTTCGGTAATAACTCATAAAACCAAGCACTTGCCTGACCTCTCTCACATTTTTAGGAACTGGCCACATATCCAGGGCTTTAACTTTCTCATCATTCACTTTTATGCCCTCGGCAGAGAATCTGGTGTCCTAAAAACTTTACTTCCGGCTTCAGAAGAAAGCACTTGCTCGGCTTTAACTTCAGACCATATTGTTTTAGCCGGTTGAAGACAAGTTCTAACCTCTCACAGTGGCTTTCAAAATCTCTGGAGAAGATAATGACATCGTCTAGATAGACAAGAAGAACGTCAAAGGCCAAGTCACCAAGCACCACACCCATAAGGCGCTGAAAGGTGGCCGGAGCATTGCACAGCCCGAACGGCATCCTGGTCCACTCAAACAGCCCAAAGGGAGTGGTAACGGCTGTCTTCTCCTGATCCGTTTTACTCACAGCCACCTGGAAATACCCAGCAGTCAAATCCAGTGTAGAGAACAGCTTGGCGTTGCCCAACGCATCCAAGGACTCGTCCACTCGTGGGAGCGGGTATGCATCCTTATACGTTACTTCGTTTGAGTTTTCGATAATCACAGCAGAAGCGCACACTGCCATCCTTCTTCATGACAATAACTGCGGGTGATGCCCAGGGGCTACTGCTTTCTTTAAGGACTCCCTGGGACACCAGACCTTGGACATGCCTTTTGACCTCTTGAAATATCTGTGGCGGTACTCTACGATGGCGCTGCTTTACTGGTGGCGCTTCACCTGTCGGAATATTGTGCACCACAGCCGTGGTGTAGCCATAGTCTTGGTCATCCTTAGAGAAAACATCTCGGTGCTTTGATAGCAACTTGATGAGCCTTTCACATTGTCCTGGTGTGAGTCCTTCATAATTCACTTCAACAGGAACTGGTAGCGGTGTGAGTGAGTTTGTATCCACTTGAACTTTGTCTTGCACCAACTCCTTGACATGGAGCACTCCATCATCTTCCTCAAATTCAAGCACGTCCTTTGTGATTACTTCCTTTGGCTTATAGACAGAAGCAACTCTGAATCTGGGAACAAGTTTAACGGCTTTTCCACTCAAGTTCACTACACGCACAGGAACCTTTCCATCCTCTGTTTTAGCAAGAACATGAGCTACTAAAAGTCCGTTTGGCAAATTTACACCAGCGACTGGCGCAACCAGCACCTGACTGTTCACCCTAGGCGACACTCCACAGCGGCCTTCCAGCACCTTCTCACAGCGGGGAGGAATAGTGACAGCCTGTTTTCCAGCAACCTTGACATATCCAATCCTTCCATCAGGTCCTAAATGTCCAGCTTCTTTCTCTACTTTAGCAAGCACTCTCCGGACCTGAGCCTCATCTCGCCTGTTATACTTGTCAATCTTCTCCATTCCCTCAGCTGAGATAAACAAGGACTGAACTTCGCTGAGTACATTCATCCCAATTATTCCAGACACCCCTTTCATTTCTTTCACATCAGGGCTTGTGTCAGCCAGAACGAATATGCACTTTCCAGGAAATACTTTCCCCAGGCATTCTACATCCGCTTGCAAGCATCCCAAGACAGGAATGTCCAATCCATTGGCCGCTGTAAGCTTAACCCAGCACGCAGAGGATAACTTCAACTTCTGCTCCTCAAAGTGCTGTCGGAAGTGTGACTCGGATATGGTGGATACCTCTGACCCTGTATCCAAGAGGCACTTGGTTTTTACACCTGCTATCTTCACCTCGATCGCCAAGCAATCCCCAAAAGCACTGTCTTTCAGTTTTTCAGCAGTCTCGTCAGCCAACCATTCCGCTGTGTGGCATCTAATCAATGATGGTCCTGGGCCTCTCTGCACTGCACCTCCAGTGGCTGTCTCAGGAGCCTCAACTGCCTCCACCATCTGCTGTGATGGAACTGGTCCCCTTCTTGACTTGCCACCTTGCGGACAATAACGACTGGTATGCCCGGGTTCGCCACATGAATAACAAATATAACGTCCTTCACTGTCTCTTAAGGGTTGACTCTTTGGACGGCTTTGCTGTGGTTTATTTCCCTCTTTCCTGTAGACAGCTTGATATAGCTCCTCTTGACGAGCAGCTATTTTCTGAATCGCCTCATGCAATTTCTCTAAAGACAGAGTGGAGGGAACATCCTGTGCTGCAGCAGCATTCACTACTCCTCTGGCACGAGTACTGGGCCTGGCATTACTAGAAGGCTGTGCTTCCTCCTCTTCTGACCAGGTAATTGCCGCTTGCATCACCTCCACGAAACTCAATTCTTGCTCCGCCTTGATTCTGCGCTTCATCTCTCGATGCAAGAAGTCATCTTTTAGGCCTAACACCAGTTGCTCCTTCAGGACATTTTCAGCATCTGCTACTCTAGCTGGCTCTCGGCGCTGAACACGACTCAGTCTTTCCTGAAGGTCATATGCATAGGAGCGTATTGTTTCTCCTTCATGCTGAGCACGGTCATAGAAGTCCTTCAGCCTGGTACCAATGGGCACTTTATCCCCATAAGTGTCAAGGAGAATAGTGAAGATGTTATCAACTGACTCCTCTTTCCCATCCATCATGAACTTCACTGTGGCTTTGGCCTCCTCTTTTAGGTGCTGTTTCACCAGCTCTACCCGATCCTCAGTGGGCACTCTCATGACTTGAAATGCAGACTTCATCGATGCTACCCATTCTTCAACACTCAGCTCTCCAGGCTTTGCCATGCAACCAGTGAAATCAGGGAGCTTCCGGTCTCGAGGGATATAAATGGCAGCTGGGGTCGTTTGTGCGGAGGTTTGGCTCTCAATTACCACCTTTGCTAAGGATAGGGCTTCTCTCTGCTCTGCCCTGGCTTGATCAAGTGCCCCTGCCTGCTCAGCAAACCTCCTCTGCATCTCCGCCATCTCTCTTTTTAGTTCCTCCAGCTCAGACATCTTCTTGCTTGACAAGACTACTTATGGGCCTGGAGATGTGTGACTACTTAAATGTGCCTAATCCTATCCTGTTCGTGACCCCACTTTTGTAACGGGGTATTTAGCCCGTCGTATGGGGAAATGGATTATGGCTGCTCTGGAAGTTTGGACAACGGAAAGATCTTGGTCCTCGCTCCCCAAACGTTTTAGCCTCGTTACACGCTAATGTGTTCCTTACTTTATTGTACGTGAAATCTAAAGATCGACAAGGGTAGGCTTCAGGTAAGATAATGTCGCACGGTGGCTTCCTGAAGAAATATTGCATATGTTAGAACACAGTGTATAATGCTCCTCCCTCCCCAGATCTAATAAAGTAAGTGAGACTTCCCCACTCCCTAGCAGCTCTCAGTGAAAAGATATACTGTAAATAATTACAAGAAAAAAACAATTAAGACAGAATTTATTTTCCTTGTGATTGGTTATGTCTTTTTGTCTAAAGAATGAATAAAATAAAGTAAAATAAATTCACAGTCTTTGAGTTTTCTTCCTTTCTGTATTCACACCAACTTACACTGAAGTTGTAAAACTCTTTCACTTGTGATATAACAAATCCCTTATGGAACTTCAAAATGAAAGAAAAAAAAATAATAATAATTTTCAATGTGTCAATGAATTTGTATACCAATAAATGATCACCTTTCTCAAAAGATCACCTTCAAACAATCACATTTGAAACCAACAAACATAAACATACCATTAAATTTCACCCTTGAATAAGCACTTTTAAATGTTCACTTACAGCTCACAGTTTATCAGTTCAGTCACTGGAAAATCAGGAAAATACCAGTTCACGGAACGATGAATTCGTGTGCGTTGTCTGGACGTGGGGTGCGTTGCAAATAAACTGACGATCCCGGATTGAAGTGTGCAAGTTCAAGTATGCACTCGACTTGGTATCAACGTTTCACAAATGAACTGTCTCAAAAACAAAATCAACTTGAAGGTGGATTAAACCGAGATGTCACTTGAATGGCAGGGTAACAACAATCCTCACTATGGAATCAGCGAAAAAGTTATATCTCTCCCTTAAGTGCGTACTAACTGCTTCAGCGAGCTCACTCACGTGCTCTGACTCGTGCGGGAAACTCAATTACATGTGAACCGTCTCGTTTAGCCACGAACTCGACGATACTTATCTATCAAAACACGAGAAGTGCATAAAACTGCAAAAGAACGTGTAACAAGTCTCTGAATGACAAAAACCAGACGGAGTTTGCACTTAAAAAATACTCACAGCTTCCGTGGTCTTCACAATGTGTCACCGAGTCATTCTCACAGTAAACGCATACTACTGGAACAAAACTGTCTTCTACAAAATCAAACGTAGGTCACTGCTCACACTTTCACTTAGTGCTGTCTGCGGTTGCTCTTTACTCTACTTAAGCCTCGATAATCTTCAATTGAAACGACTTATCTGAACGGAGCTTCTCCATCGCGACGCAGCACCGCACTCTCTTCTGCGTCAGTCACACACTCCTCACAATCCGCGCTTCTTCGTCTCTCTCCGCTGCACGCACAGCACGCGCAAAAAGTAGACCACTCACCAAAATAAAAGTACCCCGTTACAACTGGATCAACTTGACGTGCACTGTTCAGGATAGCCGTTCTGTCTTGCCAACGCAGTAATCTGAAGAGTAAGGGTGCGCGGTTTGTTGGATTTAGCCTCTCCTCCATCGGTACACACGATGTGCCCGTTCAATTTCAATGTCTCCGAGTCCAGCCAATGAGGGATCCACCTGGGAAGATTCTCTTTCAGGTAGCCGATTGCATCCGAACCCTCCACTGCTTCCGGTAAGCCAACCAGCCTTACGTTATTCCTTCGTCCCCTGTCCTCCAGGTCTGTCAACTTTGTGGTGAGCTGGTCTAGCTGGGTCTTTAATTCGACAACCGATCGCCTGTCCTCTCGTGCAGCCGTCTGAACAGAGTCCAATCGGCCTTAAATCCGTTTAGAGGATTTGGCTACGATTTCTCAAGTTCAGTGCTAATCTCCTTTACGGTTTCATTAGTCTTTTGTATTTCGGTTCGTAAATCACGTAGTGCTGGGACCAGGATAGAGTCTACAGCTTCCCTGACAGCGGAGGCTACGGCCACATCAAGACCACGTTGTTGTTCTTGGAGGGCTAGCTTTATGCCATTAGCAATAGCTGTATCGAGCTCTTCCTTGGAGATGGCTGAATCCTTAAATTTTTTCTTCATAGGCGATTGTTCATTTTCTCTTTTCCGTGCTTCTTTGGTTGGGGAAAGGTTCATGATGAGAAGGGTGTCGAAATATTTAAAGTATTTGATAGGATAATTGAAAAAATAAGATTATGCGAGCAGAGCTGAAAACTATGCTGGCATCGCTGTCGATGGGTCACGTGATCTCATTAAATTTATATTTAATGTGGTTTCCACATATGGACAGCGTCGCTCACGTTATACAGTGTTAATAGAAATTAGTAGTTTGTTAATAATACAATCAAAAACGACGATGTGAAGGTTCTCAGTCCTCTAATAATCTAATAGTTTAAAATCAATGCAGTTCAAAACTATTACAAAAACATACCAGTAGGTGTCGCACTGTGTCTGCTGTGTGCGAGCTATGGAGATATTGATTTATGTTCTGTAATTAAAACTTTCCATTATAGCTGTGCTTTCACAAATCACGTTCTGCTTAAGGCATTAGCCTGCTCACCGAAATAAGCTCTTTCTCCTCATGTTTGGCATATTTGATCATGTCAGCCTGATACCTACAGTATTGGTCACGATTTGGCAATTAGGCCAAATAAATAATAAATAATGAAAC
Organism: Hybognathus amarus; assembly: GCA_030378365.1. NCBI lineage: Eukaryota > Metazoa > Chordata > Actinopteri > Cypriniformes > Leuciscidae > Hybognathus > Hybognathus amarus. Next base: position 71,598 of record JAQIUQ010001988.1, on the reverse strand, counting down.
AATAATTTTAAATAATAAAATATGAAAATCACTTAGGTTAAATCAAGGATGGTTTTAATAAGCAATATTAACATAAAAAATATTTAAAACATTGACTTAAATTCCTGACCGTATCAGATAATGTAGGCCATCGACTATATTGTCCAAACAAAATATATGCGGTGAATAATAATGAAATAGTGTTGTCTTGCACAGAGCATTCTTTATATACCAAAGCGAAAATATTTAGTTGTCATGAAAATCATTCTTTACATTTATGTATTTTACACATGCATTCGCATTTAAGCTGACACAGACGCGCAATATAGCTAATGTTTAAGCGTAGATGGCACGACCATGGGCGCGAACGCGCTTCTCCGAAGCACAGATTGTGTGAGAGCGGTAGGCTATTATACTGAGGCAGCATTGAAAAATCTACAGAAAATTTGGGCCCATGGTGGGTGTTAAGGCAAAAATTCAATAAACAGACATCACTGCGTAAGAGACACTCAGATTTAAATTAATAAAAGAAATAGAGGTTTATTATTCTTGCAAGAATAAGGCTCAGTCACTAACACAGATTGGTCCGCTGTGAAGAAGTGACGCCCAGAACACAGGCCGGAGTCTGTCTATATAGCTCTCCCAAGGTTATTTACTGCAGGCCAAGCCTCCCTGTAAAATTACACAAGCAATAGGATTCACATGCTGGGTTAGATTTACCGCTAACCCCCTCTATCCTCCCCAGTCTAAAATGACCTCTGACCCGGCCGGTTCTCTGTTACCTCACTCCACTCTTGATGAAGGAAAGACAAATTACCTCCTTTACGGATAGCAAAACCATAAGACATTCCTCTGTTATTAGTATTACATATAGGAGGTGAACAGATACTCAATAATCATATGTAATACATGTGAGATTAAAATTTCCCCAACAGCGACTATCATTGGATACCACCTGATGAATTTTGTTTTTCTTGCACCTCATATTCATTCAAGTGTAATAGTCTTCTTTGAAATGTGTACCTTGAAATATTTTGTTTACATTCCAGATTGATTATAAAGGCCAGATGTGGTCAGCAATCAGGCATATTGGTAAAGAGCAGATTAGCCTATTTAACAATGAAAATAACATGATCCATCATGTTATATGGAAATAACATGATCCAACATGAAATAACACAATCCAAAATAACAGAATAACCAAAATAACAAAATGAAATAACATGATCCAAAATAACAAAATGAAATAACATGATCCAAAATAATAAAATAACATGATCCAACATGATCCATCATTATTTGATACAAGACCACACTTTGAGAACACCTAAAGTTTTGATATAGAATATAATTTATAGAATTCTACTTTAAAATATATTTTTTTCTTTTCAGAAAAAGTTCATGCAGCGTAGTTATGCACAGTTCGTTTCTCCATCATCTATTGTGATATCATGTCATTGCACAGTCCAAATGATATACTGAGCTGCAGTCAGAGGGACTGTAAGCAAACAAAAGTTTAATGCTTAACTGATTAAGATAGGTGTAGGCCTACAGACACATTCTCATTTCTTAATTTTATGCCATTCTAAAACATTTTTATGTTAACTTTTAAGCTTTCATTGAAATATAAAGACAGTGCTGCAAGTCTGATCATAAGTAAGGACATTCAAAGTATGGACAGATGAGGTCACCACCAAGGAGAGCCTGCATTATATATCATCAGTGTGACACGTTACATCAGCAAATGGTGGTGATCATCTGACTGGAAACATCACAAACTGCCATAGGATGTGCACGGCCCAGGACCAGAGGGCTCTGCCGTGGGAGAAGATCACTGGTACCCATGCCGGAGCATCAGTGATGTCGGTGAGGTGAGGTGCAGAGCCAAAAGTATACTAAAGGACAGTACCCACCCAGCCACAGCCTGTTCATCCTGCTGCCTTCTGGGAAGAGATATAGAAGTTTCTGCTGCCGCACCACCAGACTGCAGAGCAACTGCTCCACTGATTATAGTTTATTTCAATTTACCATTTTTATAATTGCTTCTATATTAGCCTAATAATGTCTGCTATGTACCAGAAGGGAGTTACAAACTCAATTTATACTTTATACTATTGTTATATATATTATATTGTGACAAAATATTTCTACCCATATACCTTAAAGAAGAATAAAGTGAATGTTTTGGAAAAGCCAAGTCAGAAGTTATAACCTTAAAATGATTGAAATGTTGTGGAAGGATGAGGAAGCCAGAAGCTCATGAGAGGAAACCCACCAACATCCAAGAGTGGAAGCTGTTCTGTTCAGAGGAATGGGCAAAGATTCGTCCAAGTCAATAAGCAGGACTGTTCAAAAGTTACTGTAAACGATGTAATCAGCGTTGACAGCCTGTTTTTTGTAATGTAATAATGTTTTTGGAATTTCTTTTGAGGACCTTGTAAAATCTTCTTACCTTAAGGCTCAACAAATATTCTGGCAGTCAGTGATTGTACATCCAATGCCTTTGAAAGCATGAGTGCTAAATAAAGTTTTAAGACTTGGATTATCTTCACTTGCATGACACTATCAGAGTTTTGTGGGCTGGACTGGCCATCGGACATACCGGGCATTTTCCCAGTGGGCCAACGTGCTTTTTGGGCCGATACATCTCAAACTTTATTTTTTTATTTTTTTTTTTTTAACGGCCCATACAACTCATATCAGCGGCCCATTGCGTTCAGTTTAGTAAAACAATAAGATGCAATATTACGGTCTCCAAATAAATTATCCAATAAATATTTGCGTTCCCTGCTTATTGCATGTGCTTATTGCAAAAAAGAAGAAAAACTTTTCGTCTTCAATTGCATTAAAAAACTCATTTATAAGTCCTTTGCATAACCATAAAATGTTGCTGGGTTCGGCAGGGGCGACTCCATCGATGTATGGTGTACCCTGGAATAGCCTATACAATATAAGGCCATTAGCACATGTCTTATGATGTTAAAAAGAAAAAAAAAAAGAGATGTTTGCAAATGTTACCTTCATGTTGCACTGCTCTGTTGAAGTGTCCCTTGAGATGTTTTTGAACTTTGGACAACTTTGTGGGTTTGAAATATATGGGGGCACAGAATGGGCAGTGAAAATAACTGCAGCATTTATAGACATATCTACAAAAAGTCCAAGGTTAAAGGCGAACGTTAGCTATCAAAATATTTTCGGGGGAAGAGGGCGAAAAAACATACATTAACGGCTCAAATCTTGTTACAAACTATCTTTACAAAATATTAAACGGACTATATATGTTGTGTCGATGAGCTAAATTAGTTTAGCTAATTAAAAAATAAATCAAACGAGTAGGCTACTATGATTCCGCTAAATAAAATTGAAGATAGCTATTCACGTTTTGGCTTAAGTTCTTCACATGTTCTTCACAGGTTTATCCGATACAATTTGATAGGAGGCGCTGTCTCGAAAAACGAGGGGTTTATACTCGACGCGTCCGCAAGAGCGCGAGTCTCTGCTGACTGCGCACGCACCTCTCCAAACGGACGAGGTGTTTATACTTGACGCGCTCGCCGTTGTGCTATTCTGTGAAACGACAGGGGGCGGACTCGGAGTAATTCTCCTCTAAACCACCAGGAATCAGCAGTGAAGAAGTAGTTTGCCGTTGATTAGTAGTTTATTAATTGCTAATTCATAAAAGAGTAAATGCAGTAGGTTTTTTGTAGGCTACTTTCACTGCATGTAAACTACTTAAACAACTGAATCCTTATTAGAGTTTTAATTTTACCAGCAGGGCTTACTTCTGCTATAATAGGCTTATTTAGTAAATGTAACCAATTACTTTAGACAAGTGCAAACTAGGTGCTTAATGCAAATGTGTTCCTGTTCTCAAAATGAGATTTTATGGTCGCCCATCAATGCAAATGTCTCTGTGTATAGAAGGATCATAAACATGCTGGTACAGATCGTACCAGTTCGGCCAGGTTCGGCTCGTCGTCCATCTTCGGATGCGGCGCGCGCGCGCAAAGTTACAAAAAGTGCCGTGCACACCGCCAGGCGATATGGCTTCTTGCGCACCCAACGCCCACACCGCAATGACGTCATTTTTACTGCGCGCCCTTCGCGCTCTTGTGGGCGCGTCGGAGTATAAACAAGGCTTAAGGCCCGTACACACCGGGACGAATATCAGCGCGCGTTATTCATCAGCGTTTTTCAACGCGTTTTTTGTGTTCACACCCAAGCGTTTTTCGCTGGCAATGAGCCGAGAGAACATGCAAATTCATTCCCTGACATTAGATGGCGCTTAATGTAAAACAGAAATAATAATAGAATACTATACTAGGGTGATCATATTCATGTCTCAATGTTTTATTATGACAGATTAAAAAAAAACTAATGAAATAATGATAGAAATAATGTCTTCTGTATTAGAAAAATAAATATATAAATAACTAAAAGAAATGCCTCCAAATGTAACAAAAAATAGCTCCAGCTCTGGAACTTGCACTAGCTCCGGATTTGGAACGGGCACTGACTCCAGCCCCGAAACACCGAACAATGGCATATCCAATATCCGAGCCAGACGCTCCAGATAGTCCCTGCTCAGGAAGGCAGACGGGACGTGGACAGTCTCTCGCTGGGCAGACGGGACGTGGACAGTCTCTCGCTGGGCAGACCGGGACGTGGACAGTCTCTCGCTGGGCAGACGGGACCTGGACAGTCTCTCGCTGGGCAGACGGGACGTGGACAGTCTCTCGCTGGGCAGACGGGACGTGAGCAGTCTCTCGCTGGGCAGATGGGACGTGAGCAGTCTCTCTCTCTCTATATATATATATATATAGACCTTCGTTCATCTTCGGAACACAAATGAAGATATTTTTTATTAAATTTGAGAGGTGGATCCCTGCTACGAGAGTTCAAGAGATTTCCACGACGAATGCGCGAGAACTAAACTGAAGTAGTTGAAGGAGGTCGCAATGGGCTTCAGCCAGCTTCTTGTTTCCTGTCTGGCATTATTGGACAAATTGATTAATTCAGGTGTGTCTGATTATTGTTGCCGTGACTACTGAGGTCAAGCACACCTGAATTAATCAAATTGTCCAATAATGGCAGACAGGAAACAAGAAGCTGGCTGAAGTTCAGGAAGTAGTGCAGTTGTGCATAGAGCCCATTCTCGCGCAAGCGTCATGGAAATCTCTTGAACTCTCGTCTCAGGCCCAGAAGGAAGAAAAGGAATAGTTGTATAAAGTCGTTATTTTTGTTTGTTTTTTCGCACAAAAAGTATTCTCGTCGCTTGATAAACTTATTGTTGAGCCACTGTAGGCACATGGAATATTTAAACATTTTCTTCAATGACTTTCTGGGCCGTCAAGATTTCAATCCTTTAGGAGCCTATGTAGCAGTGATACACCTCTCAAATTTAATCAAATATATCTTAATTTGTGTCCGAAGACTGAACGAAGGTCTTACGGGTGAGTACGACCTTACGCATGCGGGTGAGTAATTAATGACTTAATTTTCATTTTTGGGGGGAACTAACCCTTTAAAATCGCTCAGTGTGAATTCGGCATATGACACGAGAAAAGGAAGCGGAGAGAAGGAAAAGGAACGAGCACAAACAAGAAATGAGAAGTACCCTTAGTAGGTTTAAGTTTTAGTGGCATTTTGCATTGAGAAAAACAGTAGGAAAAAAAACAGTGGATTGACCCTTTGCAGGGAGTTTGATTGACAGGCGATCTGACCAATCATAATCCGCCACCCACCGAATCTAAGGAGAGTTAGTAGATTAACGTATGAGGATTTGAACTTGAAAAATGGAAGCGTACTAATGTCTTTCCAAGGTTAAAACAACATTCCTTCTTATGTTCTTTCATGTTTATTTGATGCTATAAATAAACTAAGGAAGAAATTATTGGTTCATGAGCAGCTTTAAGAGGCTCTAAAGCGATCTGTCACGGCACATTAAAGAGCCACAAAACGGTTTATTGTTTAAATTCCTTTAAAGATGCAGTGTGTGATTTTTAGCGATATCTAGCGGTTCCAACACATTCTCATCCTTTGGCGTCATATCAGGTGACGTCGTCTGAAACAGCAGAGAATAGCCAGAGTGTGTAACATTGTCACTGTTTCTGTACCAATGTCCATTCATGAGTTCACACTTATTAAATGCGTATTTGGCGTGCTGTTCGGAGGGAGGGCTCCGAGCTCGGAATTCTGTCCGAACCCAGAGTACTCCCCCGTATGTAAGTGATTTTTTAGAAAGAGGAATGTGGAGAACAAGTAGTGTGGAGAAGGGGTGGAGGAGGGATGCTGCAAACCGTCCATGGATCGAGGTAAGACTGCTGAGCCTATATGTACCCTCTTATCATTGGTTGCTGATTGCTGATTCCCGCCCACTCGTGTTAATTATCTGAACGTGCTCCTCCGAACTTAGTTAATAAAACTTCATTTATAAACCGCATCATGGATGAAGTTTACAAAGCCATAGTCAGGTGAGGATCAAGGGTCTTAATATATAATATAATAATAGTAATAAGCTGATTGTCTCACAAACGTAACCAGCACATTGCATCCCACATAGAAAACCCATAATACAGCGAGGGAGAGGAACTAATAAACAACAATCCAACTACATATTTTACACTACATATTTACACCATTACACCACAAGGGAAAAGTCACTTACTCACAGTGTTTATGGCTAGCTTCTTGCTGTCTGCTGCTTCTCTTTCAAGATAGTGAAAAGTGATATCTTTCAAAAACGCGTTTTGTACGGTAGAAACATGACGTCACAATATGTTGACCTTCATAAAAGGGGGTGCCTGTGATTATGTAGATGTCTCATTCTAAGGTAATAAAAACATTATGGTTTATTAAGTACGTTTTTTATACACCACTGCAAACATAGTTATGTCATGTTGCATTTCTAATAAACTCAAATTTTTACACATTGCACCTTTAAAAAATTACCAAATTTGAAAGTTGAGACTTTTTCATAGCAAAAGTAACCTGGTCTGTCCTGTGTCTGTCAGTGTCTTCTTTGCGCCGCAATGCATTTTTCACTGTGTGAGAACATGGTGCTTGGCGTGAGAGCGGCGTGGCTTGTCAGACATAGCAGCAGTAACTAAAGGGGGTCAATTAAATTCTTTGCGAGTCAATTCAAAAGCTGCATCCTTTGAAGGACTCAGTCTTCAAAGGCCATGCCTTCGAAGCCTGCGAAAGTCGGACTATTGTTAAATGGGACGGTTTAGCCTACGGAGGACTGTTCTTGTCACCTAGCGATTGTGACAGCTGCTGTTGACAGTGTTAATTTAATGTTTGTACTGAAATTTTTTACAAGTTATATTCAACTGCCTAAAAACAAAACAGGGTTCACAACCTGTCTAAATATGTTCACCTTGGTTCATTTATAATAAAGAGTTTTATAATAAAGAGTATAAACTATAAAATTGCATCTTGGTAAGATATAGGCCTATTTCAAAATTTGATCCAGTTTTTATATTTATATATAAAATAAATAAATAAATGTTATATATATATATATATATATATATATATTTAGATTCGACTACATATATATATATATATATATATATAATCGACTACATCTGCGCGTAAAATATCAAAGTGAAAGTCATCATAGTTTGCGTGGTACAGTCAGCTCCCAACTCAACTGTGAGAATAGATTAACGGCGATATTTTTTTATATTTAGATTCGACTACATATATATATATATATATATATATATATATATATATATATATATATATATATTAATGGGGTGGGCCGTTATCGGCGTTAACGTGCTGCGTCACCGTGAGACTCTTGTCGGGCGATAAAAAAAAAATATCGCCCGCCAATCTATTCTCACAGTTGAGTTGAGGAAGCTGACTGTACCACGCAAACTATGATGACTTTCACTTTGATATCTTAGCGCACGATGTAGTCGAATTTGCACTGTGGAAGCCGTTTCAAACCAATATATTGAAACGTCTGTGTATCCAGACATTCGCAGAAAATGCTTCAGTTTCTCTCGCATTTTATATTTAATATGAGCGAAATACACATCCGTAAAAAGGGGTCGCACACCGACAAAGTGCAGCGCATAATCTATGCCCACCTCTAATCTCTCTCTCTCTCTCTCTCTCTCTCTCTCTCTCTCTCTCTCTATATATATATATATATACATAATTTTATTTTATTTTTATTTTTTTACATTTGTATTATGCATTCGTTATAGTCAAGTAAGGAGAACCTAATACTTACGCGTAAGTAATTGGCAATTTCTCTTCAAACAAATCCAAGGCCCTTCGTTTGTCACTTTTTAAGTACAACATACTTCTAAAGCATTTGTTAATCTTAGTTGATGTTAAATTTCAACATTAAAGTAATGCATTATTAAAATCAAAAGTTGTATCTGTTAATAAAAAGGCCATTTAATGGACCCTGCATACCGACACTGAACATGAACAGCTGCATTTTTATTAATTAATGTTAACAAAGAAAAATAACTACTGTAAAAACGCATTGCTCATTGTTAGTATTAATTTAACAAACATTAACTAATAAGACGATTTTGACCTTATTGTGAAGCGTTACAAATTGGTCAATAGTTCAAGAATTTGAATGATATTTCACCACTAGCAATACACAGTCTCTTCTGTATTTCCAGGTTGTATTGTGGATCATTCATTGCAACATTTAACCTGATTCTCATGTTTCAGTATCTCTTATGCTGTGCTTGAAGCTGTGGTTTTAAAAACTATTGTTATCCAAATTTTTTTTTGGCCTTTAAACGAATTAAAAGCACATATGAATCAAAACTTTCTCAGGGGCTCTAACACCCTAGCATACTCTATTTTGTGACCTAATTATGAAACCATGCGCAGCTGCCCTAGCTGTACTGAAAATATTAAAAAGTAAAAAAATAACCTTTACAGTTACTTCCGTTTCTTAATTAATAAAGCAGTTTTGAATATGTTGCACATGACGAATAAAAATAAAATCACAAACATGATGCTTAGCTTAATGCATCATTTAACCAATAATTCAACAATAAAATAAGTGTTTAGTAAACATACACCATTTATTAATAATGTAGGCCCTAATGGAATTTATTTCAAATTAATGAGGAAAATAACATGGGCTGAATTGCTAGGAGCTCTAAAATAAACTAAGAATCATTTTCTGAATCTAAAAGGCAGCATCCGCAACTGAAGGCAAGCCACCCACACTCCTGGACCAGTGTTGACGGATCTGTAGACCATTTAAAAATGCTAAATAGCTAACATCAGCTAACAAATAATATGTTTGGGTTACAACTGCATCTATATCTGAAAGAAAAATTATTGTAGCAATGCAAGAATGCATCCGGGCGATTCCTTCAACACAAACTAATAGAGAAACAAACTAATAGATACAACTTTTATGAGTTTATCCTCTTTTTTAACCAGAAGTTTAATTGTTTCAGACCAATATTGCAAGAGGACATTATTGCGCCGCTCTTTCTCTCCCTCCATCTCCCGAGCTCGCTCTCATGCCAGTAGAGTTCGCTCACGATTATTTGTGCCCCAGCCCGGGAGCACGCGACTCTGTTTCTTTCGGGCTGGAGGACGTAATTTTACCGCGGCTTCCGACTCCGAGGATTTCGGGCCTACTACTGTCGATGACGTTATCCCGCCTAGCGGCCAGGAAGCGCGGCCTACCGCGGCCTACTCTGAGCTCGTGGAAGTGCTTTCGCGCGCTACAGAGAAACTTGCGATCGACTGGCCTGATGAGCCCCGCGAATCTCAGTCGTCCAAACTCGACGAGAGGTTTCTCAGTGGCCCTAATTCTAGGCCTCAACGGAGAAAACTGCCGTTTTTCAACGATCTGCATCGTGAGATTTCCAGATCCTGGAAGCAGCCTTTCTCTGCGTGTCTCACTAATGCGGCAGCTGCTGATTTCACCAACCTTGTGGGTTCTGTGGAACAGGGCTACTCCGCCATTCCAGCGATTGAGGATACTTTGGCCAGCCATCTTGCTCCGTCGTCGGCGCCATCTTGGAAAGCACGTCCTCTCCTTCCATCCAAAGCATGTAGAACTTCTTCCTCTCTCATCGGAAAATCCTACATGGCGGCTGGTCAAGCAGGCATGACCCTTCACACTATGGCCATCCTTCAGGCCTACCAGGCCGATATCCTTAAAGAGATGGATGAGGGTAGTGGTGTCACTCCTGAGGCTGTGAAAGAGCTTCGTATGGCCACGGATTTGGCCTTGAGGGCCACCAAACATACCGCACGTGCGGTGGGCCGCTCTATGGCTGGCGCGGTTGCGGCGGAACGCCACTTATGGCTTAACCTCACGGAAATCCGCGATAAGGAGAAGGTTTTCCTCCTTGATGCCCCTATCTCTCAGTCAGGGCTGTTCGGAGAGGCGGTCAACACAGTGGTCGAGAAATTCCGTTCCTCCAAGTCTCAATCTGCCGCTTTTAAGCAGTTCATGCCCAGGAGAGTTAGGGAATCCCCCTCTCCCTCCCCTGCCCGTAGACCTAGAGAACGTCTTTCTCAGAGAGCGGAGTTCTCCTCTTCCAGGAGAAGTGACCCAGCGCATCCCCCACCTCCCACGGTTTGGGGAGCCAGCGGTCGCCCGTTCCCCGTCAACGACCTCACAAGCGTGTGCAGCTGAAGCGATCTGACAAGCCGTCCGCCCCAGCTGCCTCGTCCCGCTCCTGACCCTTTGGTCAGGAAAAGGAGAGCTCCTCCGCATGCACGAGGTTGGGACGGACCGCAGCAAGCGTTTCTGTCCACCTCCAACCAGCTCTCCTTTCCTTACCCTGTCTCCTTCGCCACCCAGGGTGTTTCGAAGAGCAGGCGCTATTTCACCGCTTCTACTCAGCCTGGTGCGAGAGGAAGGAGACACCCTTGGTTTTCTCCCCTCTCCTCCGACACACTCTTTAACTGCCGGTCGCGTTCTCAGAAACACTCCTCCTTTTTTTCTGGAGCAGGAAGGCCCGGTCACTCAGACCCCAGCTTTGTTACCTCCCATCGCGTGTCAGGACACCAAGTGCTCTCCTACACGGACAACCTCCCAACTCCACGATCTTCATCACGACACCCTCACTCAGGTATGTCATCTGCATTGCAACACCCCTCTTCCTCTTTCTCACTTCTTTCCAGAATGGGAGCGCTTACCAGGGGTATCGCCGTGGATTCTTCGCACAGTTCGGTTCGGCTACACTCTCCAGTTTTGCCGCAACCCCCCCTGCTTCAACAGGGATTTTTCCTACTGTAGTCGACAGCGCCACCCAGGCTTCTGTGCTACAGCGGGAGATTTCTTCCCTCCTTCTCAAGGGTGCGATAGAGGAGGTTCCTGCGGAGGAAACCGAACAAGGCTTCTACAGCCGTTATTTCCTGGTTCCGAAGAAAGGCGGCGGTCTGCGTCCCATCTCAGACCTCCGCCGTCTGAATTTCGCTCTTTTCAGGGGGAAGTTCAAGATGTTGACGTTGAAAGCCATCATTTCTCAGATACGGCCAGGAGATTGGTTCGTGACAATAGACCTCAAGGATGCCTATTTTCACATCCAGGTCGTGCGGCGTCACAGAAAGTTCCTCAGGTTCGCCTTTGGAGGAAGGGCGTTCCAGTACAGGGTCCTCCCCTTTGGCCTCGCCCTGGCACCAAGGACGTTCACGAAATGCGTGGATGCAGCGCTGGCCCCCTTGCGGCTCCAGGGCATCCGCATTCTCAATTATCTGGACGACTGGCTCATTCTAGCCCAGTCCAGGGAGTTGGCTACCCACCACAGAGACACTGTTCTGCGCCATATTCAGTCTCTCGGTCTGAGGTTGAACGTGGAGAAGAGTGTTCTTACTCCAGCTCAGCACACAGTTTTCTTGGGTGTGCACATGGATTCCGTTCGTATGCAGGCCCGTTTGGCTCCTGCACGGATTTGCAGTTTGATGACATGTTTGGCCCGTTTTTCGCTAGGCCATCGTGTTTCTGTGGGCACTTGCCGCAGGCTTCTGGGCTTAATGGCCGCAGCCTCCCCTGTGCTACCACCTGGGTCTGCTCCACATGCGGCCCTTTCTGTGGTGGATGAAGCTCTCAGGGATCCGGCCCACTGGGCCAGCCTTTCGCCTGTTGAGGGTGTCGGGCAGTTGCTCTCGCGCCCTGTCAATTTGGCGGGACCCTCTTTCTCTTCAGAAAGGGGTCAGCATGGGAACGGTATTCCGTCGCCAGATGATTACAACGGATGCCTCTCTAACCGGCTGGGGAGCAGTTTTCGAGGGCAGACCAGCGTGTGGGGTCTGGACGGGCGAGACCCTCGCTTGGCACATAAACTGCTTGGAGCTGAGAGCTGTCTTCCTGGCTTTGCGTCATTTTCTCCCTTTTCTAAAGGGTCACCATGTCATTGTCAGGACGGACAACATGGCGGTGGTTTCCCATGTAAACCGGCAAGGAGGTTCTCGATCTCGCACCCTGGACAGGCATGCGCGTCATCTTCTCTTATGGTCTCAGAGCAAGTTCCTTTCTCTGAGAGCGGTCCATGTCCCAGGGATTCTGAACCTCGCAGCGGATTTCCTATCGAGGCAGAAACTCCAGTCGGGGGAATGGATGTTGAACCGTCAGACAGTGTCCCTGATCTGGGAGGTGTTCGGGAAAGCGGAAGTGGACCTCTTTGCCTCGCAGGAGTCATCCCAATGCCCGCTTTGGTTCTCCCTGAATCCTCCAGCTCCGTTGGGGATAGATGCATTCGCCCACCCTTGGCCAATGCAGAAACTCTACGCCTTCCCGCCCATCAAACTGATCCAGGCGGTCTTGGCCAGAGTGAGGGAGAGCGGAGTCCGCCTCCTTCTAGTAGCCCCGTTCTGGCCGTCTCAGCCTTGGTTTTCGGAGTTGATCCCTCTGTTGGAACCGCCCCTGGAGGATTCCAGTCAGAGAGGATCTGCTTTCCCAATTTCAGGGCAGGATTTGGCATCCTCGCCCAGACATGTGGAAGCTGTACGTTTGGCCGATCAGAGGCCGTCGGCATTAGGCTTGGATCTTCCAACTGACGTTCAGGAGACCATCGCTAGTGCCAGAGCCCCTTCTATGAGGAGACTGTATTCCTCCAAATGGAAGGTTTTCGTATCATGGTGCTTGGCACATGATAGGAACCCAGTTGACTGCCCTGTCGCTTCAGTTTTGGAGTTCCTGCAGGAGAAGTTTACCTCCGGGGCGGCTGCTACCACCCTCAGAGTCTATGTTGCAGCCATTGCAGCACATAGAGAATCAGACGAGATTCCATTGGGTAGACTGAGGTTAGTTTCGGCCTTCATGCGTGGGGTTAGGCGCCTGAAACCAGTTCGCCCCCCTAGAGTTCCCTCTTGGGACCTTTCTGTCGTCTTGGAGGGTTTAAAGGAGGCCCCCTTTGAGCCCTTGGAGTCAGCTCCGGATCGGATTCTGACTCTTAAGGTTTCGCTTTTGTTGGCTTTATCTTCTTTGAAGCGGGTAGGGGACTTGCAAGCTCTTTCTGTTAGCGAGTCATGCTTGGACTTCGCTCCCGGTTTAGTCAAAGTTTCCTTGAGACCTAGGCCGGGCTATGTTCCTAAGGTTCTCTCCACAGCGTTCCGATCTCAGGTTGTCAGTCTTAATGCTTTCCACCCTCCTCCTTTTTCTTCTGAGGAGGAAAGGAAGCTTAATTTGATCTGCCCAGTTTGGTCTTTGAAATTGTATGTAGACCGCTCCAGCAGTTGGAGGAAATCTAACCAGCTTCTGGTTTGTTTTGGTGCTGGCCGCCGGGGCTTGCTGCGTCAAAACAGAGGATTTCTCATTGGGTCACAGAAGCAATATCTATGGCCTACGAGGCGCGTGGTTTGCCTTCGCCTCTTGACATTAGAGCACATTCCACTAGGAGTGTGGCATCCTCTCAAGCTCTTTTTAGAGGAGCTCTCTTAGAGGACATTTGTGTTGCGGCCGGCTGGTCTTCTCCGCACACTTTTGTACGTTTCTACAATTTGGATCTTGATATGACTCCGGGTTCCCAGATTCTTTCTGTTTGAACCGTTTATAGTCATTATCTTATCGATACCAGTCATTACAGCGCTCTTTGCTTGGCGAGTTTGGTATCCCGTTCCCACTGCGCTATCCGCAGCGTTGAGTGAACCTATGAAAGAGAACGTCTCTGGTTACTTACGTAACCTATGTTCTCTGAATAGGGAACGAGACGCTGCGTTCAGCGGCCAAGCTCCTCGCACTGCTGACAGTCTTCTTTTCGGCAGAGAAATCTGAGGAGGAGATGGCGCACGCGCGTATATGATTGTGCGACGTGATTGCGTCGGGCGGGGCCAGATTGCGCGAGCGCCATCAGCCAATGAATTGGCGTGATTCTATTGGGCTTCAGACAATCGGCACATTCAGAGAATATCCCACTGCGCTATCCGCAGCGTCTCGTTCCCTATTCAGAGTTAGACATAGGTTACGTAAGTAACCAGAGACGTTTCCCCTGCTTAATGTTTTTGGTTCAGTCCTGTAACTGTTTCCCAGTTTTCCCACTCCTTGTTTGTGTTCAGCACATGTGTCTTGTCTTCATCAGTTGATTCACCTACAGTATGTTCAGTCAAGTCAAGTCAAGTCACATTTATTTATATAGCGCTTTTCACAATACAGATTGTATCAAAGCAGCTTCACAGTGATAACATGAAAGTAGTACATCACAGATCAATAATATTGTTAAATGTTAAATAAACCCAACTAAGCAAGCCAAAAAGCAAGGCAATGCAAGGCGACAGTGGCAAGGAACCAAAACTCCATCAGATTGGATGGAGAAAAAACCTTGGGAGAACCCAGGCTCAGTCGAGGGGCCAGTTCTCCTCTGGCTTACATTCATATTGTTTATATATAAATATTAAATATAAATATTGTTTATATGTAACACAGTGCTATAACATATCGCCAGCGTTGAGATCGTCTCTTCACAGGCATTGGGGCATCTGTAATTCCCGGTGAGAGGCTGGATACAAACTGAGACCTGACGAACGCCATTTTTAACAGCAGAAAGGCAGATGGGAAATAATTAGCATAGCTGACCAGTGTGTGACTACAGTGTAGTTCAGTCTATTACCTGATTATGTTACTTTGTTTAGCCATGCATTTATTCCATGTTCTCCCTCAGTCCTGGTCAATTCTCGTTTATGTAAGCTGTGTGTAGTGTTAATGTTACGTGGTTTTGAGTGTGTGATTACCTTCTGCCCGTCATTCTGTACCTTGTTTGGATTTGAGTTATTAGTAAATGTTTGAATTGGAGCCTTTTGACTCAGCCTGACCCTTCAACCTGCACCACATTCGTAACAGACATTTAGAGGCAAGTACAAATGTTTTCTCAGTGTTTACAGTTAAAAAATTCTAAACATTAATTCATATAGGTCTAATATTTATACTGACAGACTTGACAGAAAAAGGAAGAGCCATGTCATTGTTTTTTCATCCACTGTAAGAAAATAAAATTAAAAAGATAATAAAAGTCATGGCAACATATTTTTACATGAGATTACTAAACTTAAAGTTAGTTTTAATGTAATTTAAGTTGAAATGATTTTTACAGCCAAACAATTGTAATTTAAAAAAGCAACAGAACTTAAGTTGAAAGAAGTGGACATTTACAGTATTTATACCCATATGTGGTTTGTTGTTGTTTCCTGTTTTGAAACTTTGAACTTTAAACAGTGCTGTAATACGTTTTCCTGCTAATTTGCTGTGCAGTTTTCATACTCTACCCTATGCCCGCCCTGTTTTATGAAGGCCCTGCCCCTTGAACATGTCTGGCCTCGCCCCTGACTGAGACTAGCTGTTTTCACATTCAGACTGAATGGGGTTTTTGCCCGTTTTGACAAGATAAAGTAACTTAAAAGTAAGTATAAGTTATGTATTTATATTTATAATGTATTTTGTAATTGTTTTTTTTAATTTTTTTATTTTTTTACAGTCATTGTGCCATAATCATAATACGTTTACTTCTGTTTTTCTTTCAAAATTACGATTATTATATCTGTTTTGATTCGATCTAAAAGTATTTTGGAGGGTTTGTAAGAAAAGTTGGGCTCTGCTTTAGAAGTACCTGTAATATAAACTTTTAAATACAAAGACACAAAGTGTACAAAGGCTGGGAAGGACTACCAGGACAAACTCAACAAAGAAGTCTTAAATTACTCCATATAACATTTTTAAGTATGAAGGAAGACATGATTTTTGGCTGATGGTGTGCTGGAAATGCAGTGGTAAGCTCAAAATGAAAGGAGATTTCTCAATGAACTTCCTGTTTGTGGTTTCTGCTTCATTCAGTTGTGAAAGTAACTTTGGTTTACTGAGTTTCTTTCGAGAGACAAGGTAGTCTCATTTTAACATGCAGTATTAAAGAAGTTTTCAATGATACTTAACTAACTTTAATTATGTTATGGTAGCATACCTTTAATTGGATTTATAATGACAAGAATATGGTTCTAACAGGAATGAGAAAATGGTGCGCATTTATTTGATTTTGTAAGTTTCACTTCTCCTTTCATTATAATGCATGGAGGAACAGATTCCATAAATAAATTGTATGTCTTTGACATGTATTGCCTTCATTTTCTTCTCAAGTTTGTTTTTCCATGGAATTGCAATTTCTTTAATTTCTTTTTATTTAGAAGCAAGAATGAAAGCTACTAAAATGTTTTTAAAATGTAACCTGCTTTGAAGCCAGTATTATAAAACTGTAAAACCTTTGCAACTTCTGAGCATCTGTTAGCTAGACTGAAGTTGTCATGTGAAAAATAGCTGTTTAAAGTAGGTTTAAAAGTTCTCTGATAAACATTTTTTCATTTCTGAAAAAAAAAAAAAACAAACCTCTAGATATTTTTACTTAAAGGGGGCTAGATCTAGTTGTCATGGGGAAATTATAGTGATGGATATATTTCCGTATATTCAGTTCCCTATCATTTAGTCACGTTTGATGTTACGTCAGAACTGAAGAATTCAGAAACTCGCCTCAGAGCAATTACCTTCTAGTGTAAACATTACACACCCAGTGAAGCCGGTATTTAACGAAGCACTGACAGTCACGATTGCTGCCTTATGTGTCTGGGCTTAAAGCACACTGAGGTGGATTTTGTGGATGAGTCATGTACCCACTGTCGGAAGATGGCCATCGCAATGTTGTGTTTGAGACTCAATTACTCAAATGAGTTACTTCAATGAATACACAGCAGAGATGCGCGGATGGGCTATTATTTAATCCGCAACCGCATCACAAAACTCATCCGTCCGCACCAATGTTTTAAACCAATTTTCAAAACCGCACCCGCCCACTATCTGCTGATTGGGCGATACAAGGCGCTGCTGATGACAGCAACGAGACTAGAAAAGGAGCTCGTCTCCGATCGGCGCGCAGGGACAAAAATAAATAAATAGCCTAAATTAATGGACGAAACTTGTCAAGGATCAACACTTTTACTTAACACTTTTCTGATCTTCTATTTCCTTTGTTTTTAATTCTCCTTTTTTGATTTTGTACGTCCTTCGCTAGGCGTTTTTCTTTGGATGTAGGTATAGTCGTCAGATAACAATATTTAACAATGCGTACTAGTATATAGTGGCTGTAACCGCCAACCGTGCATCTCTGAATGGTGACCTGAGGATAGAGTGGGGGCTCTTCGCCAAGCCACTCTCCCGTTGCCCCCTCCCCCCTTCAATAATTATCTATTTTATATAAAATCTATCTATATTTGGAAGCGGAATTGTCCATCAGCGCTGTCAATAATAATAATTTAGCTAGTACCGTTACCGCTGTCCAGGGTGCGATTTGTGAAAAAAAAAAAACAGAGGGGGGGATGTTTTAAAAAAAAAAAATGTCATTCAAATAAATCATGAGAACATGAACTTTATCACTGCATTTGCAGGAAAAAAAAATCTTATTAACTCATGAAGTATCCTAACGCAATATTTTTACTCTTAACAGCTTCCCACACATAGGCCTATGAACTGTGATCATGCACAACGAAAAAACATGCAATAATTAAATCAATAGATTAATAGGGTAGAGGCTACATTTATATCAGCCTCTCCTGAACCACCGGATTGATTGCAAAGTTAAACCATCATAGAAACAGTTTAACTGCTGCTGTTAAGTTAAAGTAATAATGTTAATGTTACATTGCGATGCTGAGCTACAGTGAAATGATAGAAAAGACAGATGCATTATCTATGTTAGTCAATTCACCTCATTCGCGCCGCAGAACCTCTAGACGCGCGTAAACGCATTCTTTACATTGAATTAACATTGAAATCACTCGCGCCAGACTTTCAAGAGTGAGTGACTAATCAAAAAACCTTTGCTTTAGTCTCAGTTGAGTGAAACACCGTATGTATAACTTTGGCATTCTCAGTGACTGGGACACTAGCACTGCTTGTCATCATAGAAACAGATAATCTGAGATACGTTTCCCGAAAGCATCGTTAGCCAACTGTGGTCGCAAGTTCCGTCGTTACCCAGTAGAGTTCAATGGGAATCGCGACCATAGTTGGCTAACGATGCTTTAGTAAAGTCACCCCCAGGGTGTTGTTGTTTATTCTGTAATAGCACTGTGCTGCCTTCCTTCTGCACACACGTAGCTCCACAGCCCAGCGCGTACCTGCAGACCGTCTTCGCAAGTGTTGATAGGCTATTATCCGTGAGGTGTAAGCAATCAGATTGCGCCGTGGGCGGGACATTGAGCAAGTCTGCAGACTTGTGCAGAGCGGAAGCTATATGAGAGTCAGCCAAAGTAGCGCATTTAAAAATAAAATTGACTTTAATTAAACCACGGATCCGTGATAAGTTTTCTGATCCGTCTCACCACTGAGTGTAGTAGCACTGATCACTTTGAGGGGGGATAGATTTATCCCCACGGGATGAAGGGTGATTAAGCAGAGGCAGGGATACATCAGACAGAAAAGGGGGATCCCTTTCTGGCCCTTTCACATCCCCCCGGCAAATCGCACCCTGCCCCTGTCATAATAATAATTTAGCTATACCGCTGCCTACTGTTGCATGCACACTCGTTTATCCAGCACCAGCTTTAGAATGATGTCCACAGACAATGTACATTCATGATTTCATAAAACGTAAAGCAAGTCAAATTTGTAAGTTTCTACGTCTACATTGAGAAACTGCAGAAACTTGACCACGATCTGGCAATCTCACCGTACATAGCAGGTAATAGCAGATATCAGGCCGGAAAGCGGAGGCATGAGTGCCGTTCACCCTGTTACGACTTGTTGAACCACTAAAACGATACATAGTGTTCCTTGAATATACTGAGGATATTCAGTCACTAGACCAAAAAGAAGGCATTCAGCTTGTAAATGCTATCTCATGAAACAAGTCAAATTCAATCCTGAAAGTCTGGTGACTGAAAGCTTCAAGTATAGATTTAAAGGTTCTCTAAGCGATCCTGGGTGTTGACGTTCGGAATATTTTCAAACAAATCGGAGGCTAGCTAGACCCTCCCTCCTCCGCATCTCATCTCCTCCCCCTCCCTTCCGTGCTTCCTGAAATAATTGTGAACGTGAATTGTGTGGGTTTGGCGAACATAAGCGTCAATTTAGAAGAAAAAATAATAATAATTTAACGTTACCCACCTGTCCAGCAAAAACAGAGCAACCTGAATGTCGGACTGGAAGCCCTTCTGCCGCCGGAGTTCTCGCCATCGTTCAAAAGCTTTACCGATGTAAATTCGGAACTTCGCACGTTCTTTATCCGATTCCTTCTTCTTTTTAATTTGTTCATCAGAACGTCGTCTCTTTGGTCGTGTGTCGGCCATTTTTCAAACTTCCTCTGATGCTTCTCTCTCCTTCACACACACACCCCCTTCATGTGCACGCGCACTAACCCCCCAGACCCACCCTCAAATACTTCTTGCCAGTGATTGGCTGGAACACTGTTTGTTAGGTTTCGTGGTCCGGGTGAGACATGATTGTTTTTGTTGCCGTTTGTGGAGCCTGTGGTGTCTACAGAGACCGCGTTTTTTTACAGTGTGTTTAGGGGACAGGCAGCTAGCCGATAGTGAGGAGACGTTTGCTGTATGTGACAAAAAATGTTTTGGCCCCACATCGCTTCAGAGAACCTTTAAGAGCGGACAGAACAACGCTTGAGCACGCACACATAATATCTCAGCGAGAGCCACGAGACCACGTCATATGTGTAAGAGCACATCCAGTTTTGTGTGTGAGTGAAAGAAATCCACCTGTGGGTGGATGCTCTCGTGTTACAATAATGCACTCTCGAAATCGTTGCATCAATCAACATCACTGGCTGCACCATCGCCGGCTGCAGTGCCCCTGCCTGCTTGTTGCCGAGGGTGCCCTCCTGCGGCTTCCACCTGCGCTCCAGCTCCAGCACGGCAGCATAGAGCCGGCCACAGGAAAGTGGTGCAGACCGTTCCCAGCCACTGCCAGACTCAAAGCGTCAGAACAGGCTGCATTCCTGAGACGTGCAACCCATTGATGGAGGAATCAGTCCCTTGCTGCGCCTGTACGTGGACCGAACACAGAGCTTCAGGACCTCAGAACAGCTCTTTGTCAGTTGACGAGGACAGCAGAAGGGAGAGGCTCCTTTGACCCAGAATGTTGGATTCCACACGGCGCCTCGCTTGCAGTCAGCAGACATGTAGAACTGCGGGCGATACCAAACACATTTGTGAGGTTTTACAAAATCCATGTAGAGCCTGTGTCCTCCCTTGTACTTGCTACAAGTAGCCAGTAATGCTGAGGACCTGCTTGGTGTATCGCTTGCACCGCTATTCCCCTTTTGGACCAGATATGTGCGATTATTTGCTCTACAGGTGAATTCCCCACCTGGCAAACCCTGCATACGGCAGGGTTTATTCACGGCAGCGCCATCTTTGATTTTTAATGAGAATGAAAGCGAGGCTGTGAGGGATAGACATGCATCTCTTCAATGGGCTGTACTGTTATTTAATGTGTTTTCGGATTGTTCTGCTCATGAAACACTGGAAAAATATCTTTCCAAGAAACTTCCCGACAATGTAAGTTGTGGAAAATTGTAAGTAATCTAGGATCTTTATTCAGCGTTATACAGCAGATGCCATTGGAAAAATGGCAAGTCTATCCCTCACAGCCTCACTTTCATACCTGTCATGGCGCTCGCTCTGAATAAGGTCTATGGAGTTCCTCCAGCACCCTCCTCGGTCAGACACTGTGGAGGTGTCCGATACTATGTCTGGCACTCTTGTATATGCCCAGAAAGTCAGTCCCTGTGCTAGACTAGGTGCCCATGTGTTGCGATTCCCCTAAGGGCCATCCCACATGTGTATTCTTCCATGGAACGGCTTCCCAATCAGCAAGCCTGTATCTTTCCCTTGACAGAGCACACTCTTCCGTCTCTGCTCGGTATTGACTTCACCCTAGCTGGGCTGAATCTACCACAGAGACCTTCATATGTAGCACTGCCTGGTTGGCCAGTCAATATGTGTAATACCCACGACACCTCCCTACGGGCAGGATGTGGTCTCTGTAGCATTCCTTTCCAGTAGGTACTTTTCCCAGTGTTATCCAATAGTTTTCACTGTGTGGTCAAGAGCAGCAGTGATCCACTCTCCCTGCATAAAGTCCTGTTCTTTCTCCACCCAGAAGGTGCGGTGGAATTAGATGGCTTACACAGGGAGCTGGAAGGGGCAGCAATTGTTGTTTTGTTCTGATGTCTATTGCCACAATTGCTATTCCACTGCTGAACAGCCGGCACACACCGTCTGGGTGCTCGGCACACAGTTTGAAGTGCGATCACATGCGTGCTTCCACTGTGTGACGCGCGAGTGATGTAAATATCTGCATGTGCATTGGCTCGTTTAGTTTACACTCCAAGGTGATTGGGCTATCAGGCGAGATCCCAATTCAGTCAGGTCAGTTCTGACATACCGCATCCGATCCGTCCATCAGGGATAGTAAGTTAGATGTTCTATAAGGTATTTAGTAATAGTCACGTTTTTTTTCTCACTCTCTCTTTATCTCTTCCATTTTTGTTTAACTAATTTGCTTTGTTTTTAATTTTTACTGTTGACATTATTGCAAATTTACAAGTTAAATAATCTGTCCTCGAGGTGTTTGCTTTAGAGATTATTTTATACTTCAAGCATCTTTCACAACTCAGCCAATAAACAGTAGATTTACATTGTGACAAATTGACTTCATGCTTCTGCCATCCAAGACACTTAACCATAGAAATATTATTTTTTTTTAATTAATTTGATTTCCAGCTGCGATGGACATTATAGAACCAATTCTGGCCATTGCAGAAAAACTGTACGCCCTATGTGGGGAGGTCCAGACCAACAAGAAGCGCTGCAAGCGTTTAGCCCACCGTGTGTCCACTCTGGCTAAGCTGGTGGAATCTGTGAGGGTTCATGGCTTTGGGACAGAGCCTGAACAGGTTATGAAATGGACTCAAACAACTTAAACTCACTCTGGAGTCAGCAGAGAGGGTAGTAAGGAAATACACTTCCTGGCTATATTGAAACGTCATCACAAAAGCGTATGATCTTGGTGAGGAGTTCAACAGCCTCAATGAAAGGCTGAACGATGCGGCTCAGTTACTTTCTCTAGCGCTTCAAGTCGAGCACAGAGGGAGTATAGAGAAAGTGTTTCAAGAAGCAACGAGGCACCGGGAAGATGAAGAAGACAGGCAAAGTGACTTTCTGGAACTTCGGAATTGTAAGTTATAGGCTACTTAAAGTTATTGTTGAATAGAATTGGATTAAAAATGGCTACTTTGTACAGATACAACTACTTATTACATGGTATTATTTTCCTTCTAATAGTGCTCCAGTCTTTAGCCGAGGATGGCAAAAGAATAAACACGACAGTTGATGCTGTGCAAAAGACAGTTGACCAAACGCAAAGAGATGTCCAGGGCATTAAAGACATCCTGGAGTCATGTAAGTATAAAACTTGTTTGTCAATAAAACTGTCCACAAAAAAGAAAAGAAATGTGTGTGTGTGTGTGTGTGTGTGTGTGTGTGTATACAGTGCCCCCATGCTGAAGTTGCCTAAAGAAGAGGAATAAAAAATCATCTTTTGGATATTGATCTTAATGCCTTAATTAGAAAAATGAGGAAAACTCCAACCTTTAAGGGACACCAATTTTCTTTGTGAATGAATATTGTATCATAAATTAATAAATGTTTTTCCTTAAAATACAGGGTGCATAAGTCAGTGCCCCCCTATGTTAAATTCCCATAGAGTCAGGCAGATTTTTATTTTTAAAAGCCAGTTATTTCATGAATCCAGGATAATATGCATCCTGATAAAGTTCCCTTGGCCTTTAGAATTAAAATAGACCCACATCATCACACACCTTCCACCACACCTAGAGATTGGCATGGGGTACTTTCCATAAGATCATCTTTCAATGCAAATCAAACCAGCTATTAGGCTAACTGAAAGTAAAACCATGCCAATCTCTGAAACCAGATTCTATCTATCTATCTATCTATCTATCTATCTATCTATCTATCTATCTATCTATCTATCTATCTATCTATCTATCTATCTATCTCTATATCTATCATCTATCTATCTATCTATCTATCTATCTATCTATCTATCTATCTATCTATCTATCTATCTATCTATCTATCTATCTATCTATCTATTTACAGATGCGTATGTGACTCACGCCACGTAAAATGTAAACGTCAGAGGTTGTTAAAGGAAACATGCTGCAAAAGCTATTGTTGCAAAGTGCCGGACGAGGAGAAAATTATTATTTCTGAAACATATTTTGAAAGCGGTGCAGACAAGAGCGCGGAAAAAAGCTGTACATAACGGCCTTCAACAGTTCTGCAGCCCAATACGCAGTCCAGCGTGGCGCCTACACATTTCCATGTTGTAAAATTTAAATAAGATAACATCTCTATTGCAAATACGTGAAAATATTTATTCATAACTTCCGCGTTGGCCTACAAAGTGATGTCATAATTTCGACACTCTCACCCCTTTTCAGTTGGTAAACATTGTGACGTTTTTTTGTGGGCGGAGCTTAGGTGGAGGCAGAAAGATCCCTCTGGTCGCTTCACTAACGCTAGTTAGCAAAGATTGTTAGCTTGTTTTTTTAACAATGACTGGAGAAAATCCGATATTATCTTAATGTGTAAGATCACAGTGTCCAGGACCGCGATTGTTATTTCCAAAAGTTATCTTTAACAGACGGAACCAGATTTGCCGACCTGTAGCTGCCTACACACCCACTCAATGCATGGATGACAGGATTAACGTTACGTTACCTCGGTTGAGTGGCCTGACTTCTACACCTACCTTATAGACTCTATAATATAGAGAAACCGATCGTAAAGAGAAACTGAGGGCATATAAATCTTTAGATGCCTAAATGGTCCTGTACAAGACTTGTATGATCTGCAGTTCTGCCTAGCCAGCGCCGAGACCACAACAATGTAAAGAGTGACATAACAGTGCGATTTTAATGATGTGAATATTTTCTAGAAATAAAAGTTCCAGATACAGCATGTTCATTTTTCATCAATTCTTGAACCAAACAACACAACAAGATGACATTTAATAATAGTAACAATAATTTAAGCTCCTTATTATGTAGCCAAATCTGTGCTGTTTTGTATTGGCCGCCTCCAGTTTTCACTTTGTTTTGCCTCCAGCTAGCGCCGTGACGTAACTGTGACGTTGGCGCAAAAGGGGTCTATTTAGCTCCTACTTCAAAGTAGGGTCTAATGGTGTGTTCAAGTCCTCCTGGGGAAGTTCATACATACGAGGTGGGAAGTCGTGTTTACGACGGCAGTGCGTTCAAGTCACTTTTGGCGGAGGAAGATGGCGGAGTACTTCCTCTTAATTAATTACACAAAAATACAGTATACTATTTTAAATATAGTAAAAATACAGTATACAGTATACGAAACTTGAAGAGGCGGAGAGTGTGAGTAGGAGCTGCCCATAGGAGCAGGAGAAACTTTTGCTAGGTATTCTGATTAATTATTTTGTCATTTTGCCTCCACGTTTCCCCGAATTCCCGCAAGCTTCTCCTCCTGTCCATACGGTAATCTCTACTGTGCGACAGAGAGTCAAGTGATAATGACGCAATCGTTAGCCTACTTTTACAAAAAACTGGTTTTTATACATTTTATATTTTATACATTGTCGTCTTTCTTTAGAAATAAATAATGGAGAAATGGGGTCTTCAAACGCCTCAGATGTAAAATTATTCGCTTTCAAAGTGACAGCAAAATGAATGGGAGTCAATGGAAATGCTAACGCAAGTGAAGTTCTGCTACAAGATGCTTCCGGTCGATGGATTACCCCCTGGTTTCTCAGTGACACGCCCACAACTCTGAAAAATTGGGGCTTAGAGAAAACTGGTATTTACAACATTGTGGTGGCGTATAAGAGATGACTTGAACGCACCATAAACCAGCACTAAAGGAACTATCAGTGATGTTAGTGTAAGCGGATTGGCCAAACGCACTCCAAAACACCAGCACCAACCATTTTTTTAAAAGCTTTGTAAACACACAGATTAACATTATAGCCTATTCCAGAAACTAACTATACGGACATGGCAAATATTGATAGATGGGCCTCTTAACCTTTATGCAGAGGAGAAAATTCAATGCAACTTTGAGTGGACCAAGCTAAACAAGATAATTTATTTCTGCTCAGCTAGCAACACTAGACATCAACCTCACGGGCATACGCGTGAATAGCTTTTCATATACTATCTACTTTCTCTAACAGTTCTATCTAATAACAAGTTAGACAGATTGTAAACTAATGAACACGGAGAAAGCAAGCACTGTTTGTTTGCTTGTCGCTCTCACAACAACGAGAGTGGCTTACGTCACTTCAGAGTTCCGCACTCGCCGGTGCGAATGCAACCAGAAAAACCAGAAAATGGTTCCTGGGGGAACCATTACTTCTCGAGGTAACCACCATTACTTCCTGGGGAAGTTCATACGTACGCAGGTGGGAAGTCGTGTTCACCGACGGCAGTGCGTTCAAGTCACTTTCGGCGGAGGAAGATGGCGGAGTACTTTCTCTTAATTAATTACACAAAAATACAGTATACTATTTTAAATACAGTAAAAATACAGTATACGAAACTTGAAGAGGCGGAGAGTGTGAGTAGGAGCTGTCCATAGGAGCAGGAGAAACTTTTGCTAGGTATTCTGATTAATTATTTTGTCATTTTGCCTCCACGTTTCCCCGAATTCCCGCAAGCTTCTCCTCCTGTCAATACGGTAATCTCTACTGTGCGACAGAGAGTCAAGTGATAATGACGCAATAAGCCTACTTTTACAAAAAACTGCTTTTTATACATTTTATATTTTATACATTGTCGTCTTTCTTTAGAAATAAATAATGGAGAAATGGGGTCTTCAACGCCTCAGATGTAAAATTATTCGCTTTCAAAGTGACAGCAAAATGAATGGGAGTCAATAGAAAATGCTAACGCAAGTGAAGTTCCCATATAAAGCCCCTTATAAGGTTGCAATCATCATCTTGACTGATTAAAAAACTAAAATTTCTTTGTTGTATTTGTTGATTCTCTCCAGTGAGTTGAGGAGTATCTTTAACAAGGAGGTGGAGACCATGAAGCGCTTTGAGTCACCCAATATCTTAAGAATGTTTGGTATCTGTGTTCAGGATGAGAATGGTATGCTAATCTAATTAAAAAATATTTGAGTTAAACTTTTGAGTTAAACACATCTGATTGTCATTGTTTTCTTACAGGACCAAATCCAAGTTACTTGATAGTCATGGAATACTGTGAGAAGGGTAGTCTTCGACAAGTCCTGGACAGTAATAGCAATCTGCCCTGGGACAGAAAGAACTCAAATGCAGTCTGGATGCAGCACAGGGGCTCTACAGGTACAAATCTAGTTAATTTATTCTCATTTATGTCTCTTGACTAAAAACAGAGTTTTTAAATACTATAGTGAAGGAACTCAATCACATTATGTGGTAATCCTTTGCACAATACAGATTGCATCAGTCAGAAGAAAAGTTTAAAGTGCATGGTTCCATCAGAAGCAGCAGTTTTCTAAGTGGCTGCTGGCTACAGAGTGAAGGTAATTTATTTTCTCTTTCTCAATATTGCCATAATTTGACCACAAAATGTTTTGTTAAAAAATTCACATCCCACTTTAACCCTGGATTTAACCTAAGTCCGGAATGGCTGCTCTTCAGAAGGGGTTTAACAGGGAAACTTTAACCACTGAATACACAATAGCTAGGTAAACAGGTTTTATGTTACTGAATTCATTGTGTTTATCAGCAGGGCTAGAATGCTGTAATGACCAATCAACACCCAAGAAAATAACATTTTAAAATATAAATTGTGGAAATTGGAGAATTCCTTGTCCAGGAATCAGTGCTTTTTACAAAATTCATTATTTTTCAGGCATAGCATTATTTAGCAGTTTTTTTTTTAAAGGTTCATACATTAAATGGCACTCTAATGGATAGGGAAAAAATCTGTTGTCATCATAATACAAAATTAACAGTTTCCATTCAATGTTTTAATAAATTGTTAATAATTTAAATGTCTATAATTAAATTACAATATTTGATTTTAGTAAAAATTTTGTATTTGTTAAATCTAATTAATAGTAAGTAAGTAAGTAAGTAAAATGTATTTATATAGCACATTTCTCACAGCAAAGCTGCCCAAAGTGCTGAACAAAGTCAAAGAATAAAATAAAACAGACAACACATACAGTTCAGTACATACATACATTCATACACATACATATACACACATACATAATTTTTTTTTATATACATTTCAAAATGCCTGGGAATAAAAATATGTTTTTAACTTCGTTTTAAAGGTTGTGGTAGACGTTGCAAGACAAATGTCCAACGGTAGTTGGTTCCAGAGTTGGGGGCTGCAATAGAAAATGCCCTATCACCCCTTGTCTTTAGGCGAGACGAGGGACAACTAAGAGAGCCCTATCAGAGGATCTTAATGATCTGGAGGATGGCCAGAATGGACTTAGAGGGGCCAAAGACAATCACTTCCGTTTTCCTTTCATTAAGTCTAAGAAAATAGTTTGAAAGCCAATCTTTAATGTCTCCTAGGCAGGCCAATAAAGGTTGGATAGAATCACCGGCTTTTAATGGAATGTACAGCTGAGTATCATCAGCATATAGATGAAATGCAACTTTATGTCTCCTAATAATGTCTCCCAAAGGACGCATATATAAATTAAAAAGGAGTGGCCCCAGAATGGATCCTTGAGGCACTCCACAGATGATAGGAGCAATAGATGAAGAAAACTTACCCAACTCAACAGAAAAAAACCTGCCTTTCAGATATGAATTGAACCACTGCAAAACAATACCCCCAATACCAAATAAATTTTCTAACCGGCAGAGAAGAATATCATGATCAACTGTGTTGAAAGCAGCTGTAAGATCAAGAAGCAGCAGAACTGAGTTTTTACCACTATCTGCTGCAAGCAAAATGTCATTTAATACTTTAAGCAAAGCAGACTCAGTGCTATGATGGGCAGAGAAACCAGATTGGAGATGTTCAGTTAATTTAGCTGCATTCAAAAAGGAGATTATTTGTGAAAAAACAACTTTTTCTAGAAGTTACGACAAAAATGAAAGCTTGGAGACAGGCCGGTAATTATCAAGACAGTTTTCGTCCAAGCCCTGTTTCTTGAGCAAAGGTTGAACTACAGCATGTTTAAATAATTTCGGGACTACTCCAGAACTTAAAGACAAATTTATCAATGATTGAATTGAAGTACCGATTTCAGAAAAGGAGGCCTTAATAATCTCAGAAGGAATGACATCAAGTGAAGAGGTAGTTTTCTTCATCTTACTGACCAAATCACAAAGTTCCCTCAGAGAGACACTTTGAAAACAAGAAAAAGAGACGGTGAAAACAATAACAAATCTGTAGGCTGCAGGACAAAAGAGGAGTGGATCACTACCACTTTATCTGAAAAAAACTGTAAAAAATCTTCACAAAGTTTTAGTTGAGGGTTCCACATGAAACTGACAAACTGGATTAATTACCAATCTGATCACTTGAAACAGAATTTTAGGGTCTATGAGAATGTGTAGTAATTAAATCTGAGAAATACTTAGACCTAGCTCATGACGCAGCTTACTGAAAAGTTAAACAAACATTCTCTTTGAAAAAATTCACAAGACACAGTATGGAAGTCCTGTTTCCATTTCCTCTCGGCCCGCTCCCGACATGCCCGCCTGGAGAGAGGGCGAGCTATCGTGGTCAAGCCGGCAATGAATTCCCTTGGGTGGTGCACTTTCGAGTTACGTCAGAAGTGACGGAGAATGGGGTTTCGCATAGAAAGCCAATCCTCTTCGAGTATTTAACAACGAGCCAATGGCATGCGAATGCCTTGGGGCTGCGGAATTTGCATAGCGGTACTCCGCCCCACCATGTGGGTATAAAAGGAGGAAGTGACGCGACCGCAGTATGTTTTCGCTTCGGAGCCAAGAGCATTCTTCACTCCACAAGCCATTTATCACTGTCTAAGCCTCTTCGGAGACGAGCGTCCTCTCCAGCGTTGGTGTGACGTGCGGTACCCAGCGAGACTCTGCATTGCCTGCGATCTGTGCAGTGGTCTGCCAGACTTTGCGCTTCTCCTCGTCGCCTCAGCGTTGTAAGAGTGAATTTCCTCCTCTCCCTAAAAGAGCTGTACGTGGCACGTCTTTGAAAGGTGGTTCGCCCGTGTTCTTCTGGATGTGGCTCGTTTTCTCTCCTCTTCTGATGGTCACGAAGTCGCTGCTTTGTATGTCTGGGTCTTCGTCATGCTAAGACAGCCTCGTGTCATGTTGCTGAGTCCTGAGTCATGTTGCTTTTGTGGAATATGACCAGTCTCAACACTGAGTCGAGACTCAATGACCTTACTGTGAGAGCCCCCGCCTCCGCTACCCGAATCTGCTTCCGTCTAACCGGGGGAGCTCTTTCGGTTCGCGGCCTGGGTGATCTGTCGGTGACAGTGTGTGCATGATGCCCGACGCCAGTCCCTCGGGCCACACCCACCGCAACAGTGTTGCAGCCAGCGAGCGCTGGAGCGATTCAGACGTCGGCCTCTCCGCAGGCACCCTCTGCTTCGCTCGGCGAGACGGGCTTCCTGAGACGGGCTGCTCAGTGATGGCGCTCCGACTCTTCACAGAAGGAGGTAGCAGGCCTTCTTTTGGCTTCTAGAATCTTTTGTTCTCCACTCCCCGCTGCTCACCCACGGGTGGGCAGCACCCTGAGTTGGTTAAAGAAAGACTTGACATCACTCACTGAGCACACAGACTGGAATGAGTGTGCTCGATGCCCAAGGTTGTCGCCCACTCTCATTCCCGCTCTGTCTCTGAGGGTGCGGAAGGGAACAGGTGTCGATCCTCCGACCACGCAGCTCCCATCCCCCTCTATCGCCAGACCCTCGAAAGAACAGAGCCCCCGTGGAACGCTGGTCCTTCCCTGGTCTCGACTGTCGAGGAGCAGAGCTCGATTACGCACCCGCTCGGGGTAACCCCCTGTGCGGCATGCCAGTCGCTCTGCCTCGCTGCCCTCTTGGGGGACATCTGTGATTCGCATGACCCCGCTGGATCAGTTCCTGGGAGCTTGGTTAGAGTCTCCCGGCCTGTCCCGCTGGGTCATCAGAACGATCAGATTCGGCTATGCGATTCAGTTCGCACGGTCTCCTCCCCGTTTCAGGGGAGTTCGCTCGACCTTGGTCGGTGGCAGCGCCCCGGTCATGAGAGCGGAGTTGGACCCTGCTGGCGATCCCTCCAGCCGAGATGAGGTGCGGCTTCTACAGCCCTACTTCATTCGTCCCCAAGAGCCGGTGGGTTACGGCCGATCCTGAATCTACGCGTCTTGAACCGCACTCTAGTCCACATGCCGTTCAAGATGCTCACGGACAAACGCATTTTGGAATGCGTCCGGCCACAGGATTGGTTTGCAGCGATCGGACCTGAAGGACGCGTACTTTCATGTCTCCATTTTGCCTCGACACAGACCGTTCTTCGGTTTGCTTCTGAAAGGCCAGGCATATCAACACGGTTCTCCCATTCGGGTTAGCTCTGTCCCCCTCGCGTCTTGCACGAAGATCGTCCAGAGGCAGCCCTTGTTCCCCTTCGCGAACACGGGGTTCGCATCCTGAATTACCTCGACGATTGGCTACTCCTAGCACACTCTCGAGATTGGCTACTTGCGAACACAGAGACCCTGGTGCTCCGGCACCTAGCCCGTCTGGGCCTTCGGTCAACCGGGAGAAGAGCAAACTTTGCCCCGTGCAGAGGATCTCTTTTCTCGGCATGGAGATAGACTCGGTCGCTATGTCCGCGCAGCTTACGAGCCGCGCACACTCACTGCTGACTTGTCTTCGACAGTTCGAGGGCAAGAGTGCGGTCCCACTGAAACTTTTCAGAGGCTCCTGGGGCATATGGCATCCCGCAGCCGCATCGGCGTCGCGATGGGGCATATGGCATCGCGCTCGCTCCGAGTTCCAGTGACTCCAGCGTGCCGCCGAACCTTCTCCCGTGGTCGAACCTCAGCTTCTTACGGACTGGGGTTCCGCTTAAGTGAGTTTCCCAGGCATCTTGTTGTCTCCACGGTGCGTCTACCACGCGGGTTGGGGTGCCATGTGCAATGGGCATGCAGCCGCGGGTTCCTGGACAGGACCCCAGCGCCTCATGCACATCAATTGCCTCAAGCTGCTGGCAGTACGCCTTGCCCTGCACTGCTTCCGAGCACTGCTCAGGGGTCAACACAGTGACTTGTCCGTTCAGACAATACCACTACGGTGGCGTACATCAACCACCAAGGTGGTCTACGCTCACGTCGGATGTCGCAGCTCGCCCGCCACCTCCTGCTATGGAGTCAGAAGCACCTGAGGTCCCTTCGTGCTGTGTACATTCCAGGAGACCGGAACCTGGCAGCCGACGAGCTGTCACGGGTCCGCCCTATCTCCGGCGAATGGAGACTCCATCCCCAGACGGTCCAGCTAATCTGGGACCAGTTCAGGGAGGCACAGATGAGACCTGTTCGCCTCCCGGGACTCATCCCACTGCGCCCAGTTTTATTCCCTGTCCGAGGGCACGCTCGGCACAGATGCACTGGCGCACAGCTGGCCGCGGGGCCCACGCAAATATGCGTTTTCCCCAGTGAGCCTCCTTGCACGGGTGTTGTGCAAGATCAAGGAGGACGAGGAGCAGGTCTTGCTGGTAGCCCCTTATTGGCCCACCAAGACGTGGTTCTCCGAACTCATGCTCCTCGCGACAGCACCTCCTTTGGCCTATTCCTCTGAGACAAGACTTACTCACTCAGAGACGGGGCACTCTATGGCACCCTCGTCCCGATCTCTGGAGGCTGCACGTGTGGCTCCTGGACGGACGAGGCAGGTTTGAGTTCGCTGCCACCTGCGGTGGCGGCAACCATCACTTCCGCTAGGGCGTCATCTACCAGACGCCTCTATGCGTTGAAGTGGAACCTCTTCGTCAGCTGGTGCTCTTCTCGCGGAGAAGACCCCTGGATATGCCCGATCAGTGTCGTGCTGTCTTTCCTGCAGGAAGGGTTGGAGCGTAGGCTGTCGCCCTCCACCCTTAAGGTTTACGTCGCGGCCATTGCCGCTTCTCATGTTGCAGTAGACGGTAAGTCCATCGGCAAGCACGACCTGGTCATCAGGTTCCTGAGGGAGCGAGGCGACTAAATCCGCCTCGCCCTCCCCTCGTACCCTCTTGGGACCTCGCAGTTGTTCTAAGTGCTCTGCAGAGGCCTCCCTTTGAGCCTTTACAATCAGTAGAGTTAAAGTTTCTGTCTATGAAGACGGCACTCCTGGTTGCATTGGCCTCCATCAAGAGGGTAGGGGACCTGCAGGCATTTTCCGTTGACGAAGCGTGCCTGGAGTTCGGGCCGGCTTACTCTCACGTGATCTTGAGACCCCGGCCGGGATATGTGCCCAAGGTTCCCACCACTCCCTTCCGGGATCAGGTGGTGACCCTGCAAGCGCTGCCCCTGGAGGAGGCAGACCCAGCCTTGGCACTGCTCTGTCCAGTACGTGCACTCCGCACTTACGTTGACAGAACGCGGTGTTTCAGGACCTCAGAACAGCTCTTTGTCTGTCATGGGGGGAGCCAGAAGGGAAGGGCTCTCTCAAAGCAACGGCTGTCTCACTGGATAGTGGACGCCATTGTTTTGTCTTACCAGCAGCAAGGCCGACCGTGCCCCCTTGGTGTGACGGCCCACTCCACTAGGAGTGTGGCTTCCTCTTGGGCTCTAGCGCATGGCGCCTCGCTAACAGACATCTGCAGAGCTGCAGGCTGGGCGACACCTAACACCTTCGCTAGATTCTATAATCTGCGAATTGAGCCGGTGTCCTCTCACGTACTCGCTTCCGCCAGTACTGGACCCGCTTAGTGTCTTCGCTTGCTCGCCATTCCACTCTCCGACTGGATAAGTGCGATATTCCTCAGTTGAGTCTTCCGTTGAAGCCCTGAGTCCTCCAGCACTCATGATGCGGGCACCACTGCGCTTGCTATGGTGCCGGCTAGGTGCATCCATGTGCACGGTTCCCTACGGTAACTGTCTCATGTGTATTATCCACTGTAAGCCTCCCTGAGCATGTGTCTTCCCTTGGCAAGCCATCTGCCACCCCTGGAGCTAAGTTCTTGCCACCTGCGGTTGGCGCTCCAGTGATCTCCATGTGTAGTCCCTATTCGACCACATGTGTTCCCGTAAGTCCTCCTTCGGTAGGCATTGGTAGCATGTTCCACCCGGGATATGCTTCCCAGTGTACCTTGGTATTCCTGTGTTAAAAGAAGGAACTCCTGGTTATTATATTATTGTTCAGGAGTCCAGTCTTTCGCAGGGCACTGGAAGACAGCTTGAAGATGGCGTGATGGCACAGACCCCCATTCTCCGTCACTTCTGACGTAACTCGAAGTGACTACGAAGGGAACGTCTCGGTTACTAGTGTAACCCTCGTTCCCTGAGTAGGGAACGGAGACGTCACGTCTCCTTGCCACTTCTGCTGTACCGCTGGGTAGACGCCGAGTTCAGTCTTGGCTCCTCAGCGAAGACATACTGCGGTTGCGTTTACTTCCTCCTTTTATACCCACATGGTGGGGCGGAGTACGCTATGCAAATTCCGCAGCCCAAGGCATTCGCATGCCATTGGCTCGTTGTTAAATACTCGAAGAGGATTGGCTTTCTATGCAAAACCCCCATTCTCCATCACTTCTGACGTAACGTCTCCATTCCCTACTCAGGGAACGAGGGTTACACTCAGTAACCGAGACGATTTACGTCTGGGTGTCTTTAATTAAAAGGTGCAATAACACCTAATATATTAGAACACCTTGTATAGAGAAGAGTAGTTAGTTCATCTAGCCCAGTGGAAGACTCAACTGCATTTAAAATTAATCCTTCAACAGCGTCAGCATGATAGATCTCACTAAACTGAGGAGAAATGGATGAATTTATACAGCGAGAGTAATGGCCCAGATATTTTTCAATGACTGCAGTTCTCAGAATTGACTTTAAAAACAATAGGGCTGTGATCAGAAAAAGAGGCATCCTCTATGATTACATCGTCTACAGCAACACCATGTGACAAAATGAGGTCCAAAGTGTGACCACGAACATGAGTTGCTCCATTTATATGTTGTATAAAACCAAAAGATTCCAAAATATTTGCAAATTCATTGACCAAGGGTCAACCTGGGCAGCACACATGTATATTAAAGTCTCCCAGTAATAACAGCTGATCATACGATGGCAAGATATGAGATACAAATTTACAGAAATCATGTAAAAAATTACTGTCAGGATTAGGTGCACAGAACACCGTAGTGGAATCAAACTCTAGCACAATACATTGTAGCTCAAATGATGCATAACTCCTGACAGAGACAGGACATATGTTGAGGGTTTGTTTAAAAACCATGGCGACCCCACCGCCTTTGCCTGAACAGCGTGGTGTACTAATAAAATAGCAGTCCGGAGGACAGAGTTCTTCAAAGACAGGTGACTCACCAGCAGAGGCCCACGTCTCCGTCAGAAAAAGGATATCCAAGTTGTGTCCAGTATAAAAATCGTTCAGAATAAAAGTCTTGTTGCACACGGACCTAGCATTAACTAGGGCCATGTTGAGATGAAACTGTAGTCCCAGTTCCGAACCAGCCGAACAAAATCCAGTTTGCGAAGATTTAGATGTTCCACTCCTCTCCGGCGAAGTTGTAAACGCGGATGAGCGGAGGTAGAAGAAACATCGAATGCAGGAAGATGAAAAGCATATATATATTCCCAAGAGCGTCGCGTCAGGTTGTGCCCCTCCAAAAAGGTTGTATCCAGGGAAAAATGGGTTGAGAGACTTAGAGATGAAGCAATCTATTATATATTTTTTATAATATATTTTTCTTTTCTGTATACTTAATAAAATATTGCTTATGTTATATTTCATAAGGATTCATCATATTTGGGGGCCTTGGGCATTAAAAGTACAAAAAACTTCTTAAGAGAGTTTATAGAATTTTTTGACAGATATTTTTCAATCAAGCTCTAAATGTGCTGGACACTTAACATAACCTAACCCAAAGGGAATATTACTTGTTGGGGTTTCATCCTATTTTTTATGTTATGTGTATATGCTCATTTGAATGTTTGTAAAGTTGGGAGGCTTCGAGTTGGCAAGAACAGAAACTTCTCTTCAGAAGAATAAATCCAAAAAGAACAGTGCTTTCCATTACAGTTCTCCACAACAGCTTCAGAATATCAATCATCCTTACGACAAGGCATGCGAGATCTACAGGTACGGCACACTGAACTCAAGTATCAAATCTGTATCTTGTTAAAATAAAGGATGACTGTTACTTATTGTACATGCTCTTTTTAGTTTTGGCATTGTTTTGTGGGAAATTACAACACGGGATGTTCCTTTTAAAGGTGTGTCATCACCACAATCAATTTTGATTAAAAACTTTTTTTTAACTCTTCTTTTTAATTCTGTTTATCTTTTATATATTTGTTTCCCTAAATATCACTTAAATGTTCTGTGCCCGTGTTTTTAGACTGTTTTTCCCGCAGTGAGATCTATCAAAAAGTGTGTGTAGAGAAGGTCATGGAGCCACTTCCAACAGATTGTCCCGAACAGCTAAAAGAGCTCATCAATGCGTGCCGTTTATTTGAGCCCTTTCAAAGACCAACGGCAGGAGGTAAGACCCTATAACACAAATAAAGTTACATAAAACAAGGGGGCAATCACCTCATCATTTTATTCTGTGATTAGTAATGCGTAACGTTAAACGTAACTCTACATAAACTTACATAATCAAAGACTTTTTGGAAGCTGCATTACTCTCACAACTCTGGCCCTCGAGATCCACTTTTTTGTGATCTTTTTGTCCTGTGACCTAGTTTTCTGTTTCTAGTTGTCTGTTAAATTAATTCAAATGTGCCTTGTTAATCAACTTATTAGTTCTCTTTGTTTGTTCATGCTTGTAAGCCTTCAGTTCTCCCTTAGGGCCCTATCATTGCTCAGTAGCGCAATGCAGCGCCAGGCATGGCACAAGTGTTTTTTGCTAGTTTCAGCCCAACCCAGTTATCATTTTTACGTCCCGTGCCACGTTGTTTAAATAGCAAATGCATTTGCGCCCATTGCGCCAGTGCTGGTCTGAAAACAAGGTGTGTTTAGGGCAGGCGCATTGTTAGCGTGTTGCTATTTTGGAGACTGAGGCATTGACCAACAAAAAGTTGGTCAATAATTATTTTTTTAAAGGGTGCATTAATATGTGCCATATAGGCGGGTACACAATGTGCGTACACAATGGCTTATTACACACACAGGGCAGACTTGTTTTTAACGCACAGACATTTTAAATGCATTGACATTTAAACGTAAACATTATTACGCATTTACAGCTAAAAAAAAGATAGATACCTTAAGCCTACCCCAAAACCAAACATAACCATTTTATAGAGAATAAAAAAAGAATATATAAAATGCACTGGACAGAAATATGCAGGAAAATGACACTTTTAGTAACAATATACTGTAGCTGTATGAGGTATGTTGTTCAGGGAAGGAGGAGGCGGGAAATGCCGAATATTCACACACTTTAAAAAAAAAACACACACAAAAAGGAAGTGGCAGTCCCTCATGGACAACTGCCACACACAGATAAACAAAACACATAAAATAGTCCAGATCCTCTCTCGTCTTCCTTTTATCCAACCGGCTCACTCCGTGAGAGATACAAGACTTGTGTGACATAGGTAATACTCAATAGCAATCCCGCCATCCGGCCTCGCCTGTTCTCACAGCTTTCGGCTTGCCTTGCTTGCTACAATAGCATTAAAAATATAGTTTGAGCCGCTGAATCCCACTCCTAACCTTAACCATTTCTTAAAGTGCCCCTATTATTGATTTTTGAAAATGACCTTTCATGTAGTGTGTAACATTGCTCTACGTGAATGAAAACAAAGTTGCAAAGAATCTGAAAAAAATCTAAATCTTAGATTTTAAATCTGAAAGTGCAATGCATATATTGTATTTCAAACGTAAGAGCCAACTCTGAGTCAATGAAATTAATCATTTTTCACTAGAGCTCAGCTAATGTATGATTACAATTACAATAAATTGGAAAAATACTTGTAAATAAAATAAGTACAAATAAAATAATCAGTTTGATGGACATGCTCATGGT
This sequence comes from Hybognathus amarus, assembly GCA_030378365.1. Lineage (NCBI taxonomy): Eukaryota > Metazoa > Chordata > Actinopteri > Cypriniformes > Leuciscidae > Hybognathus > Hybognathus amarus. Next base: position 33,947 of record JAQIUQ010001988.1, on the reverse strand, counting down.
GAGGAATTACAGTTGCAACATCTCATAATGTACCTCAAACTGAGTAGTGTATCACTGAGAAACGTCCTGTTCGAGTCTTCCTTGCGATGGAGGTTCAGGTTGAATTACTAGTTATTGTAGTTAATTAGCTAGTTCTAACTAGTTTCAATGTTTCATTGCACTCGTGCTCACATTGATTTGGTAAATGGTCATTGTTTGTTACTGTGTTTAGTTTACGGTGTGGGAAGCCTCAGGACAAGCAGATCTGACGTTGTTATGGCAATGGCCCTTTTTGTTTTTGACACTATGCGTGTCAACTCAATCACAACAGACTGAGCTGTCTGGCCAATCAGCAGAGAAGAGATTGATTCATCTGATAAGTTGTTAATATATTGTGCGAAAATTTACGTTTTTTTTTTACCTTTGATGCATGTTAACATGTTGTAGGAGACTCCAAAACACATTAGGAAACTTTAAAATAGGATAATAGGGGGACTTTAATATACGTAGAATTATAAAGAAAAACAACTGACAGAAAAGTGGAATAACAATCATTTATTTCCAAATTTATTCTCCAGCAAAACATATTTGTTTTGTCTGAGGTACAGAACAGAATTTAAGTTATTTGAAGAGGCGTGTCTGCTTAAAGATTAGCAAACTTCTTTGAAATAGCTAATTCTGCACACTAACGAATAATTTCATTATAACTAACAGTGCAAAAACGATGTGAATCAGAGATTTGTGATTATAACGGGAGTTTTAGCGAAAGTCCTACAGAGTTTATTCCTGTACTCGAGTCAATACATATCAGAAATCACTGGTCACAGATCACGCATTAGAATTAAAACGCATAAATACTCAGTACTCAAACTATCTGTAATAACAAAGCAATAGAGACAACGTAATAAAAACAGTTACTCATACTTAGTAGTGCGACATTACTGTCGGATCCAATATAGTCGGCACATCATCGTCTTTTTGTTTTAATCTTTCAGAAAATCCTGTGTCGAATTGTGCCTTGTTTGTAAACTAATCAGCTGTAAAATAAAGTGAACAAAGCACCAAGTTCTAACTGACAGTCTGGAAAAAATAAAGTTTATCCACTCTTTCCTACTGTTTGTTTGGATCAGAAGGAAAGCATTGCAAAGACTGTTTTTTTTCCACAACTTGGCATTGCACAGCATCTTGTTGTCTTTGAAGCCTTCTTTATTGTTTGGTTTAGACCTGCGTTTTCCTCTCTCGTTATTTACCTACCACATGCCTGAATCAGTGGGCAGGGCTAGACAGGCAGTGATGTAGAAGCAGGCATTGATCTTCTTCTGCAGAGGCGGTGTTTAGCTACCTTATTACGTGATGAAGTAGAACATTCCACAACTTTTGTTCTGGCAGATTGGCTTCAATAAAAGCTATTTTTAGACTAATAATGAGAAAGTTTTGAGCTCTGAATCTTACAGAATGTTTTATAGTACAATGACCAAAGATTTTAATGTCACATTTCTGGACCCCTTTAAAAATACATCACCCAAAAACACAACGTCACTGTTATGAAGGTAAGAGCCAGTGTGCATTTTACAACAGCATTTGACGGGTTTGTGGTCTTTAATGAGAATAGAGATGAAGATCGCTGAATAAAGAATTAAATTTGGGTCTGTTCCTCACAATTATGGATTCTGAAGATGTGGTTTATAGCAGTGGTTTTGTATTACTTTTATGAATTTATGTTTTTGCCATATTTTATGGTTCTATTGTCAGTCCAAGCATAGGACTATACTAAGAAAATGCCTATTGTGTTCCACACCAAACAAAATAAATACTCATGATAAATACTGCTTAAACAATTACAGAAATTATATTAATTTTAAGGTTTTAATTTATAGACTTTTTAACATGTAATCTTTCAAAACTAAACTTTCAAAACTAGTTTTTGTCTGTCGCAGAGCAAATTCTACTTTATATAAAATGAAACTACATTTAATAAATGTGATTGAAAACATAATTTATATACAACAATACAATAGAATAATATTGAAAACATAAGGAAATATACATATGGTAGAACCACATTATGTAAATGCACACCAATACTAGATTACATTATCACAATTACTAGAAATCTAAGAGGCAAATGAGTCTGATCACAGTTATAGAACTAAATTGGAAAGTTGATCTTGAGGGCTATAGTTGCATAGTATGTGTTTTTCTGACTTTAAAACTGTGCATATTGTTCCTTTATTGAGATTTTTCTGTATTGCTCATTCTAAGCAACTTAACACAAAGAATCTCATGTTTTATCCCTTTCTCTGTGCTGTGAGCCATTAGTTTAGCAATACGTTTGAATTACCAGATACAGTTAAAATTGGCCCATTGAAAGTAAGATGATTGTGTTTGTTACAGAGGGAGAATAAGTCTGGTCAGACTACAGAACCAACTGAAACTAAACAGGGCAGCGAGCTGTTGAACATTGTGTTTGACCCAAGACAGGGCAAACCTAATGGCTATAAATATTAATGATTATTCTATACATAAATGCTAATTAATAAGCAATGAAGCAGTAAAAATAAATAAATAAATAAATAAGAAGGGAAAATGATGACGAAAGACAATTCAAAATTAAATAAATGAACAAAAGGACTCATTAAAGCAAACCAAAGATCAACTTTTGGTGAGATATTTCAAGAAAGGACAAACAGCCTACAATGGGCCAAAAAAGACATAACCTTACAGCTAATCTTTACTCTTACTCAAAAAGCACAAAACTGACATCATTATAAACAAGATGATATTAAATAGATAATGTGAATATGTGAAAAACAACATACAAATGATCATTTTTGATGGTAACAATAGAAAATCTGAATTTTAAGAAAGCATTATTTATGGTCTCTTTTTTTGTTTTAAGTGTTGGTGGACATGCTCCTTAAAATGGTGGAAGATTGATGAAGCACCTCTGCAACTCTAATCAAGCCTGCTGGCAACGATTCAATACAATCTATTACCATCTACTTGGGGGGTATTTCCTGAAAGCAAGATCAACTTTCCTTCACATAAACCCTGAACTCTTAGGGAATGCCGGTTCTAGAACATCTGTGAGGAATTCAATTAACGTCCTATTGGTAACCTAGAGTTAAGTCGTGCACAAAGACATTTTCTATGGATTGCAGCTTTCATGAGTCAGCATGGAAACGGAATTCACTCTTACTATTTTATGAATGCATATCTTATTGTGAATGTATCTATCATTATTGTATCTTATCATTCTTGCATGTTTAATTCTTTTAAACTTGTAACTTTTATTCAAAATGTCTGCTGGATGATGAAAACTGGATGCTGGACTTCTCCAATCTCGTAGTCCGCTTAAATTCTGCCCTTCTTTGTCACGACTTACATTTTAATGTGACTTTAAGTGATGCAGAACTTCTTGTTGTTAAAGGGTTAGTTCACCCAAAAATGAAAATTTGACAAACTTTGACAAAAGCTCTCGGACTAAATCTACAATATCTTAATTGTGTTCCGAAGATGAACAGAGGTCTTACGGGCTTGGAACGACATGAGGGTGAGTCATTAATGACATCATTTTCAATTTTGGGTGAACCAACCCTTTAGTTTAAGCAATGTGATGCACTGTACGCTAACAGCTTTTGGTCGTGTTTGTCAGTTTTGTCTGTGAAAGGCTCAGTAAAGTGAAATCTTGAGTGACCATCTACCTGCTCTCACTGTGATTTCATCCACACAAACACACACAGTCACACTGATGCTGTGACCCATTGTTTCTTCAATCAAGATGGCTCCTGAACCAGCCAAGGGTTCATCTTAAAGCATCCGCTGGAGTCAGGTGGACACACATTTGCTAAGGGTTTTTTATTTATTTTTTTTATACTTTTTTTTGTGTGGAAATTTTAATCATTAATTAAGATTACTAGGTAGTCTGAGCCATGTGTTTCTATTGAAACTATTCAATGAGTAAAATTTTGATAGTGTTCGTGGTTGTGCGTGACGCTTCAGGAACATATGGGACAGGACCTCTGACCTTAGGGATGGCCAATTTTGGCCAGTTTATTTCAGTACCAGTTTGTGCCCTTAAGTAGAGACTAAACAGCAGTAAGGACCTTATCTGTGTGGGTGAAAGGTACAGCGGGTGAAGAGGAACCTTGAAAAGAGTATAACAGCTGTCTCATATCTTCCTGGAGGGCTCTCACTCACTCCACAGGGTAACTGCTGTGTTGGCGACTGGGCCTATTCTTGGAAAAATAAATACTTCTCTTTCTTTATTAATTTGACTCTGAGTGTCTCTTACGCAGTGATGATGTTTGACAGGATTTTTGCCAAAACAATTTGGTGTCAGAGTAGTGGGATTCCTTGGAAGTGCCTTCTGGAACTGAGAGCGGACGGTGTTTGGCCACCTGGACTGAGCAGTTCCAGCTCTACCTCGTAGGCTTGAGAGAGAGGGGCCGACCGCTATCGGGTTCAGGAGAAACTCCACTGGAATCAAAAGAAAGCAAACCCGTGGCAATCAAAATATCTCTGGTAAGATACGGCTAAAATATTTTCTTTTGGGGAAAAGTATTTTGCTTCGGGTATGACAAGGGTGGCTGAACCGCACTAGGTGGGTTTGATCTCGGCTGTGGTGTAGGTTTATAGACTTAAAGCAGAGGGTCTGGCTAGGTTAAACCGTGGTTTACAAGCAAGACAAGTTTATCTAGGATTGCTTGGAAGCTTGTGAGTTAACCTAACGGTTTAACTCCGGGGATCGGTCTGGGTTTAACTGCGACTTACGATTTGGCACTTGGTGCAACCTTTCTGGTCTTGGGTTAAGTCAGGGATGGGGAACGTTTGATTCTGGAGGGCCACTGTCCTGCAGAGTTTAACCCCAACCCTAATCAAACACCTGAAGCTAATCAAGTTCTTCAGGATTACTGAAGTTACAGGAAGCTGAATGTTTTTTTCAAGGGTTGGAGCTAAACTCTAGAGGACAGTGTCAAGTCAAGTCAAATTTATTTATATAGTGCTTTTCACAAGATTGTATCAAAGCAGCTTCACAGTGATAACATGAAAGTAGTACAACACAGATCAATAAAATTGTTAAATATTAAATAATAAATATCCCCAACTAAGCAAGCCAAAAGCAAGGCAGCAGGGGCCCTCCAGGATCCACATTCCCCACCCTGGGTTAAGTGATCAGGTCTGGTGGAGTCATCCAACAGACTATAGACGAGTCGAACAAAAGACCACAGGCCGAACGGAGGCAGCAGTATGGGGAAGCTCAGAGCAAGCATGCAAAATTTGTATTTTACTAAAGCCCCTTTCACACACGGAAAATACACGGATAATGTGACCCGGCATTTGTCACGGGATTGTTTGATTTTGTTTCATTTACACTGCCAGTGATTTGCCGGGATATGTGAGTGAGTTCACACACAACCCATAAATATCCCGGAAAGGCACATGACATCAGGATGAGATGTGTAACTTACGCGTCAAAAACATCTACACGCGCATACCGTTCCACAAAGCTGGTGAACGATCTCAGCTTCAGCATGGATAGAGAGGAGCTCAAGGTCTCTGCTTCGTTCCAGTTTGCAGACATTTGTTCATCCTTTCTTTGTTGATGACGAACACAAACTTTCTTCTAAGAGCAACAGTCGCGCAATGGCATGAGCATCATCACATTGACACACCACTTACAGCATTGGTCCTGGCTTTTGTTCACACAGTGCGCGTTCCGGGACTGATCCCTGCAATGTTACTAGGTCCCCAACCCGATATCAATGCCGGTATCAATCCCGGGTCGTGTTTGCGTTCACACAGAAGGCGTTCTAGCAATTTCCCGAGATCAACGCGCTGTGTGAAAGGGGCTCAAAAAAAGCTATGGGGGTAAATGCATGTTAGACATTGAAAACCTAATCAAATATGATTTCCCTGAGGGAAGGAACACTTAGCACAATTAGACTGAGGGTGGTACGAGAGTCAGTGGAACAAAGCAGCAAAACACAAAGAGGGTGCTTGCTTATCCAGCCCGGTTTCCGAATGATTTTACCAAAAAATAAAAAATCTTATGCCATCAAAGATGGCGTCTCTGGGGAGGTCAACGTAACATTAATTAGCCTGTGGGAACTATGTATTATATTGAACGCGATGGTGCCAATGCAGCAAACAATCGAATGAAGTTTGTAATAAATTATAAAATAATATGCCTTTTCTATTTCATCCAAAACTTTTAAATTCTTTCACTGTTCATTTATTTTTTTATTTAAAAATTTTAAATTATTATTGGTTACATTTTTTATTGTTATGTAGCCCACTCTAAATTCCCAAGCAATAAAGTTGTGACTTTATGACTGTATTTCTGTAGATTACACTAGTAGCATGTGACTCTTCCCCATGACAGCATTCAAATGAAGTTCCAATAATTTGTTATTATTAATACGCTATATGTTAAAAGAATTTTTAAGCTACAAAAATAATAATAATTATTTATCTAAACCTTTAAACCTTTCACCCATTTGCATTAAGCTTTGTATTGTTAGAAACCCAGTCGTATTTCTGAATGATCGTGCATTATCCCCTCATTTGTCCCTGAGACTGGAGAAATAAGATTTCAGTGTTGCAGTTCCTGCTTATAATGATGTAAAAATCGTAATTTTGCTTAATTCTAAGTAGGAAGTACCATATCTGGAGGCTGAGACTACAAACACTCGTTCCTTATTTTTACATGTGAATATTTTCTAGAAATAAAAAGTCCAGATACAGCATATTAATTTTTCATTGATACTAGCACCAAACAACACAATAAGATGAGATTTAATAATAATAAAAGTAATTTAAGCTCCTTATTATGTAGACGAATCTGTGATGGTTTGTATTGGCCGCCTCCAGTTTTCACTTTGGTTTGCCTCCAGCTAGCGCCGTGACGTAACTGTGATGTCGGCTCAAAAGGGGTCTATATAGCGAAGAGCAGCTGAGACTGATGCAGGAAGAGGAGGCAGCTGCCTGTCGCGGATGAGGAGCCTGGACTGGTTTGAACTGGGCGGACTGGTAGTGCCTGTGCTCTCACTGTGTGCCTATGCACAGAGAGAGTTCCTTCTGCTACAAAGAATTTTAATGATGCCAATTTCTCCTGGGCGAAATGTCTGAATCAGACGAGGACACGGATGTTTGTGTTGTGACCCATCCTAATTCCGCACCGCATATGTCCTGACTGAACATCCCGGTATCATGCAATTTGGTGAATTATCACCATTTCGAAAGAAATACAAATGAGGAGTAATTCACTAATGAGTTCGCCAACTAACTAGAAATGTTGTGTCAAATGAATTTCAAGCTCTGGTGATACCTAGCCTTGTAAACGGAAGAGTGATGATAGATACCTTATAGGCTCTGTTCTGGACTGGAGTGGCAGTGGCTTGTGGAGACTGTGCAATGTCAAGTCAAGTCACATTTATTTATATAGCGCTTTTCACAATACAGATTGTATCAAAGCAGCTTCACAGTGATAACATGACAGTAGTACAACACAGATAAATAATATTGTTAAATGTTAAATAAACCCAACTAAGCAAGCCAAAAGCAAGGCAAAGCAAGAAAAAACCTTGGGAGAACCCAGGCTCAGTCGGGGCCAGTTCTCCTCTGGCTTACTAAATATTGTTTATATATAAATATTAAATATAAATATTGTTTATATATAATACGGAGCCATAACATATCGCCAGCGTTGAGTCGTCTCTTCACAGGTGTTGGGGCATCTGAGATCCCCGTGAGAGGCTGGATACAAACTGGACCTGACGAACGCCATTTTTCTCGGGACAAACATCCCAAGATAACAGCAGAAAGGCAGATGGGAAAAATTAGCATAGCTGATGTTCAGAATGATTTCCATTATACAGGAGTCGGTGTTAGAAAATCACTATCTCGCAAACTCTCCGCAAGCCAACCATACGTGCCGAACGTGTCGAACCCGTTTGTCTAAAAGGCTGTCGAGCCCCACTGGTGCGTTAAGCAGTTTCAGCAGCAAACGGTTCTGCATGGCATAACAGAGGACTAAAAGGTAAGCATTATGTGAATGCTTTGACTGAAGAGATGCATCTTTAGTCTAGTTTTAAACTGTGTCAGCGAGTCAGAGCCTCGGACCGTATCGGGAAGGCTATTCCAGAGTTTTGGAGCTAAATGCGAGAACGCCCTCCCTCCTTTAGTGGACTTAGATATCCTAGGAATGACCAGAAGCCTTGAATTTAGTGATCTTAAAGAACACGGTGGATTGTAGGGTGAAAGAAGGTCCGTTAAGTACATTGGAGCTAAACCATTAGGGCTTTATAGGTCAGTAGTAGTATTTTGTAGTTGATACGAAACTTAATAGGTAACCAGTGTAGAGATGATAAAATCGGTGTTATATGATCGTATTTTCTTGACCTAGTAAGAACTCTAGCGGCTGCATTTTGGACTAACTGTAGCTTGTTTATTGAGGATGCAGGACAACTGGCTAATAAACATTACAGTAATCTAGTCTCGAGGTCATAAATGCATGAACTAACTTTTCTGCATCAGAAACAGATAGCATGTTACGTAGCTTAGCAATGTTTCTAAGGTGGAAAAAGGCTGTTCTTATAACATATGAAATATGATTTTCAAAAGACAAGTTGCGGTCTAGTATAACACCCAGGTCTTTTACTGTAGTGGATAAAGTAACAGGACATCTATCTATATTAAAGTTGTATTGTAAGAGGTTTTGTGAGTAGTTTTTTGGACCAATAAGTAATACCTCCGTTTTGTCTGAATTTAATAGCAGGAAATTACGCGTCATCCAGCATTTTATATCTTTGAGACACTCGGTCAATTTAGATGAGTTATTGTTTTCGTCTGGTCGTGATGAAATATATAATTGAGTATTGTCGTGGAAAAATTATAATAGACAAAGTCAATCATGTCACTAACCATAAAGTTCTGATTTTATATTATAATCAGTAGAAGTTAATCATATTACTAACGCTCTGATTTTGTATTTCTATCAGATATCATGATTTCAATATTCCTCTCATGTGATACAATCTATCATGCTTCCTACTTCTCTGTCTGAAGACGACTAAAACTTTCCATTTCTAATTCTAACAATAAAACATAATGAGACTTACTTCCTTTATTTCAGGATGTAGCCATCCACATGAACTAACCATCTAACAAATATATGACCCAATATAACCTCGGTAAGGCTGAATCTTGACAAAATACTAAATGTTCTGTTCCTTGAACATATGCTGATGTTACTAACAAAGGAGGGGGGCTTGTTTTAACCAATGTGACAAATCATGTGGGTAGAGCGTGACAATGATTTTTGATTAGTGATGATGATTCTATTTTGATGTGTCTGGCTTTGCACTATAAAGTCTGTTGTATTTTCTGATTGTGTTGAGACTTCTCTGAGTACTGCTCGAGAGGACTCCCAGCTGAAATAAAGAGCCATCTAAGGGACATTTACTGAAATCTGTCTGTCATTTAAGCTGCGCAGCAAGGTTAGTTAGTAGAACAAGACATTTGAGCAAAACACTAGAGACCTTACTACTAAGTGATAGTGTGGGACAAGAACACTAGAGACCTTACTACTAAGTGATAGTGTGAGACAAGAACACTAGAGACCTTATTACTAAGTGATAGTGTTCAACAAGGGACGAGACGTCGTCCGACTCTTTGTGAGACTCTTAGGCTGGGTTAGATTGAGTCAACCAGCGCGTTCAGAGGTAACTCGACTGAGTATAATATTTTCGGGTGTCAGGGACACCAGGCCCATCCTAAGTCAGGGGCGTTAGAGAAAATCCATCACAGTATCATCAGCATAACAGTGGAAGTTAATTCCATGTTTTCTTATAATATTACCAAGTGGCAGCATATATATTGAGAATAGCAGAGGGCCTAAAACCGATCCTTGCGGTACAATGTGGTGCATTGAGTCTTTCATACAAATCCGCCCTAAAGTTACTTTATGTCTTTTCTGGTCAAGAAGGCACCAAATTCGAAATATATTTTACATTTCTACTACATTTATGGCCCACTTTCAATAAAGAATGTTCCCACGGGTGAAATGCTCCTTTAAGTCTTTAAATCCATTCATTGATACAGGCCCGGTGGGTAATCGGGAGAATCGGGAGAATTCCCGTGGTCCGCTTCGCTTTTGGGCCAGTCGAGAATGTATTTTATTTTTTTTTATTTATTTTTTTTACATTTGTCACATTGTCTATCTTCTCTTAAAAGCTACACATGATCCACATAACACTCTCTGCACGCAGCCTCTGCATGGGTTATACCATGTAAGGTTTGTACCAAATCATCCCACTGCTCTGTACTTGCAATCTGTCCCAATCATGCACCCTGTCATCACATACACCATTAGAAAGCACTCTCCCTCTCTCCTGTAATGCTGTCGGATCCAAATATCATTTCTTTTTGTCAGCAACCAATCATGAAAGAAGATTTAACTCTGAATGCGCAAATGTCATTGGCTGCTGCTAAATCTTTAAAGCCCATTTTCTCAATATGACTTTCTCTCATACTCCAAGTCCGAAATCTCCACTTGAGCATCTATTTACACCAAACTTTCCAGTCTTGCACCAAGTTATTTCAGACATTTGCAGAAGGATTTGTAAATATATTATTCGTAGCCTGATTTTATTTAACATTTTGTTCCAAAATTATTTTTAAAGTGATTATTGACAGTATTCTGATTTACAGGATAACAAAAGTAAATATCCATAAATCTCACTATAATTTAAGAAAGAGAAGTATATGATGGCATATGATAAACCAAAATGTATTGTTTGTTTAGAAGTGGATACCCATGCAGAAAAAATCTTATGACCATGATATTTTTTTGCTAACTTCTCAGCTTAAGTGAATTATTATTTAACATTTACATTACTGTTGAACCATGGTATTAACAAAAAACTATACAATAGTAAGAGCTGACTGTTGCCTCATTTATCCAATTTTCACCACCATGGAAATGGTGGCCGGCTCTGAGCCAAGAACTTCCGGGATGAAAAGTGGCCCCGCTCTCAGCCCAGCATTGTATATGTATCTTTTGTTAATTATATCCTATACACTAACGGTCAAAGGTTTGGAAAAGTTAAGGTTTTTTTTATGTTTTTGTCAATCTCACCAAGGCTACATTTATCTGATCAAAAATACAGTAAAAACATTGATATTGTGAGATATCATTACAATTTAATTCACCTGGTTTCTTCTGTAATATATTTTAGGCTGCAATTTAATACTTTGTTGGCAAAGCTGAATTTTCCACAAAGTTTCCAAAGAAATCTGGAGCAGCACAAATGTGTTTACCAATTTATTAATAATCATAAATGTTTATTGAGCAGTAAATAAGCATAATGATTACTGGATGATCATGTGACACTGAAGACTGGAGTAGGCTGCTGCTGAAAATTGATAATGAGATTACCCGGTTAAACGTTATATATAGTATATATAAATATATAGTGCTATAGCACTATATAAATAAATATTATTGTTGGCCTATCTGATAATTATTTTCTGTTTATTATTAGTTTTTTAATTATTAGTTTCTGATAATTCCAGGTTGCTATGGTTATGCAGGTTGTTTGCATATTTAACTCATGGTCATGAGAAATAGATGTCGTTCCCTCAACATATGAAGTAGTGGCCATGAGAAAAATTGTTGTGACCAATAAAATGATCTTGTGGCCATTACTTATTATCACATTCCCACGAGTTAATATGATGTCCGCACAAATTATCTCGTGGCTATGACAAAACTAAATGAACTGAAAATGAATCAGGAATCGGTGTGAACAATTGATTAAAGCTTTGACTGCTTTTTTTCTTTGCATGATTGTGTTTATGGGGTGCAATATAACATGTATTCATGGTTTTTCTTAAAAATAAACTTCACCTTTATTGTCAGCCGTGCTCTCCTCTGTCCTCGAAAGACCGGTTGACTTCCTGAGTCTATGAAACCACTCCCTCAGAAACAGGCAGTGGGCTCAGATTGGTTAGTTTGGGCCGATGTGTTGTGATTGACTAAACTGTCGCGCACGTCTGTCCGGTAGGTTAACGCCCATTACCTATACCAGCGAAACGTGCATGTCATGAGCTCCGGTCCAGATGTAAATAATAGTGTCGAACTGCGGTATCAGTTTGAGGCAGAATCAGACCGAGAAAGCCGCGATGAAGAGTCAAGCAGAACGTCACCACACACGTTTCCTGAAAGATAATTTGCCACATTTTTTAACTTTAAAGTTTATACACGTTTGTTTTACACAATAGCATCTGACTGGCAACAATAGCAACTGACTGGCTACTAATGTTATACTCAAACAGCGTTGGCATTAGTTTACGTTCTTCATCAAATCGAAAATAACGGCATAAAGCATATATACATGAAAAATATGTTTAAAACATTAGTACTTATACAAAATTCAGCTCCATAATGTTTGTAGCCTAGTGGCTATAAAGCAGTGTTTCTCAAACTTTTTCAGCAAAATTGGGTGACGTTTAGATTACAGCCCGGAAAGTACTGCGTAATTAAAGCGATTTTACAGCGTAACCTTTGGTAATTATAGTGTACCTATAACGTACTTACAATATAAGTATAAGGGAACAATATTTTAAGTTTGTGGAATAAAGGGGTAACAACCAGGATAAATTAAAAAAATATTTATACCGTAAGTATTATAGAACTAAGGGGAACCTATTCTACTATTATGATACAACAATCTCACATTTGGGTGCAATTTAGCAAAACATACCATTTTGAAATAATGGTGAACCAGTACGCACTTGTATGGGCTTTATAAAAATTACAGGGTATATATATTGATGCATTTATAAAGTAATCTTCTAAACAAAAGTGCACTGAAAACGAAAACTATTGCAACTTTTGCTTAAATATTGGGGAAAGATTTGTTTCATGTACTGTAGGTGCTTGTTGTTACCCTCTTGTTCCATGTAGTTACAGATGCAACATTGCGGGCTGTAAATTAAAGTGGTGTTTGTTACCCTCTTGTTTCATGTAGTTACTGGGTAAGTACAATAAAAATGCACACACAATCTTATACTGACTCGGAAACCTTTATTTATTATACAAGCACCACTTACCATGTAACCACATGAAACCAGATATATTTCCCAGTATATTTAAAATAATTGCAATAGAAACAAAATGCAATTTTCAAGGGAAGCTTTTCTTCCCTTGAAAAATGCTAGCCGAACTTAAATATCTGCACTTTTGATATCAATTTTTTGTTTTATATTTATTTTTTATAGATGTACCCTGTCATTTTTAAAAAGCCTACAGTATGTATAGAGGGAATGCGCGTGACGTCACCTCCGGCCGGAGTGCTGCAGTTCCTCACAGTGAGTGGCAAAAAGACTGAGCAGCTGTATATGTGTTCAGCGTGAATGCCGCGAAAAACAAACACAACACATATAAAGTGGGCAAGAGCTTTGCGATTGACTTTACAACTAGATTTGACAAAAAATCGGAGGTATATTTTTACAGACTGCTATAGAAAGAGGAGCAAATGGATCGCTGCAATTCACAGAAACAACTGGGCTCCAGTCAGCGAAAGGTGGATCTGCAGGTGGATCTGCATCATTTTGTGTCAATATGCTGAATTTAGCTGTAAAACCATACCCATATATTTTGTATTGTTATATATATTAACAACTCATCAATTAAATATGTATCATTCCATATTCTGCATTATTGGATGTTTTTTTAATAAACACTGACTAAAAAAAAAAACTATAAAGTTTTAGGGCTGGACGATATGATGATATATAGGCTATATATAACACTGATATAAGTAATCACCCGGATTTAAACCTATATTGTATTTATATAAAACGTTCACAGGCAAATTTGCTTTATGTTTAGGTATATATTGCTTTTATTTCCCCGGTGTCGAAATCAGGCAAACATAAATGTCAGGCAACATGATTCCAACTACGATGTCAATAATATCCATGGAATCACGATCTTTAGTAAGTTGTAAACGAACACTATATTGAGTCCAAAATTTAATTTAAACTGATAAAATTGTTCGTTTTAGTCGCATTTTTCGCAGTTTCCCCTATTAAATCCAGTCACACAGCAGATCTTTTGCCACTCAGTCAGGCTGAGAGGGGGTTGTTCCGGCGGGAAAGTCACGTGAATGCTTTCCCTCTATTGATACACAATTGCTACAAAAAGGTACGCAGTGAACGTTCTCATTAAATTGCTCCCAAATGTAAGATTGTTGTATCTTAAAGCTCTAATATGTAAGGATTTTGTAATAAAAAATCTAAAAATCACTTGCACAGTGTGATATATTTCCTGCAGTTGTGTAATTACAATATCCCAAAAGTCTCCAAAGTTCTTTTATTTCAGAGAAATTCCAATTTTAAATAAGTGGCCGTCCCGGAAAAAAATTTCGCCTGTAAATGACGCAATATCCGCGCTATCCCTCGTTTCCGCTCGTATTGCCATAGCCATGACTTAAACATGGCGACAGACGCGGACAACTGCATAGTGAGTAACGTTTGGCGGCACCCAGTTCTTGTTTCGTTCAATTATAGACCATGGCAAGCAGACTTTGGGACAAACAAGGAGAACTAGAATGAGGATCAACATCAGCGATGTTTCTGAGATGCCGAGAGCTAGCGTCCGAGACTGACTTCCACTCGACAGAGAGCTAGCGTCTGTGACTAATTTGGACTTGACACTGACAGAACTTCACAAGTTACGACTTTACAGCTTTATTAGACAGGTGAGCAAAAGTATATAAAACAAATCAATGTTATAACGTTAGCTTGACATGATGAAATGTTAGAATATGGTCAGTATGTTATTCTTATGTTGATCAAGCTGCTAAGTTTCGTATAGCAAACATAAACACATAGAATAACATTATAACTTTCATCAAATTTAAATGCTGTTTAGTGTGATAGTGTAACGTTATTTCAAGTGACAGCGCTGCGTTTCCCTCACAAATTTAATTCATCTAATAAACTGACCTGTGTGAGTAATCCAGCACTTGCGTGTATTTCAATAGGATGAAATTTCCTTATTCCTTTATATCGCGACTCCGCGTGTGATATATGTATCTTATTAGCAATCGCGACCTGCTTCATACCACTGTAATGTTAAAAAATATGAGTGTTTTCACTAATCCTTAAACATTATTAGATCCATCAGCTTGACAGCAAGTCCCATCATTCAGCTCGTTACTGCGTCACATACATTCGCCTTTGTTATTGTTGGAAACGGTGCCCTCTTGTGGCCACTAAAATTACATATTGTAGCTTTAATAGTAGAATAAGTTCCCCTTAGTTCTATAATACTTACAGTATAAATATTTTTTTTTATTTCTCCTGGTTGTTACCCCTTTATTCCCCAAACTTAAAATATTGGTCCCTTATACTTACACGTAAGTACTTTATAGGTACACTATAATTACAGAAAGTTACACTGTAAATTCTTCTTAATTACACAGTACTTGCCGGGCTGTAATCTAAAGCGTTACCCAAAATTGTAAGGATAAGCTAAATTTAAGTTTAAATTTAACTCCTGAGCTTTGACTGATATAGGCTTTTCATTTTTCTGTCAGTGAAGAAAGTAAACATAGGGTCAACTGATAAAGGTTGATTTTGCCTATGAATAATTTTTCTCAGATGCGTTTATTTACTGAAAGCTAAAGCTTGGTAATTAAGTTTATTAAACGCATTTACAATATGTATAGGCTACACATTTAGTATTGTTTGTATGCCTATACAGGGCCGTAGACAGGGCTTTATAATCAAAGAGGTCATAAATTTGAGGCTGGTAGGGGCTTCACATTTTTAGTTATCTGATATGTGCATTTTCAAGACATTTGAAGACCAAAAAAAAAAAAAAGGATAGGAAATTGCTTTAAAACCATGTCAGTGGGCAGTAGATTATTTGTCAAAATCTCTCCTCATCTCCATCACTCTTTCTTTTTCCTCAGTCTCTTCATCCCTTTCTCTTCCCCTCCGAAGGCTTAGCTTTGTACTAAAGGCTACAATTTGTATTATATTCATGGAGCTGAGCTTATGACATTGCGTTTCGCTCGCAAAGGTAATGGGCGTTAACCTTCCGGACAACGTGAGCGACAGTTTAGCCAATCACAACACACCGGCCCAAACTAACCAATCTGAGCCCACCACGTGCACCTGAGGGAGTGTTTTCATAGACTCAGGAAGTGAACCGCTCCGTTCAGGGGACAGAGGAGAGCGCGGCTGACAATAAAGGTGAAGTTTATGAAAAATAAGACTTTTTAAAAAATATAAACCATGAATACAAGTAGTTATATGATACACCATGTGTCAAAATGATTTATTGCTTTTTGATTGACAGGTGGGCGGGGTTTGACCTTTGCCCTTCCGAATGTCTGGAAAATCGCTTAACCTTTGACCTATCGATCAATCAAATGGACAGGTTGGTGATTAACCTTTGACCTTGACATTCCATCTCTGGAATATCGATTAACCTCTGACCTTTCTAATCGAGAACATGTGTTTGGCCAGGAAGCGATCAATCAATCGGACAGGTTGGTCATAAACCTTTGACCTTATGGAGAACATGTGTTGGGCCAGGAAGCGATCAATCAATCGGACATTTTTGACCTCCGGGCTGACCCCAGGAAACGATCAATTATTGTGACAGTTTTGACCTCGCGCTGATCAATGTTTTCACAAAAACAGGATGTTTCTGACGTTCCTTATGGAGACATTTAGATTAAATTATAATCTGAAAAATAAAAAGCAGCTTACTTTAGTTCTGAAGATAAAGTTGAAAACCTATCTCTGGCCTTTGACAGCAGCATCTCTGTGTTTGTGTCTGTGTTTGTGTGTTTGTGTAAGTGAGACATACAACCCCCTCATTAGGCCTTGCTGAAACAGTTTAGAAAAAGTTCAATCTGCATGATGTTCCATTGGTGTTATTTTCTAAATAATTTCCCATATCACCTATAAATATGGTCTGTAAAAGCAGCTTACTTGAGTGGTGATGATCTCTCCTGTGATTCTCTCACCGGCCTTTGGCCTCTGTGCTAGCATCTGTGATAGTGGCTGTGTGAGATGGGTGAACATTCCTTCACCCAGAGTTCATCCTCCACCCTTGTTTCATATATTATAAGGAGACATTTAGATTAAATTATAATCTGAAAAATAAAAATCATCTTACTCTATCAGTCATTTCCGAAAGATGTTGAAAACCTCTCTCTGGCCTTTGACAGCAGCATCTGTGTGTGTGTGTGTGTGTGCAAGTGAGACACACGACACCGTCCGGCAGCCCGTGCTGAAACAGTTTAGAAAAGTTGTATATAATGTAATAATGTTGGATATCTCACACTAAACTAAAGTTGAAACCATTCAGTTCTTTAAAACTATAACAATAAAATGCTTTATCATTCATTGTAAAATAAATAACAATGTACTTGATCCAATTATAGACAAAATTATTCGACATGTTTTGTAGATTAGAAGAAAGCATACAGTTTGCTAACGGGTGACAAAAATAAAACCATCTTACTATTTTCAGCTATACCAAGATGTCCACACAAGTTCAAAAGATTGAACTTCCTCACACTGGCTAAAACCATTCAGTTCTTTAAAATTACAAATAATTCATATCGAACCAATTATTTTAGATAATTTAATAAAAATCATCTTAAATTTTCACCAAGTTTTAAGAAGTAGTTCCTAAATGTCATGATTCGACGGAATACAGGAAGCAATAGCAGGTAAACTCTTTTATTTGATCAGACAAGATCCAAACAGAAAGACACGGGCGTGGGGTGACACAGGGACGTCGATGGTCAGCGTGGAATCCCAAGTGGTGCGGTGAAGACAGACGGTGATATAATCCCACGAGTAGTGACGCTCCAACACCAACGATAATCCACGAACAAGACGAAATCCACAGGAACACACGACGAGAGACTCAGGAACACAAGACTGGAACATGGACACATCCAACAACGATCTGACAATGAAGAGGAGAATACTGTGAGCTTATAAAGGGAAATGAGATCGGCTGCAGCTGGTGATGAGATGATGATCAGCTGGAGCGAATGAAGGAATGACACTCACTCACTTACTCACTCACTCACTCGCTCACGCCCCTCACGCATGTGCTTTCATACAACAACAATAACACGAGACAAGAAGAAGGCAATGAGTTTGTATACCGTGACAGTACCCCCTCCCCTAAGAACGCCTCCTGGCGTTCTCAGAACTCCTTACCTGTCGATTGTAATCATCGATCAGAGAGTGATCCAGAATGTCTCTAGCAGGTACCCAACTTCTCTCCTCCGGACCGTAACCTTCCCAGTCCACCAAGTACTGAACTCCGCGTCCCCTCCGCCTCGAATCCAGAATACGATTAACCGAATAAGTGGTATCCCCATTTACGAGACGCGGCGGGGGGGCACCGGGACTGGCGGATTAATGTGTGAACGAAACACAGGCTTAATTTTGGAGACGTGAAAAACGGGGTGTATCCTCCTGTACGCTGGAGGTAAACTAAGGCGGACTGCCACCGGACTAATGGATTTGGTGACAGTGAACGGGCCTATAAATTTGGGAGCAAGCTTATTAGAGACGGAACGGATAGGAATGTTTTTAGTAGGAAGCCACACTTTTTGACCGACGACGTATCTGGGAGGCTTAGACCGGTGGCGATCGGCCCTCGCCTTGGTTGATCTTGGTTGGCTCTCCCGGTTTGACCATTGCTCTGGGGATGAAACCCTGAGGATAAACTGACCGTCGCCCCCAGTAATTTACAAAATTCTTGCCAAAATTTGGACACAAACTGGGGTCCTCTGTCAGAGACCACGTCCATCGGGAGGCCATGTAACCGAAGACGTGGTCAATGACTGTCAACGCTGTCTCCTTAGCTGAGGGTAATTTGGGTAAGGGAATGAAATGAGCCGCCTTCGAGAACCGGTCCACCACAGTCAAAACGACTGTGTTACCCTGGGAGGGTGGGAGGGCGGTAATAAAATCGAGAGCGATATGGGACCAGGGTCTCGAAGGGACTGGCAGCGGTTGAAGGAGCCCATCTGGGGGACGATTGGAAGTTTTACCAGTGGCACAAACCGAGCAAGCCAAAACAAAACTGTGAATGTCACGAGCCATGAGTGGCCACCAGAATCGTTGTTTGACTAGAAACTTAGTACGAAAAACTCCTGGATGGCAAGCCACGTTGGAGCAATGACCCCACTGAATGACGTCCGATCTTAATCCCTCCGGCACGAATAAGCGGTTCGGTGGGCAACCGGGCGGAGGCGTTACCCCTTCTAAGGCCGTTCTGACCTTCGATTCGACCTCCCATACGAGTGTGGAAACAAATAGACTTTCCGGTAAAATGCACTCGGGAGTAGACGGGCGTTCGGAAGGATCAAAAATGCGAGATAAGGAGTCGGGTTTGATGTTCTTAGACCCTGGGCGGTACGAGAGAGTAAAGTCAAAACGTCCGAAAAAAAGTGCCCACCGAGCCTGCCTGGAGTTCAATCTTTTAGCAGTTCTGATGTATTCCAAATTCTTGTGATCAGTCCAGACTATAAAGGGTACCCCAGAACCCTCTAACCAGTGACGCCATTCCTCCAACGCTAACTTGACTGCCAACAACTCCCTGTTACCAATGTCGTAATTGCGTTCGGCTGCGGATAATCGATGAGAAAAAAACGCGCAAGGATGCATCCTGTCGTCTGTGGGAGAACGCTGGGACAGGACTGCTCCTACCCCCACCTCTGAAGCATCGACCTCCACCATGAACTGTCGTGAAGAGTCAGGGGCAACGAGGATGGGAGCTGAAACAAAGCGGCTCTTGAGTTTGGCAAATACAGCCTCGGCTGTATCTGACCACCTGAACGGAGTACTGGGGGAGGTCAAGGCAGTCAGAGGCGCGGCTAGTTGGCTGAAATTACGAATGAAACGTCGATAGAAATTGGCGAACCCCAGAAACCTCTGTAGGGCCTTACGGGAATCTGGACTTGGCCATTCTACCACAGCCTTAACCTTCTCAGGGTCCACACGCATTCCCTCAGACGAGATGATGTATCCTAAGAAAGGAACAGACTGTGCATGAAAATCGCATTTCTCCGCCTTGACAAAAAGCCCATTCTCTAACAACCTCTGAAGCACTCGTCGGACGTGTTGCACATGTTCCTGGAGAGACGAAGAAAATATCAATATGTCATCCAGGTAAACATATATGAACTGGTCTATCATGTCTCGCAACACGTCGTTGACCAGTGCCTGGAAGACTGCTGGGGAGTTGGACAGCCCGAAGGGCATGACCAAATATTCAAAGTGCCCCCTAGGGGTGTTAAAAGCAGTCTTCCATTCATCCCCCTCCCTGATGCGGACCAAATGATAAGCGTTACGCAAGTCCAATTTCGTGAAGACGGACGCTCCCTGCAACCTCTCGAAAGCTGAAGACATCAACGGCAAAGGATAAGTATTCTTTACCGTGATGTTATTCAGCCCCCGGTAATCAATACAAGGTCGCAGAGATCCGTCCTTCTTCCCCACGAAAAGAACCCCGCCCCCGCTGGAGAAGAGGAAGGGCGGATGAACTTGGTTGCCAGAGAATCAGAAATATATTTCTCCATAGCCTCCCTTTCAGGAACCGAAAGTGAGTATAACTTGCCTTTAGGCGGAGACTTACCTGGCATTAACTCTATGGCACAGTCATAGGGACGATGTGGAGGAAGAGAAGCAGCACGAGACTTACTGAACACTTCCCTCAGATCGTGGTACTCCTCGGGCACGTTAGACAAATCCCCTACCTCCTCCTGAAACACATAAACAGGTACAGACGAACAAGCAGAGACAAGACAAGACTTATGACATTCCTTGCTCCACTCCAGTATAGCTTTGTTTTGCCAGTCCACTCGGGGGTTGTGTCGGATGAGCCAGGGATGTCCTAGAACAATGGTTGCCAGTGGTGAATCCAGAATGTAAAAATTAATTGTCTCGGAGTGATTGCCTGAAGTGATGAGGGTGATGTCTTCTGTGATAAATGAGATAGTGGGAAGTTCTTGGCCGTTGAGTGCATGTACGTTAATCCTTTGTGTGAGTGGTTTGAGGGGAATCTGAAATTTGCGTGCAAAAGTGCTGTCCATAAAGTTACCTTCAGCCCCAGAATCCAAAAGTGCTTGACAGTCCTGCTGGTGAGCTGACCATCTCAGTCTTACCGGAAGGAGAGTCGATGTGGATGAGGTCTTCTTGGCGGAGATCCCACCCGATAGTAGCCTCATACTTACTATCGGGCTTGACCTTTTACCGGGCAGTTGTAGGCGTAATGTCCCGTGCCTCCACAGTATAGGCAAAGGCCCTGGGATCTCCGCCTTTCCTTCTCCTCCCGGGAAAGCCGAGCTCGACCCACCTGCATGGGTTCGTGATCGAAGACTGGGCTGACCGCGTCCCTGCCGCTGGACCATTGTTCCTCGACTCCTCCTGTAACACGGGTGGATCTAGCTCTACTCCCGACCCTAGCCAGCCGAGCGTCCACCCGTAGAGCCAGTTCAATGAGTCCATTGAGGGTCTTTGGTAGGTCCAGGGCGTAGATCTCCCTCTGGACACGGTCAGCCAACCCATGCAGGAACATGTCCCACTGCGCCTCCTCGTTCCACTGACATTCGGCCGCCAGGGTTCGGAACTCGATCGAAAAATCCGAGACCGACCTCTCACCTTGACGGAGGTCGGCCAGCACCCTGAGCGGCCTCTCTCCCCGCGACGGCACGATCGAAGACCCGTCTCATCTCCGCGGAGAGTGTCGTGAACGAGGCACAGCAAGGATCTTGATTCTCCCACACCGCCGTCCCCCACAGCGCTGCTTTCCCGTCAGCAGGGTTAAAACGAACGCTACCTTCGTCTGCTCATTTTGAAATGTTCTGGGCTGTAGAGCAAAATGCATGTCACATCTGGTCAGAAATGCTCTACAGTAAGCAGACTCACCCGCGTAGCTCTCTGGAACAGGTAGACGTGGTTCGCTGTGTCTGGGAGGCTCCGGTGGAAAAAGGGGAACGGCTGGTGTGGGCGGCGCAGCGGGACCACGAAGAAGTAGAATCTGCTGGGTCAGCTCGGACACCTGTGTCACCAAAGCTTGAACCGCACGACCCGTGTCATTAAGATTCTTCTCCTGTGAGTCCATTCTTCTCATACTGTGTTGTACAAACTCCACCAGACTAGATTCTGAATCACCCGCTGCTTCCATGGTGTCGTCAGATCGTTCTGTCATGATTCGACGGAATACAGGAAGCAATAGCAGGTAAACTCTTTTATTTGATCAGACAAGATCCAAACAGAAAGACACGGGCGTGGGGGTGACACAGGGACGTCGATGGTCAGCGTGGAATCCCAAGTGGTGCGGTGAAGACAGACGGTGATATAATCCCACGAGTAGTGACGCTCCAACACCAACGATAATCCACGAACAAGACGAAATCCACAGGAACACACGACGAGAGACTCAGGAACACAAGACTGGAACATGGACACATCCAACAACGATCTGACAATGGAGAGGAGAATACTGTGAGCTTATAAAGGGAAATGAGATCGGCTGCAGCTGGTGATGAGATGATGATCAGCTGGAGCGAATCAAGGAATGACACTCACTCACTTACTCACTCACCACTCACGCCCCTCACGCATGTGCTTTCATACAACAACAATAACACGAGACAAGAAGAAGGCAATGAGTTTGTATATCGTGACACTAAAGGCCTCATTATGCTTCTGCGTCAACTCTACGACGTAGCTACGTCGTCACTGCTGACGGCGTCGTGGCCGTTTTATGCTTCTGCGTGAGGTTGTGGTGCTTCGCTGGTGCATTTCACCGCCAGAACGCTAGGGGGTGTGTGGTTCGCGAATGGTCCCGTGCGCCGCGAGCGAAAGAGAGAGAATGTTGTTGCAGCTGTCAGCTGGAGCTAATCGACGTCTGAATAACAAGACGACACAAACTTTATCCCCACAGAATCAACACGGATGTCCAGGGTCCGTTCCACCAATAGACAGTAAAAGAAAGGTTTCACCCGAGCTGCCATAACGATAGCTTTTCTGAATGACTTGAAGTCTTTTTTTCAGTATCCAACTGTGCTATGGCAGGATAATGTGTCCCGTGGCAGACTTGGTTAGTATATTATCAATGATGTAAGTTAACCGTGAACATTGTATTGAAAATAAACAACAAACTGTGAACAAACGTTGATTTATTGATTGATTGAAGTTTATTGTGAGCAAAAAAGAAAGAAAAGGATAACAGTTCTACCAGAAAGACTCTGGAGATAATGAACTGTACAATAAAGCATTTTATTAACAGCCCAGCAAGCCATTTATGCAACAAGTCTTTGGCGTAGGCCCCGTCCGCAGACTCGCGAATCCTAGGGTACGGATTCTGCATATCCTGCCTGAAGATGAAGGCAGGGGCGCAGCCGACCCCCCTTGGAGTTTTGGAAGGGACCGACCTGGTGGTGGTGGTGGGAAGGATGGAGCAAAGATCGTCTTAGTGGAGGTGGGGAGGGTGGTGGTAAGTGAAGCGTCAGCATCTGCGAACTCAGACAAGTGCAAGTAAGGGTCTTTTATACATCACGTATTAGAACGCGAATTGGATAGATGAGAAGGTAATAATGACGTGACAATTGAGTCTTCCCGGCAGAACTTACGCTGACGCTTTCATTTCTACCAGAAAGACTCGGGAGATAATGAACTGTACAATAAAGCATTTTATTAACAGCCCAGCAAGCCATTTATGCAACAAGTCTTTGGCGTAGGCCCCGTCCGTAACTCGCGATCCTAGGGTACGGATTCTGCATATCCTGCCTGAAGATGAAGGCAGGGGCGCAGTCGACCCCCAAAAATGAGTGGAAGAATGATTCCACTGGACGAAGCCCACCCCCAAAGAACATGAAAGAAAAATATACCTACCAGCAGTATGTTATGTGGTTCCTAAAATAGAAGAAAATAGTTAGAAAACAGCTGGTAAATATGAGTATATCAATTTTCATATATAGTAGAGTACCATCGATATTGTAGTGGGAACGGAACTCTACGATCTAAAGTGGAGCATGCTTAACTTAATATGAAAGATACTTTTCTGCTGCTGAATTACATGACATCAACGCATTTGCTCGCGCTTAATTTATAATTGATTTATAGATTTTAGGCCACGCAGAGCCACAGACGAGTGCCACGCAGAGCCACAAAGACAAGGCCGTGCTGAGCCGCATAGACAAGGCCACGCAAAGCCACCGTAGACAAGGCCACGCAGAGCCACGTAGACAAGGCCACGCAGAGCCGCATAGACAAGGCCACGCAGAGCCGCATAGACAAGGCCACGCAGAGCCGCATAGACAAGGCCACGCAGAGCCACAAAGACAAGGCCACGCAGAGCCGCATAGACAAGGCCACGCAGAGCCGCATAGACAAGGCCACGCTGAGCCGCATAGACAAGGCCACGCTGAGCCGCATAGACAAGGCCACGCTGAGCCGCATAGACAAGGCCACGCTGAGCCGCATAGACAAGGCCACGCTGAGCCGCATAGACAAGGCCACGCTGAGCCGCATAGACAAGGCCACGCTGAGCCGCATAGACAAGGCCACGCTGAGCCGCATAGACAAGGCCACGCAGAGCCGCATAGACAAGGCCACGCAGAGCCGCATAGACAAGGCCACGCTGAGCCGCATAGACAAGGCGCACGCAGAGCCGCATAGACAAGGCCACGCAGAGCCGCATAGACAAGGCCACGCAGAGCCGCATAGACAAGGCCACGCAGAGCCGCATAGACAAGGCCACGCAGAGCCGCATAGACAAGGCCACGCAGAGCCACAAAGACAAGGCCACGCAGAGCCGCACAGACAAGGCCACGCAGAGCCGCACAGACAAGGCCACGGCTGAGCCGCACAGACAAGGCCACGCTGAGCCGCACAGACGAGGCCACGCTGAGCCGCACAGATCGAGGCCACGCTGAGCCGCACAGATCGAGGCCACGCTGAGCCGCACAGATCAGGGCCACGCTGAGCCGCACAGACGAGGCCGACGCTGAGCCGCACAGACGAGGCCACGCTGAGCCGCACAGACGAGGCCACGCTGAGCCGCACAGACGAGGCCACGCTGAGCCGCACAGCGAGGCCACGCTGAGCCGCACAGATCGAGGCCACGCTGAGCCGCACAGATCGAGGCCACGCTGAGCCGCACAGACGAGGCCACGCTGAGCCGCACAGACGAGGCCACGCTGAGCCACACAGATCGAGGCCACGCTGAGCCACACAGACGAGGCCACGCTGAGCCACACAGACGAGGCCACGCTGAGCCACACAGATCGAGGCCACGCTGAGCCACACAGACGAGGCCACGCTGAGCCACACAGATCGAGGCCACGCTGAGCCACACAGATCGAGGCCACGCTGAGCCACACAGACGAGGCCACGCTGAGCCACACAGACGAGGCCACGCTGAGCCACACAGACGAGGCCACGCTGAGCCACACAGACGAGGCCACGCTGAGCCACACAGACGAGGCCACGCTGAGCCACACAGACGAGGCCACGCTGAGCCACACAGACGAGGCCACGCTGAGCCACACAGACGAGGCCACGCTGAGCCACACAGACGAGGCCACGCTGAGCCACACAGACGAGGCCACGCTGAGCCGCATAGACACGAGGCCACGCTGAGCAGCATAAAAACGACGCCACGCTGAGCCGCATAGAAACGATGCCACGCTGAGCCTCATGAAAATCGACGCTGACGCTGAGCCGCATGAAAACGACGCCACGCTGAGCCGCATAAACAACGACGCCACGCTGAGCCGCATGAAAACGACGCCACGCTGCGCCGCATAGACCATGTCTGCTGAGCCCCCCAGAGACAAGGCCCGCTGAGCCCCACAGAGACGAGGCCGCGCTGAGCCCCACAGAGACGAGGCAGCGCTGAGCCCCACGGAGATGAGGCCCGCTGAGCCCCACGGAGACGAGGCCTGCTGAGCCCCACGGAGACGAGGCCGCGCTGAGCCCCACGGAGACGAGGCCGCGCTGAGCCCCACGGAGACGAGGCCCGCTGAGCCACATAGAACGAAGCCATGCTGAGCCACATGGACGAGGCCGCGCTGAGCCCCACAGAGACGAGGCCACGCTGAGCCACATAGAACGAAGCCATGCTGAGCCACATGGACAAGGCCACGCTGAGCCACATAGAACGAAGCCATGCTGAGCCACATGGACAAGGCCCGCTGAGCCCCACAGAGACGAGGCCACGCTGAACCACATAGAACGAAGCCATGCTGAGCCACATGGACAAGGCCACGCTGAGCCACATAGAACGAAGCCATGCTGAGCCACATGGACAAGGCCGCGCTGAGCCCCACAGAGACGAGGCCACGCTGAGCCACATGGAGACGAGGCCACGCTGAGCCCCACTGAGACGAGGCCGCGCTGAGCACATAAAAACAAGGCCAACGCTGAGCCACAGAAAAGGCCGCGCTGAGCCACACTGAGACAAGGCTGCGCTGAGCCCCACAGAAACGAGGCCACGCTGAGCCACATATAAACAAGGCCATGCAGAGCCACACAGAGACGAGGTCATGTTAATCCACGCACGGACAAGGTTTGCTGAGCCGCTAGGCTGCTAGAGCTGCGCGTAAATAAACGTGCCTAGAAAAGCCACTAGGCTGCGCAAAGCCGGCCCCTTAAGGACCATATAGCCAGCAATGGCGCGAGGCGATTTATTCAAGCGGAGACTAATCGCCAGATAGATAAAGCATACACCACCACCAGTAATTGCATAGGAATTTACCTGAATCGTTACTGCAGAGCTTGCTGAGCTTCGAGAATGATCTTTTAGATCGAGTCTTATATAACTCTAATGTAGAGGAAGACCATCTGCCCAGGATCTTAGTAGCTGAAGTGGAAAGCCACGATCAGCTGCTGTAGTGGCTGCCCAGATTCTGAAGGAATGACCAGTATACTGGGAGGGAGATAGCCTGCAGCTATAGAGGACAGAACTGACGAATCCTGAACCAGGTTAAAGAGTAGCGCTCCGTTAGTTATGATAAATAGAATTTTATCATAGAGGGGACAGAATTTAATCCTAGTTTATAAATTGATAATGTGATACAAAGCTTTTATAGTCATTCTTTGAGGAAGGAATTAGGGAAGGAACGAAATTAGAAAAGACCATGGGGAAAATCGGGAGTATTTAGAGCCATGAACGCTGTAACGGACAGCTATAATCTGATAACAATAAGAAGGAGACCACTGCAGAGAGCAGACAGAGGTAATCAAAAGGGGATGAGTGGATTTTGCTTTCTGACTTGGAGTGTAATGCTGCTGGTTTAAGCATAATCAACATCAGCAAGGTTAAACACTCAAAGATCAACAGTGGAAGAATTCATTAGAGATTTGCTTTTAAAGAATATGATGACAGCGCTGGGAGGAGCTAGTGACATTCCTCCTGGGTTAGTGCATCACGGCATGAATTTAATTGATCCTGCCAGCGGGACATGATATATAGAATGTCGAGACAGAATAACCAGTGACTAGAGATAACTACACATGAGCTACGTAATCAATCAACGACCATCTGGAAAGTTGACGATGTTGACGCTTATTGAACCTCCATCTTATGCGATTCCAGTTGAACAAGTGAAAAGTTAAAAATCTCAGTGATGGGTAATCGAAGCTGCAAACGAGCTGTTGAAACTCCGATCCCTGTGCCGGAAGCAGCAGCAGTCCTACCCCGTCCAAATGTGGAGACAAAACAATATGCTTACTCACCCTCGAAATGACCATCACTACGCAATTATCTTTGAGGCATTCTGAGCAAACCCAGCATACCCATACATATCCTGCAAAAGAAAGGGGACAAAATTATACAATTTTTATTTATATTTATTTATTTTTATTTTTTTTTTTAATACCTTAGCAAACAAAGAGAAGTTACGGGGAACAGACTTGAAAATTAGGATCAAATACTTGCATGAATTTAAATGCCTGTGAACAAACTATGAATGGAAAGAATATTAAATTATAATTTCATAATTGTATACAAGAAAGAACAGCGAGCCATGATCAGGATGAGAAAGAGTAATCTAAGTGATAATTGATCTGTTGACTCTGGAGCGTAGAATCTTTTAATCAGGTATGCAGCAAATGTCTGCCATGGCTCCCAAGTTGCTCTTTGCAGACATAACCCCATCCATTGCTGGAAGACGCTGGACACGACAGTTGAGAATCTTGAATAAATGGTGCATAGACATGAAAAATCACACAGTTGAGCAAGACAATGTCACTCGAGTCTCCTTCACTGATTAGTCTGATATGTAATACTAATATGACTGTAGACTGTTGAGTTTAGCTGTTTTGGCCAAGTATATGTAACTTTGAAAAGCGCTACACGACTCCTTGATCCTTTGGTCTGCGTTTCTCTGTACATTTGTTGTGAAATACCCCTCACATAAATTAATCTTAACACGCATCAGTAGATTAAGTAGCCACCAGAAAGTTGAGT
Source organism: Hybognathus amarus (assembly GCA_030378365.1). NCBI lineage: Eukaryota > Metazoa > Chordata > Actinopteri > Cypriniformes > Leuciscidae > Hybognathus > Hybognathus amarus. The sequence continues at coordinate 5,434 of JAQIUQ010001988.1, read as the reverse complement.
ATTACATCGATTATACACATTTCAGTGTTATTTATCCAATTTGAAGTATAGAGTGACTTTATGATTTAAAGTAGCCTAATGGGTGAAATAGTTGTTTGTAAAATTACTATTAGTAATATGTAAATTACTGCTGCCATACTAGTCCACTGCATATGCATGACAGCCAATGACATGTCAGCCGACTTGCTCTTTAGCTCGGGTTTTATTTTATTTATTTATTTTTATTATTTATATACACACGCAACCGGACTCTGGTGCGTAAGCGAACGTTATGAAGAGCGCAACCCTTTGATATGCATATGCTCTTATGCACTCTTAAGCATTTGATTTATATTCAACAGAGTTGTTAGTGGGTATTTGCAAACAGAGAGTGGTATTGAAAAGCTGATATAATTAAATAACCACAGAACTGTGGAATATCGGTAACGCGAAACTTTGCTTACACTTGCTACGAGCATTGAGGCGAGCTATCCGGCCCTTCCGCAGTCCGCAGATCAGCCGTAAATAATCAGATCACGCCACGTCATCGTAGACGCCAATTTCAACTCAGCCGTGTAGGAAGCAATGGAGAAATACTTACCTGAATGAAGTTTAATCTTGTAGAGGAGACATATTAACAGAGGCTGCTGGAAGCGCCTACCAAAACTTGAAAAAAAGACTTGAAAGCCTTGGAAGTGGAATTTGAACTTGAAGTGAGAGATCGTCTCGTGATTTGCCTAGTTGTTATTTCATGTCGGTGGATCGGTGATCTGCGGGATAAATGGCACCAGTCTAAAGAGCAGAACTTCTCATGAAGGCCTTGGCTGATCGATACTCTCCGAAGACCGTTGTGCCTATGGGGAGATGCGATACCGAAACGGGAAACCTCGACGTGCAGCAAGAGGTAGGGCGGGACGCTCGGATGTCGATAATTGTAAACATGCGTCTCCTGAAACATGTTGGCTGGCGACTGAACAAGAGCGTTAAGTAGAGGTGGGCAGATCCAGATACTAATATCGATAATATCGATACCAACGTTGGGATCAGTATTGATCGATACCAACGTGAAAATATCGATACTTAAGTTTCAGTTTATCTCGTTTTGCGACCTGACCGTGTTTGTCAAAATGCTGCTGCTGTCACAGAGCAGAGCAAGCTCCCTGTAATCCTCCTACCAAGAGTGCTGCTCTCGTCCCCCTCTCCTGTGTTGTACCGTCACGTGACTCACCACTAGCGCGCTACTCAGGTCTAACCCCACCCCTACCGCTACCTTCAGCGGCGCGCACAACCGCGCATTTCTAGTCTACAGGAGCACAGTCAGAGACGGAGAACTTGTGACTTTGTTTATTTAAGAAAAAAATCCTGAAAAGAAGTGCACTAAAGAGGAGAAACATTTTTTGTTAACATGCTACTTGAAAAGAGAATTTTTTTTACATTTTTTTATATTTGTGAAGTAATAATTTTGTAACTTTGTTTATTTAAATAAAACAGAAGTAACCAAAAGTTGATTCTGAACAAAAGCTTTTGAAGTACTGATTTTAACTGATTAATAACCCCAAATGCAAATCACAAAAACAAATTAAAACTCATAAATTAATTTAGATTTAGGTTGAAGAGGCATCCACCTTAATTATTAAAAAGTATCGGTATTGGTATCGGTATTCGGCGATACTGGCCCTGTATTTACTTGGTATCGGATTCGATACCAAATCTAGCAGTATCGCACACCTCTAGCGTTAAGTGAAGCGTCAGCATCTGCGAACTCAGACAAGTGCAAGTAAGGGTCTTTTATACATCACGTATTAGAACGCGATTGGATAGATGAGAAGGTAATAATGACGTGACAATTGAGTCTTCCCGGCAGAACTTACGCTACGCTTTCATTTATAGACATATATTATCAATGAAATAAAAACCAACAGTTTATTGAGGTTTAATTCTTTATTTACTTTCTTTTAAGAGTATAATTATCAGTACGAGGGTGCAAATGTTAAAAAGGAAACCGGAAAAGCTACACTCCTGAATTGATGTATAATCTGACCAATCAAAGCCCTTGTTGTCTGCGTCGCCTCGACGCGCAGTTACAAATTTTTGGAGGTGCACGTCGAGCTACGGCGGAGGGACCCGGAGAAGGGTTCGCGTCGAAGGATAGGGGTCTGCGGGGTACGCCGTCGATTCGACGCAGAAGCATAAAACAGGCTTAAGATGTCCACACAATACATGAATGGTTTACAAAAGATGTAAAAGACGAGTTTAAAGTTGTGAAGATCTCCCAGTGATTCTCTCTCCCCATGCATGGCCGGTGTGTGTGTGTGTGTGTGTGTGTGAGGCCGTGATAGAGTTCACACCACCGGCAATAAATTACTTTAGACCTCTCCAAATCCTGAAAACCACTAAGTCAGATCGCTCACACTTATTTTCTCTGTGTGTTTGTGTTACATTATACCCCTTCAAGTGAGGACAAATGAAATTTACATCTAGTGATTTACAAAATATAATATTTAACACTTACTAGAGTTGAAAAACATAGATCTTCAAAAGTATATAAATGAAATAGTAATAAATGTGTAATTAATAATTTACAAATATAACATTTCACACTAACTGAGTTGAACAACATTGTTCATTTAAAGTATATAAATGAAATGCTGTTAGCGTTCATTTTAAAAATAAATGTCTTACTAAGATCTCCCACAAGTGATCCTCTCTACCCACGCTTGACAGGCATGCATTGTGTGTGTGTGTGTGTCTGTTCAGCGGTCAGAACGAGACATTCCATATTTAGTGTTAATCTTATTTCATAGTATAATCATTAAAAGGGTAAATTACATCTTTTTAAAAATACAAGATGTTTTAAAGTAAATTTAATTAATTCATAAAACAAATATGCTACATCAGCGGTCTGTGGAAAAAACTTGACTATGTTTTATTTGTCAGGGTGTATGTAAAGAAATTTGGGACTCTCACAAGTCATCTCACACATTGTGTGGAATGTTCAATAATTCCTTAAGTAGTATCTGTGTGAAAATCATCACATAGACCTATCTTTAGTGCGAGAGCACCAATGAAGACATTTAGAATCTGTGATGCCACAGGTCACCATTAGCTTCAGGATATGTGGTGACAGAGCAGATGAGTCTCTGTGCATCACCTTTCCAGAGTCAACAAGTCAACAATAAGTTTTATTCATACTAAAATTATTTCAAATCATAATCTTAAAAGTTTCAAATTTTAAAATGAAAAGATTGTTTAAATTAAATCTTAATAGTTTTAATACTTTCATATCTTCTATTTCTTTTAAAGATTACTGTAATGATACCTAAAAGTATAATTTTTATTAATACAACCATATAACAATTTTTGTACTGTAACTGCTTATTCTATACCGTACACCTAAAACACGACCCTCAGAGAAAACTGCATTTTTACATTTTCAATAAATAAATAAATAATTGAATATAATTTATAATAGAGCTGTTTTGCACTCACAAAGCATAAAATATCTATTTTTAAATTAAATGATTATAAATAAAGTATATAACTCTATAATCAATAACAACACATATGTTACTAAAATATATTCGTACAAATTAAACATAGTTTTATCTAAATGAATATATAAATTGAATATATAAATTACAAAAACTCCTTACATTTTCACAGGGATGTAGTAGAATCTAGATCTATGCAATGATAAAAAACTATCCAAAAAAGCAAATAGTATATGTTGTCATAAACAAAGCCAACCCATATCCGTCAGTGATAGGGTGAGATGAAGCTTCAGACCCTCACAGAGACGGAGGAGTTACAGGCCAGATGAGCCTCCAGGCCATAATTATGTCACAGCGTATGCAATGCTAGTCTACTTTTCAGAGTTTTATCTAAATTCATTTAAAAGCATAATCTTAAAAGATTGAATTAGATCTTTTAAAAATTAAAAGAATGTTTAAAGTTTTTATTAAAGTCGTATCATCTGTTTATCTTACAAGACTTCTGTATGATATAAATGAGTTTGTATAAATTTAACCTAAGGTATTATTTGTACTAAAATGTAAGAAAAATTAAAGCAAAAACTGTGCTTTGGAGTCTTTGATCTTATTTATACAAAATATTTCAAACATATTTTTGTCCATGCCACATGAAACATGTTGTCAAAGTTTGTCACAAAGTTTGTTTTGTTGTATTAAAGAAATCCCACGACTCTACGTTGCACTTATTTAGATTAAGTTGTATCATTTAGAAAATCACCGTCCATTTTCAGAGATGCAACGTGTCTCTGTGGTCCATGTTCACGCTGCTTAAGTTGGTCTTGAGCGAATATTTATTTTTTACTCGTCTTAATTCAAATCATGATCTTACTTTTCTACGGTAACTATGATCAATTGTACGAATAAAGATATATAATTTTTACGTGTCATCTATCTTCCAAACTATCCTTATTCAATGTGGAAACACACAGGGTGAAACCCTTCACTGAGAATATACTATCGGTTATCTATCTCGAAATATATGTCGAATTTTCAAATGTGAACAGACTTGTCTATGAAGACTTGAACAGACTAGAGCCTGTGATACCATAGCAGAAACATCCCCTTTGACCTCCTCCATTTTGGAGGCCTTTTGTTGAAGACCCTACAGCTTAGTCCTAAAGGTACACTGTATAGTAATTTATCCCATCTAGCGGTGAAATTTTATTTCGCATTCAAACACATAGTGCTTTCTAGCACCTCACTTTTTTAAATCCGTGTTGTCGACTGTGTCAAGATGCTACGACATCTCGTCCAACAGCGCTTTTTCAAGTTGAACTATACACATTCTACCGTCACGCCGCCTATATAATGACACAGCCAAGAAACAAAAAATGTGTAATTTAGATTAGCTCTATAGTTCCTTCATTAGCTCTATCCACCTGGGAAAAGCGATCCTGATATTTACCATCGTTTTGAATTTGCTGGTCACCCCTCCTTTTAGATTCAGTTTTCAAGCTTTATCATGGCTACGACGATTGCATTATGATGTACCGTGCAGTGCGGTATTTTTAAGCACTTCTCACTGTCCTCCTTGCGTCCGTTTCAGTCAGCCGGCTCTGAATGAAAACGGGTTGTGGTAGACTGAGCGCTTTATTTTTGTCCCTCTCCGTTATTATAGTTTTTCAAGATATGTCGTGTCGTAACGACGCAGAGGCCTCCATGGACTCACCCGTCAGATCATTGGCAGAGCTAATTTTACACCAGTGAGATCATATTTATGAATAATGACATTGATTTTAGCTAATGAAATACTTTTTAAATTTTTTTTAATTCTCCTTAAAACCAAAGATTAAGTTTAATGTCACTAGTTTGCAACATTCCCAAAATCAACTAATCTATACGATATTCAGTACACTTTTTAAAAGAGTAATCTTACTTAAAAGTTTGAACAAAAATGTAAAGGCACATATTTGCTGTGTTCTGAC
>JAQIUQ010001987.1:0-44490 GCA_030378365.1 Hybognathus amarus | reverse complement strand
TGGATTCAGTGTCCGTGGAGGCGTGAAGAGAAGCACACAACAAAGAGAGTCCGTTTCAGGAACTTTACTTAACTTATTCAAAGATAACTTTACATCAACTGTGTTTTTATGCTCTTGCCCAGCACCGATGGGTTTATATTCAACCATCTGCACCGGAGCCTGCGAGCATACTGACGCTAAATGTAAACAAGCAGTGAATTAATCCCTACGTAATGACATAACAACATCTGATTGGCTAATAAGAACACAATACATATACCTATGAAATAACTGTAACAAACCATGTATTTATTTAACTAACACTATAACACCACCCCCTTTTTTAGCTCTGCAGAGTCCCTTCTGCACCTCTTGAGGGGAACAGTTAACTTTTTGTTGTCTTCTACTTTTTTTTATTAGTCCATATAACGACTTGGGCTCGAACAAGTCGCCTCCTATTTGTCTTCGTTCCCTCTTTTCCACAGGGATTAGGGTCACAGTTAGAGTCCGTTACAAGAAGGGACCGAGGCTCTTCTGGCACAGAGTTGTCAGAGGATGACGGGTTTGGTGTTTCTGCCCCTGTGGCAACAGGTACCTGAGGTACACTTATTGGAACCAGTGAGCCTTCCTCGCTGCAGGTGTATTTGTGTTGCAGACGCTGCATCCAGGCAGGTATGTGGTCACTTAGATAGGGTTGTAAGCGATCATGATGCAGTACTTTCTCATTTCGTCTGTCCCTGACTCGGTAGAGCACTGGTCCAAGGCGGGCTGTGACGACCAAAGGCCCTTGCCATGGGGGTTGGAGTTTTGGACTGTAGCCCTTTTTCCTGCTACTGACCCTCACTGACACAAGTATCACCTACTTGATAAGACTTCTCTCTGGCTCGTAAGTCATAGACTTTTTTCTGGCGAGTCTGAGCGAGTGCGCAAGTTCTGGCGCTGCTACCTGATGAGCCTGCTGCAGATTAGCTTGCAGTTCTTGGACAAACTCAGGTGTACCTTTAGCTTCTCTGGTAACCTCAGCCGTCCTTAGCCAGATGTCATGTGGCTGGAAAACATCTCGCCCAGCATCATCTGATTTGGTGTGAAACCCGTTGCTGAATGTACAGTGTTCCTGTATGCTGCAGTGAGTAAGGGAAGATGTTCATCCCAATTCCGCTGACTTTGGTCCACATAACACTATCATCTGCAAGAGCGTTCTATTGAATCTTTTCACTTGCCCGTTTGAAGCTGGATGATATGGTGTGGTCCGGATCTTGGTTACTTGTAACAGGCGACAAACCTCCGTGAACAGCGAACTCTCAAAGTTCCGTCCTTGGTCAGTGTGAATCTCAAGGGGAGCCCCAAAACGTGAGATGAAGTCAAACACTAATCTCTTTGCTGTTATCTCAGCTCCTTGTTCGGGGACAGGGAATGCCTCTACCCAGCGAGTAAACTGATCAATTATAATGAGGATGTACCTGTTGCCTGACTTGGATTCTGGAAATGGTCCTAGGATATCAAGGTGGAGTCGGTCCATGGGTGCTCCAGCCTGGTAGCTCTGAAGCTTGGCCCTCCCCATAGGACTTGTTGTCTTACAGGAACCACACTGTAGGCACTTCTTGACAAAAAGGCCGTACATCGTTCCCCATATTGTACCATTGGTAACACCTGCAGAGCCGCAGAAGCGTCTTTTTCCTCCCCTGCATGACCCGCTTGTGCTGGATTGTGACAGGATTGGAGAACGTGCATTCTTCAGGGAAACAGGAACAAGTAAGCGCAGAGATGACATACCTCCATTTAAATCATTCCACCGGTAATAGAGGACCCCATCTCGCATCTTCTACTTGAGACCAACACAGCCAGTACTTGCGAACTGCTGGGCTCTGCATCATGACCTCTTCCTTACAGCAAATAGCCATCAGACATCCATTTATGGAGAACTGAAAGGTCTGGGTCAGCTAGCTGTTCTTCCCTGAGACTTTCGGAACTCAGCGTTTGCAGCCAGTTTGAGGAAGGACCTGGGTTGTCATCACCTACTTCATTTACGTCACTGGGAGTGTTAGTGCAACTACCATCATTCTGACGGTCAAGGGAGTGTGTGCGTCTTACTGCCAAGGGAATGACATCATCGACATCTTCCTCTGAATCTGGCCCATTGATGGTGGAGCTTTCTGCAGAAGCGACAGCCCTTGCATGGCAAGCTATCTAGCTCTCTTCCTGCTTGATAACAGTCACAAGGTTCTTCATTCAGAGTCATTCGGGACAGAGCATCAGCGTTGGAATGATATGCACCTGGCCTATGCTTGATGATAAAATTGAACTGACTGAGTTCTTCAAGCCACCTAGCCAGTTGGCCTTCTGGTCTTTTAAACCTGTAAAGCCATGTTAGACTGCTGTGATCCGTCCTGAGTAAGAAGTTAGACCCCAGCAAATAGTGGCGGAACTGTCTTGTGAACCTGAGAACTGCTAGGAGTTCCTTACATGTGACACAGTACCTTTGGTGAGCTGGTGTGAGGAGACAGCTGGCAAATGAGATATTTTTCTCTTCCCCCACTGTAACTGTGAGAGGACTGCTCCAATGCTCTGGTTGGATGCATCAGTGTCCAGGACAAACTGTCCAGATGTAATTGGGAACACCAAAATGGGTGCAGTTGTGAGGCTCATTTTAAGATGTTCAAAGGCCTTTTTTCTGCTCCTCTTCCCAGGAGAAGGAACTCCCTTTCTTGAGTAACATCGTCAAGGGTGTGGTGATTTCAGCAAACTTGGCAACAAACCTCCTGTAATAGTTGCACAGACCGAGGAAAGACTGGAGTTCCTGGACACTGGTTGGGGTCTTCCAGTTCCTAACGTCATTAATGAGGGCTGGATTTGTCTTAATTCCTTCGCCACTCACAACGTGACCAAGAAACAGGACCTCATCTCTTAGCAGGTGGCATTTCGAGGGTTTCAGCTTTAGACCATATTCCTGCAACCTCTGAAAAACCTCTGCAAGGCGCTCCATACACTGTTCCACATCTTCACCAAAAATGATTATGTCATCAAGGAAGATAAATCAAAGGTGTCCCACTGCAACCCTCGTAGAACCAACTCCATGGCCCTCTGGAATGTGCTGGGTGCATTACACAAACCAAATGGCATTCTGGTGTACTCATATAGCCCATACCTCATCACAAAAGCAGTCTTGGATCTGTCTTTTCTATTAATTTCAATCTGCCAATATCCTGACTGAAGGTCAAGTGTTGAGAATGTCTTTGCACCACCCAGCACATCCAGGCATTCCTCTATTTTTGGTAGGAGATATGCGTCCTTTATGATAAGATCATTAAGCTGGCGATAATCTACGCGCCAGCGGACCCCCCATCCTTTTTTCTTACAAGGAAAATAGGGGAAGCCCATTCTGAGCTTGAGGGGACAACAATACCTGAATCAAGCATTTTCTTGAGATGTGTTTCCTCCTCATTCCAGAACCCTAAAGGGGTACGTCGTACTGGTTGTCGAACAGGCTTAGACACTCCTGCGTCTATGCTGTGCTGCAAAGCAGAGAACTTCCCAAGGTTATCATCAGTTGCCGCAAAGACTGTTTGATATTCACTCAGCAGAGCTACTAACATCACTTGTTGCTGTTCAGTAAGGGTCTCACTCGCACCAGTGAACAACTGTCTGAGGTGCTCAGGAAGGTCAAGAGTGTTTGGTGAAGACACCCTTCTTATGTGATGCTCACCAGGAGGCTCATTGGCAGGATATTGTGTCATTGAGTTCCTGTCTTTTGCATACAATGTAGCATCACCTGGAACTAAGTGCGCTATCTCTCCCTCCTCCTGAGCGTCTGGATATGCTTCGATAAGCACACCCAAACAGACTCCCCGTAATAAGGGTCTACTGGAAGCTGTGACATTGCATAGCCTGACTGGGATCCTCCATTCCATGTTAATCATGATGCTGCCTGAAGACACTCCATCAGCCAGAGTAACGGGCTCTAGAACAGCCGGGAGTTCTGGGTTTGGGTCGTCTACCACACCCCACACTAAGCATTCACACTCTGCTGGCACAGTGACATCACTCTCTAACATCACTTTTGAAATGGCATAGTCTGGGCCCTTGCCTTCTGATATATAGGCTGGCATGAGTTCAGAGCCCATAAAAACTTTACCAGAGGCATGTATGGTGAAATCAGCAACTTTTAAGAAATCTAAACCCAAGAGCAGGGCATCGTGAATTGGTGCAATGCAAACTGTCCACTTCAACACCTATGAGCCAACACTTTCACTCCACCAGTTGCTGACATCTCCTTTCCCGTTTCTGCATTTCGGAGACACACATTTGGCAGGTAATTTACTGTACGTCTCTTCAGACATTATCTGATAGCCTCAGCACCCGTGTCTATAACTGCATTAACTGGTATGCCATCAACAGTCAGTAAAATTATTAAACTGGGCCCTCGACTCTCAGCTCTGCTCACATGTACAATAGACGGACTCTGCTCTGCATGTTCCGAGTGCTTTTGATTTGAGAGCTCCATTTTGGCGACATTATTTGTAGGGGGACTTGCAGATTGACTGGGGGACCGTGAGCAGTTTCGTTTGAAATGTCCCTCCTCCCCACATGGCCCCCATGGAAACATGGCCCGCTAGAAGCTCTGGTGGGGCTGGTATTTTGATGTCTGTATCTGCTTGACTTGAAAGAGGTCTGAGCTGCACGTCCTCTTTCTGACTGAACTGCCATACTGGAATTTATTTGTTGAGTGGGTCTTACGGTAGAAGTAAGAACAACAGAAGAGGAAGGAGGCAGGCGGGCTATGGCTAATTGCAGCTTATCAACTTTATCAATGAGTGTTTGTAACTGGTGCTGTGTAACATAACCAGGCTGTGACTGCACTCTACATGACTGTAAGGCAGGTACCTCCTCATCAGAGTCCATGTCTTGATCAGCCCAGGATACTCTACGTGTCCTCCCCTTCAGATCAAAGTCTCGTCCCAGTGTGGCTTTGAAATTGTGTTCAAAAGATGATACTAGCCGCTGTGCCTCATCCAGTGATACAGGGTCACGGTTCATAACTTCGTATGCCACTTTCTGATTGCACAGCCCTTTGAGAAAAGCATCAGCAGCAATTTGTTCCCTGAGCTCAGTGTCAACTCCAGGATAAGCTAAAATGACCAGCCTGTGAACCTCCTCGGCGAACTCTGAAACAGTTTCTTTAGACTGGCGCAGTTCTCCAAGTCTCCTCCGTGCTGTGGTGGGAGGTTCTTTCTGGCCAAATCCGAAAGCCAGCTGTTCTTTCAGAAGAAAGTAATCTTCTCGTATGTGTTCAGGTAATGAGCACAAATATCTGACAGCAGCTCCCCTTAGACATTCATGGAGCTTATCCACTCTCTCTACTGTACTCCATCTGTAAATGACAGCTCTGCAGTCAAAAGGAATAATGAAGGAGTCCCAGTCATCCTTACCATTGTAAGTGTCAAGTTTAGCTTTAGGTCCATCTGAAGCTCTACCACGAGGGGTTGGGAGGTGATGGGTGGGCGCTGCAGCATTTAAAGGTGTGTGCATGTTTTGACCCAAGTTGAAAGAGCCATTATAATGGCTAGGTACCTGTGCACAGCTTCTTGGTCTTACATCAGGGCCAGGTGTGGAGGAAGTTGGACTAACTGGGCTACCGTACGTGTCTATCAATGACTGCGAGCTCCGCAGCAAAAAGCTGTTCAGCATCTGAAGGCCCTGTAGCATCTCCATCTGTCATAAGGTTTCTATCAGGGGCAGCTGCAAGTGAGGGAAGAGTTGTCATGTTGGTGGGGACCACGGGTTACCTTACTGGCATGGGGCCGCTGCGTAAGAGCAAACAAACTAGCCTCTGTTGCTTCCAATCTTTGTAGCAAAGGTGAAATGGCTTGTTGGAGTTGCTTATTTTGTTGTGACAGCACAGTCTGTAGCCATTTTGGGTGGTCTGGAGCAGCTGATGCTCCGAGGTGGACATCTGGCTCAGTGGCCTCCATGTTGTAGTACAATTTAGCTTTAAGTGTTGTTGATTTTTTTTTTTACTCACTGATGATAAAGATCTGTCGTTTTCAGGGGCTCAGCTTTATGCAGAAGCTTATATTCCATGAATTCTATCTATATATTTTTTACTTAATTGTCATTTGCACTTAAATGTATTACATTTTCTATTTTTTTTTTTTTTTATCTGAAGATATAGTGTAGTTAAAACAAATAGCCAACATACTCACAAAACAAATGCAACTTAAGAACAAGCTCCTTTCAAAGATTTATTTTTATTTCTTAAAATAAATAAAAGATAAAAGGGGAAAGGAAGTAAAACATTACTTTTAAATTTACTATATATATATATATATATATATATATATATATATATGTATGTATGTATGTATATATATATACAGTATATATATATATATATATATATATATATATATATATATATAGATAGATAGATAGATAGATAGATAGATATATAGATAGATAGATAGATAGATAGATAGATAGATACATAGATAGATAGATATATAGATAGATATATAGATAGATAGATAATATAGATAGATAGATAGATAGATAGATAGATAGATAGATAGATAGATAGATATATATAGATATATCTAATATATCGATATAATGTATTTATATATATAGATATATATGTATTCATCTGAGTTTTACCAGTCCTTTTTCAAATAAGTAATGCAAGTTTGTTTTCCCATGTATTGACTGGCACCTGCCTTGTCCTCAACAAATCGGAATAAGCACTGTGTAAACATGATGGTTATTAAAGGTCTAGACTTAAATGTGAGCATGCATTTTACTTGCTTGCACAAAAACAGGTTCAGTATTCCTCAAAATAAATAAAACAGTGAAATGCACACTTTTTTCACATTTTTCTGCAATCCAGAATTGAAGGTTTATTTGAGTTGAGCCCTCTACTGTACAGCATGCATTTGCATTTAAGTGTTGCAGGGAGTAGATAAGACAATAAAAAAACACAAATTAAAAGGGAAAGGGAAAGAAACAAGGAGCATGATAGGAAAGTGCCGATCAGGTCGTGCAATGGGACAAAGAGATCATTGGTTTGTTTTTGTTTTTTGGTGAGAGAGAAAGAATGCACAGCCAGCAAAGAGATTTACTTAAACATGATCTTGTTTCTTTTCTTTTATAGTGTGTAAGATGTTACTCAAAACATTCCAGGTATTGAGATATAACCCTTGTGGACTATATGCATCATTGTCAATGAAGCTAAGTCTGTCTATCTAAAATGAAAAAAAAAAGTGAGAGAAGCAGATAAATCAGTTTCAGTGGTTATTGTGTCTTGCTTTAACAAGTATGGATCAATAATCTATTTGTCCTTGAATGATGGGAAGAGCTTCTGCTCATTTTTCCAGGTGTAGTGGAATGGAAAATTTCTCTTGATTTGTAACACATAGTATATACATGCACATGCACACACACATGCGCACACACGCATGCACACACACGCACACACACACGCACACACACACACGGGTTGTATTTTTGTGTTTTATGGAGACTTTTCATAGACATGATGATGTTTATACTCTACAAACTAAATCCCCATAACCTACCATAACATAATTTAGTCTTTATTTATAAGCTTATAAACATAGATTTAATTATCTGTTTTCCTTATTAGGACCAAAAAATGTGGTCCCCATGGTCCAGGTAAACCCTACGTTATGAGGACAAAATGTCCCCACAAAGATTGCAATATCTGAAATTATATGGTAAACGTAGGGTTTACCTAAGAACACACACACAACATTTTTAGTGTAAATATGTTGTTTAAATCAGTATTTCAGAAGGAAAAAAAATGTAAATATAGACTATAATATCTTTTCTATCATACGACTCTATGATAGAAAAGATCATTTCAGCTGACTGCCTCACTTAGGCTAGGTGTAATCTAAAGAGCTTTTCTGTTTACAGAAAGTATTGAGATTCTTCAACGTGTCTAAATCTACATCCTCAAAAGGCCTTAGTAAATCAGACTGTCAACACAAATCAAATTAGGCAGGTAGACTACAGCGATATGTCAGGCAGGTGGCTGGTCATCGCTCTCCTTTGATGGGTAAATTACATTTGGCATCCACACAAGCTATAAATAGACACACACACACACACACACACACACACACACACACACACACACACACACACACACACACACACACACACACACACACACACACACACACACACACACACACACACACACACACACACACACACACACACACACACAAGAACAAGATGTTTGATCTTGATAAAAGAAAGATTATAGCAATCTGACAAAAGACTATAACATAAATCATGCTTTATCTCTGATGTTGCTTGACTCTAAGGTTTTCAGCATTAGTGTGTTTGATTTGTTGTGTAACCAGAAACCATAATTTGCTTAAGGTGAACATGCTAAATGCAAAGAGGATAAAAACGTCCTTAATGTTCAGTTGCATTTGGAGTAGTCCATAAATGTGTGTGTGTGTGTGTGTAGCCTTAATTTATTCTGTACCAATGCTGCATCATTGAATCATGTACAATAGATGTGAAGACTCAAATGCATCTGATGTGCGGTGTATTGCATTTGGATAACTCCATTCTCAACATAAAAGAACATTTGAATAATAGGAAAAATCTTTTTCTGCTATAAAGTACACCGGTAACACTTTACAATAAGGTTCATTTAGTACTACATTAGTTAACATTAACAAAGAATGAACAATACTTCTTCAGCATTTGTTAATCTATGGTAATGCACTGTGAACTAACATGAACAAACAATGAACAGCTAGATTTGTATTAACTACGTTAACAAAGAATAACAGATACAGTAATAAATGGTTAGTTCATGTTAGTTAATGCATGAACTAATGTTTAATACATGAACCTTATTGTAAAGTGTTACCAGTACATCTGCGATAAACATACTTTTTTACTAATGCTTATGTGAATTTCAATGTCTGAAACCTAAAATAAACATTATGAGGTTGAAAACACTGCATAGTTTTGATATATGACAACGCTGATCTCGTCCGTCTCTGGCTCAAGTGTCAACCAATGCGCAAATCTGGGGATGATGTCACGTCACTGAACATTATACATCCCATATGGGACCGTACCGCTCAAAAGGTTAAACATTTCATTTGTAACCATGGATACAAAAATGAAACTGAGTGGGCACAAATCAGATCTCAGGGGCAATGCCCCCTTTTGCCCCTTGTGGCGACGGGCCTCCTTTTTGTCCAATGAAAACGGTGCCATGGACGTTAAGGGATGGTTCCATAGATACCAATATAGAACCTTTACATTAAAGGGTGTATACATAAAGTTAAGATCAGGAACTTGTATTAAGAATTCTTCTGAATTAATGTCAACAAGTTATTAGTGTTTATATATGTTTACACCATTGGTCACCAACCATCAATTGCGATCGACTGGTAGCCTAGATCTAAGCTCCAGAAAATAACTAAATAAATAGTCAAATATTGAAATATTGAAAAATTGTTTAATTTGCTGTGCATCGATGATTTCTAAGGCGCTGAAACACCAAATCATTGCAAGCATATTAATTACTTGCTTCACTCTGAAATGTGAAGAAAATTCTGACATGCCAGAAACCGACAAAAATAAAAGCTTGATTGTTTAACGTTTGAAAATTACGAAGTGAAGACATACATATTAGTACTCTATTTTTACAGTGCACTAGGCCTTTACTTTTTAATATGCTACTCAATTCTTTAAGTTATGGTTGTGTCATAATTTCTAGTAGTTTTACAAACAATGGTTCATAAGATGGGATGGGACATAGAATTGTATTGAGAATTTTGTTCGCACACATTTCAGTTCTGGTTTCTAGTTCTAGTAAATGTTCAGAAGCTTCAGTGGATAAGCATAAAAGTGAACAGTGGCACTTCATATGATCTGCTCACTAAAAGTGTTTTCTTGGTTGCATCAATTTGAAATAAATAAATAAATAAAATCAAAATAAATCTAAAAAACTCAATTAGCCTAAATAAGTACAATCTGGGCTGTTTTATTTATTTGTTTCACTTAAATAAATAAACGTCCCTCAGGGTGGTGTCCCTCACCCTGAGGGACAACACATGTCCTTAACATGTGGTGTCCCTCAGGGTTCAATCCTTGGCCCTCTTTTGTTTAATTTTTACATGCTCCCACTTGGCCAAATTAAGAAAAAAATTCTGTTAGTTACCATAGCTACGCAGATGACACACAGTTTTACCTATCCTTGTCTCCTAAAGAGTTTGCTCCCCTCTGAATCTCTATATTTTTGTCTTTTATCAAGTTCAAGACTGGATGTCAAAATATTCTTAAATTAAACACAGGCAAAACTGAAGTAATTATCTTTGGGAAAAGGATCAGAGACTAAAGACTGCCACACTATTGGGAATGAAAGGTTTTGAGGTAGTGGAAACTGAAGAACCTCAGGGTCATTATTGACAGTGACCTAAGCTTCAATAGTCACATGAAGGCAGTCACAAAATTGTCTTTTTATCGCTTAAAAAAACATTGCAAAGGTTAAAAACTTCATATTACCAGTAGACTTAGAAAAGCGGATTCGTGCTTTCATCTCCAGTAGGGTGGACTATTGTAATGGTCTTTTCACTGGTCTCCCTAAACAAAAATAAATAAATAAATAAATAAACCCCTCTTCAAATTATCCAAAATGCAGCAGCACGGCTACTGACCAGAACCAAAAGAAAAGATCGTATCACACCAATTTTAAAATCTCTACACTGGTTACCAGTGATTTATAGAATTGATTTTAAAGTTATTTTTCTTGTTTTTAAATCACTAAATGGTCAAGGACCTCTCTATATAGCAGAGATGTGTAACCCCTTACACCCGGGTCCAACTCGACCTGCTCCGAGCGGGCCTCGAACCCGGATCTCCAGCATGAGAATCGGGCACTCTAACAAGGAGGCTAAAGACTGCAGCCTCTAGCGTCTGTCACTAGAGCGCCTATTGAGATCGGGGAGTGAGGTTTACTCGCACAGCAACTACTAGCTGGCCTCCGTTACACTCACCCCCTAAACCTCACTCTCATCCGGGTCACGGCACCAATGTAACCCCTTACACCCGGGTTCAACTCGACCCGCTCCGAGCGGGCCTCGAACCCTGGTCTCCAGCATGAGAGTCGGGCGCTCTGAACAAGGAGGCTAAAGACTGCAGCCTCTAGCGTCTGTCGCTAGAGCGCCTATTGAGATCGGGGAGTGAGGTTTACTCGCACAGCAACTACTAGCTGGCCTCCGTTACAGATGCTTGCTTAAGATCACTTAGATCTGCTGGAAAAGTCCAACTGGTACAATCCAGCTCTCGTACCAAGCAAGGAGAGGCAGCCTTTAGCTGCTATGCGGTCCGTCCTTGGAACCGTCTTCCTGTAGACATTAAGACCTCTCCCACTATCTCTATTTTTAAATCCAGATTAAAAACAAAATTCTTCTACGATACCTTCTACTGACCCTTCCTTTTTTGTGTATTATGTTCCCTGTCAAGTCACATGTTTTTATTTTATGTAATTACTTGAATTGATTGATGTTAATAAAATATTTCTTAACTGTTATGATTATGTAAAGCACATTGGGCTACCAGTGTATGAAATGGGCTAGGCCTATATCAATAAACCTGAACCTGAACCTAACTCTTTCATAGACTGATCTCGCCTTTTATCGAAGCAGATCAGGGATCTTGGGCTTTATAAGGTTGATGACCTCTGCTTTACACCACACATTTCTATTATAGTGTATTGCATTGTATTTGCTGTGCATGAATACTGGCATGTGTGTGGTATATTGATTGTTTGCACGATCATGAATAACTAAAGCCAAATTCCTAGTATTTATAACTTTCTTAGCCAATAAACGCGAATTGCCATTGTGTGGTTCCGCCCTCTCCTGCTGAATAACACACACCTCTGTGTGCTGTGAGGAGCTTCAGACGCTGCGAGAGAAACGCTCAGTGTACAGGGGAACTGAAGAGACAAAGAGCAGCCTCACACACTCGCGTTGGGGGTCTGAAGGACACCCTGGCCGTCCCTGCAACCATTTTGGCTGTTTTATTTCATCCTCTTGCAACGAACTTGACAACACAGGGGCTACAGAGCTTTGGGTTTGCGAGCAAAACATATTGCAAATCTGTCTGTCCGAGGCGCGCCCGTCAGGTTGGGTTCACCTCACAGGCTCTAATCTGATTAAGTTGCAAATGTTCTTCTGGTGAATATACAGAGGTGGAGAAAATCCAGCCAGATGTTGAGACGCATCTAGACAAGTTTTTTGTATCAATTAATTGTTGGGCAAATCGCTAGACAGACGGATGCGCTAATCTGTTATCGGACTGACGAGATTCATTCAGAACTCTGAGCTTCGGTTTGCGAAACTCAAATGAACAGATGAGTGGAGACAGACTGTTTCAGGACTCGAGCCGCTAGACAGCGCCTGTGGAGAGTTCCCTGCTTTTATCAACGAAGGAACATGTCTCTTTACTCCTTTTCCGTAAATAAGCAAACGACTGCTTCCCTCTAAACGACGCTTTAAACTGAGATGAAACGCAGGTAATGTGAAGAGAGGAGACATCACTGTGTGGTGAAATATAGGTAAGACTATTGTCTTTTCTTCTTATTATTATTATTTATTTATTTTTTCCAAATGTTCATTAGACCAGGTCTATCGTTTGAATTTCCTCTGATTATTTCTCAGGTTTTGAAAGCAAATATTTATGTTTTTTTGAATTGAACATTTCCACCGCCAAGGGATTAATTCACTATTATAGATATAACCATGGAATCGCTGTCCATACTTTAACTTTCTTCTATCTAAAGTAGCTACAAAAGCTATCGTCCACAACATGTTTCTATAATATTACTGGCTATTTATTTATTTATTTATTTGATGTATTACTTGTTAGTTTGCTATAGTAATAACAACAGTAAATGATGCATAATTATAAGCAAGTATTCTTACACAAATCCCAACCCTAAAACTATGGTAGGCTAGTATAGTAGTACCCATGTTTTTTTTTGTTTTTTTTAATTAGCCTACAGGCTCCAACGGGGCTAAAGAGAAAATTTTTTTTTTTTCAGTATTCCCATAGTGTATTATTGGCAGAAAAAAAATTTGTATTGAATATTAATGGAGCAACATATTTTGTACACACCCCGTGTGGTTTACCATCATGGGGCAAAAGTACCATCACACATTATTTATACAAATACGTAAGCTAAAATGATACGTTTTAATAATGTCTAAGTTAGTGCTTGTTCAAAATAACCACTTTAGCAAAGTTTGCACTATTTTCTATTTATTTTGATAATAAAATAATTAATTTGTTCAATGTTAATCTAAAATATATTTAAAAAATACATGCAATTATTTTTAAAAGTAAAGAAAGCATTGAATGAGATCCTATTTTAATATAGATTTAGAGTAGTAACATTAAATCATATGATATTTTTAAATATGATGGTTTTAAATATAATTATGGTGATTATCTCTATAAGGAGGACACACAACTTAATATATGATACTACTATACTATCTCAATTTAACCATGTCATGTCAACAAATTGAAAAATCAGCAGCTCTTTATTAACATGTTGATTAGTATACCTTCAGCCCCAACAACTGGGGTGCCTTTTAGCCCTGTTGGACTCCTACGTATCTGTGTAATTACACTGTGACAGATCTTAAAATAAACTGTAACCTATTAAACCACTGTTCCAGTGAAAATGTAATAAATCAACTGAAAACATTTACAATAAAACACGCATGAAAACTTTTCCCCGACCTGACAAATCAGCCTTTCAGTAATTTGACTTTTGACACAAAAGCTTGTACGCTAAGAGATAAAGACCAAGTGACAACTAACTTTCAGTCTCTTCTATTTTGGTTTTACTCATAACATCTTTATTCACTGAAAAGGTCATGACAGGTCTAATACACTGCTAAAATATCAGACAGTCAAGATAGTTTTACTGCTGTCTCTGCAGGATAAAATGTCTGCACTTCGTAAGAAATTTGGAAGCGACTATGAGGTCAGTGACCACCCAATCCTCCAGCCATCAGAAGGACAAGAGGAGGAAACGACAGCGATTCGTGGACAAGAATGGACGATGCAGACGTTCAGCATGGAAACCTGGGTGGAGAGACCAGCAGATATCTTTCAGACTTATTCACAACTTTAGTAGACCTCAAATGGCGATGGAACCTCTTCATCTTCATCCTCACATACACAGTGGCCTGGTTATTCATGGCTTCGATGTGGTGGATCATTGCATACATCAGAGGGGACCTGTACCGAGTCCACGATGAGAAGTACACGCCATGCGTGGCCAACGTCTATAACTTTCCCTCTGCTTTCCTCTTCTTCATTGAAACAGAGGCCACTATAGGATATGGCCACAGATACATCACCGATAAATGTCCAGAAGGAATCATTCTCTTCCTGTTTCAGTCTATCCTGGGCTCCATAGTGGATGCCTTTTTAATAGGCTGTATGTTTATTAAGATGTCTCAACCGAAGAAGAGGGCAGAGACTCTGATGTTTAGTGAAAACGCGGTCATCTCCATGCAGTGACGGCAAACTCACGCTGATGTTCAGGGTGGGAAATCTGCGCAATAGTCACATGGTTTCAGCACAGATCCGATGCAAAATACTCAAGGTAAAAGCCTGCCTTTTGTCACATTTTAGAAATTGTTAACTTGTAAAATTAGACATGTAAGTACTGGGTAATAACAGCATGTAAATACAGCAATGTGTTGCCTACTAATTTTGTGAAGCTGCATTTAAAGTTTTTTTTTTAACTATCTGTGTCTAATAGGTCTATAGACACTGTCGAGAAAACCATTATATACAATACTTATTCATATTAGTAGTATGTGCGTAGGCATAGGTGTCAAAACATGAACTGGTCAAAAGTTTGGAATAGTTAAAATGTTTAAAATTGAATGTTATAAAAGAAGTTTCTTATGTTCACAAAGGCTGCATTTATTTGATCAAAAATACAGTAAAAAAAAACAGAAATATTGTGAAACATGTTTAAAATTTGAAAAACTTTTTTAAAATGTTATTTATTCCTGCTGGCAAATCAAAATTTTCAGCATCATTACTCCTGGTGATCCTTCAGAAATCATTCTAATATCCTGATTTGCAAAAAAAAAAAAAAAAAAAAACATTAGCATCAATATTAAAAGCAGTTTTTGCTGCTTGTTATTTTCGTGGAAACTGTGATACACTACCATATACTGTTTTTAAACTATACTTTTATTCAGCCACTGACACATTCAATTGATTAAAAGTGACTGTAAAGACATTTTAAATGTCACAAAAATGCTGTTCTTTTGGACTTGATATTCATTAAACAATCCTGAAAATGTCTTTATCATGGTTTCTTTCCACGCAACCATCACAGAAATAAATGACATTTAAAAATAAATATTCTTGAAGAAAACAGCTATTTTAATTTGTAATGATATTTCACAATTAATTTAATTGACTTATTTTAATACATTAAACTTTTGACCGGTGATTATTTTATATTCTGCTACACTTTATTAGTGATATCACTGCTGTATCTATACTGTATCTACCTGAAATATGTTTGATATGAGTACTCTAGTGGAAAGTGTTACTGCCCTCTGTTGTCCATCTAGAGACTCTGGATGTGATAATAACTTGACATCCTCTCATTTGATAAAAAAAAAACTAGATTTTATTTAATTTAAATGTTAAAGATGTCAGTAAGAGCAGTGTAAAAAAAAATACTTAATAATAATGTGTCTTTTAGACCCAGATGGGTTATGGCTGCCTTATATGCAGCCCTTAAATATACTGGCCAAAATCTTGTATAATAATCAGGAGACATGTTGCATACTCAATCCAAATTCAAAAAGTAAAATAAAAAATAACATTGGTTCCTTTATTGTAAACATTGATTTTTAATTTGATTTCCTACCTGTCTCTCCTTTGATGACTGACTGTCTATCCTCACAGCTCACTTCACCGTACAGTTTGTAAAGCGATGTTTACGCCCCGTCTCCCTCTTCTCGCTCCTGTAGTCCCGACAGACGCCCGAGGGCGAGTTCCTCCCCTGGATCAGCTGGAGCTGGATGTGGGCTTCAGCACCGGAGCAGACCAACTCTTTCTCGTGTCACCACTCACAATCTGTCATGTGATCGACACCAAGAGCCCCTTCTATGAGCTCTCGCAGCGAATCCATGCAGACGGAACAGTTCGAAATAGTTGTGATTTTGGAGGGAATTGTTGAAACGACCGGTAAGTTATTTTGTCTGCTACTTTAACCTTGTATTGTCTTTCGCATTTTGATTTTAAATTAAAAAGACCTCTGAAATGTAAAGGATGGAATACACTACACAACATTTGCCCTGGTGTTTACCCTGATTTACAGTCTGGATGAGTCAATAGTTGTCAGTATGCAGATTCTGGGCAGTAGAGTTTTTCTATCAGAGGATATCAGACACATTGATATTCTGAGCTGATTTTAGAACACGTTGTTTTTCCATGCGCCTCTTATAAACTAAATGCATGTTTCTGCATAATTTCTTTTCATGATGACTGGTAGTGTGTAATCCTCTGTCATTTGGAGTATGATGTTCAGTTTATCTCTGTAACCATTTACAAAGACAGCAAGTGTCTGACCTTCTGTCCAGATCTGTTCTGATTTTAAAAGTTGTGTTGTTCCAGCCTTAAGCTGCATGCACAAGAACAAGGGGCATTGCACTGTTTATTCACTTAGAAAGACTAACACATCCTGTTAAAACCAGGTACTAAAATAGAAGGCATTGGGTCTCACTGGCCTTGAAGTGCACATGATTGATTTTTTTTCTATTGATCAGCTGTGAAGTTTAATTGTAGACATGCTGCTTGGGGAAGTTGGTAAAACCAGTGTGGTGTCAGTGTGTATCCCTTAGGATTTAGCAGGGCTCAGTAGTTCACGCACATGTCTTAAAATCAACATTACAGTGTCCTACACTAGAGTATATCTGATTTTCATATTTATTTGATTGTTGTTTTAATGTCCATTCTCAGTGTGCTACAATTTACTTTTATTTTTTTGTTTAAGGTAATAAAAAAAGTTCAGGAGCTTAATAGGTTTAAACAAAAGAAAAAGCACTATTGGATGTTTGAAGGTTGGCCAGCACGTACCAGTTTTCGATCTAATAGTGTTTTAAAAAAATGGTGACCAATAGCATGCCATGCCAGCTTATCAATACTACCTTTGTGTTAACAGATTTGTTATTTTGTCAACAACCCAAATGAGTCTCAAATACAGTACTCTTTTCCAATATATCGTTATCTTCCTCCAGGGGCCTCATTATAACATTTTACGTAGATGTCATCCTAAAAGTGTGCAATGCATAGACACAAAATTTAGATGTTGCATATACACAAAAAGTTTTCAGATTTATAAAATCCTGCGTATGCCAGAATCTGTGCAAAATTCCCTTTATAAAACCCAGTCAGCAGAAGATGTATACATGCATCTCCTTCCTGTCTCCTCCTTGAAATTAGCATATATTGAGCTTACTTTACCTTGTTACTATGCATAACAGCATCTGCATATCATTTCCATTCATATTCCCATCCATGCGATACCATGTTTAACACAAGACATTAGGGAATACATTTCAGTGAAAGTTTTCAGAGAAGAGTTATTCTCAATAGTTCTGCTATTTAGAACACAATTCAAAGCAGAATTATCATCGCTGTAGTTAAAACATTAAAACACAGCATATTTGCATAAAAAAACTATGTATAAACGTTGCGTATGCGCAAAAAAGGGAATAAAATGTGCAGGCCCAATGTTTATACATCAGGCCCTAGAACCATTATTTTAAAGTTGAAAACAATAATAATAATAATCACCTATTTTTAATGAATCTCTTAAATGAATGATTCAATGACATTTTTTTTCGTTCCTTGTTGCTAAGTAGTGGCGTAACAATGTAATCGATACAAATTTTATTTGAAGCGCCATGTTTCTTTCTAAATGTGATTAACTCTATATTGATTGCTTCCGTAGACATCATTGTTTGTATTCAAAAATTAACTATACACTTTTATATCAGTTCTTCTGTGATAATATGAATATGTATAACAGAAATAACACTACTGTGTGGTTAAAAAGACTGTTTGTGAAGTTGTTGTTTCATACTATACATAACCACCGCTCTCTCCGGAGTTTTTGCGATTGATTGCTATTGCAAATTTTTCACAATTTGCAATCCTTCCAAATTGCGAAGATTGCGATCTTTTAATGATTAATCGTGCAGCTCTAATATGATCTGACATCACCATAATTGAGTCCTTCTGGGATTACATGAAAATAAAAAGAGACTAAATTCAGACGAACTGTTTTAGGCACTTTTAGCAAAAATGCTGTAAAGGGAGGATGCTTTCAAAAATAATGTCATAAATAGATTTTATTTATCAATTAACTTCTATTAACTAAATTCAATCAATAGTCAGTGTGACCACCCTTTGCGTTTAAAACAGCTTTTGTCGTACACTTGCACATCATATTCCAGGTAGCATTGGAAGGTTTCTTGTCTTGGAGACATACATAACTGGCTTGTATATATACTTGTGTGTGTGTGTGCGCAAATCACTTGTAGTTCATGCAGAGTGACTATGTAATACTTGACTATTTGATGAATTTGACCATGTTCTAAAAAAAAAAAAATCTTCAAGTACTAAATTCAGTCAACATAATTGTGAGATATTTATAATATAATGGTCCTGAAGAATGATTGTAAATTAACTGTGCACTGCATTTTATATCTTTCACATATCTTTGATATCGATTCAATCAATGCAGAAATCACTGAGTCCAATCCCCAACATCTCAGACATCACTTGACAAGGATGTCTGCTGTAGGGGAATCATGTGGCATGAGCAAACGACAACGTTAATAAATGTCGAACAGTGAAAGTACAGAATCCCAAGACTCTCCAGTGTTCTGGTGGCTGTAACACTGTTTCTATGGCAACCCATTTTGAACCCCCATCCCCCTTTTTTTGTTTCCATGCAGCCTTTGAACATATGATTATTATGGAGCCCTGAAAAGTGTGTGCAAAGCACTTTTTTCAGACAGCAGAGCAAGAATGTGCATCAAACAGAACATAGAAAGAGGCAGAGGTACAGAGAGAGTAAAAGTCCTTTGACATTGGTTTAGAGATACAGAAAAGAGGCACTTGTATGTTCAAGTATTGATAGTTTCTACAGTCTGAACAGAACAACCTCAACTCAAACGGGAGTAGGCGATCTCAAAATGTACAAATTTGTACATTTGGCGTGTTAACAGATCCGCTAGTTCCTCCCTGTGTCATATCCAAATTGTATCAAACCTTTTCAAATATTTTCTGTGAATGCATATTGTGCAATAAAATGTCCTTCTGCACTCATTATACAGTATGTGTATTTAGGAATAGTAAAACATATTAGTTTATACCATAAATATATTGTCTGTTCTCTACATATTAGCATTAGATGTTGAAAAATACATTTCAGTCAGCCACTATTTATATTGGTGTGATCCATGTGTGTGTGAAACAGATGAGGAAACATCTTTTTTTAACACTTACAGAGCACTTCTTAAGGAGATGTATTTTTTGAGAGCTCTTAGTTTTCTAAGCAAGTATTCCTGAATAGTTCTGACACAACAACAAAAGGTTTGGAGGTAGATTTTTGAATCTGTCATGCTAATTTGAGAAGATGTGTCATTGAATTCAGGAGCTCTTTAAAATAAAACCACACAAACTCCTTTGAATGTCATAAAAAATGATTAAACCCCCATTGCAAATGGTGTAACCCCCTTTTGCAGGTTTATTGGCAACATTTTAAGCTGTTTGCAATGAAAAGAATCTAACAAAAGTAACTGAAATAGCTCAAACCAACAAATGTTTCAGGTGGTTTCCCCAAATTCAATTGACAATGACTTTTGCCACTTTTAATGACTTCTGCAGTCTCAAAATTATTGGTAACACTTTACTTGAAGGGGTGTGCATAAGACTGACATGACACCTTCATAATCATGACATTACTTATTTTATGAATATGAAGGAATTTTTTATGCATGCTTGTGACAACTGTCATTAAATGTCATTCGCTCAGTTATGACATTTTTAATGCAAATATGACATTGTTAGAGATGTCTTTGTTATGACACCTTGACATAAACCAATACATCATAACATGTCAGTGTCTTTGTCATGACAACTTGACATTACTAAGACAACACAACCTGTCATAAACATGACATTGCAGATTAATTATCAAACTTAAGAAACCACCTAGCTTTATTGGTTAACATTACATTAAACTGTCAGGTGGTTGGTTTTGACATTGGCTGTTATGAAGCCATTATAACATTGTAATGACAAATTCAATTAGTACCACTGTAGTTGAGGTCACGGAAAACTTTCATGACACAGTTATAATGCCTCATGACAGCCAATGTCAAAACCAACCACATGACAGAACTTAATTTTATGTCAAGTTGTCCTGACAAAGACACTGATGATGTTATGGTTTATGTCAAGGTGTCATAACAAAGACATCGTAAACGATGTCATATTTGCATTCAAAATGTCAATATTGAGCGAAAGACACTTTATGACAGTTGTCATAAATATGCATAAACCTTACTTCAAATTCAAGACTTATGTCATGTCTTGTTTTTGAAGGTGTCATGTCAGTCTTATGCACACCCCTTCAAGTAAAGTGTTACCAAATTATTAAACCCCTTTAAGGAGTAGTTCACTTAAAAAAAATCGTAATATTTTGCTTATAATTTATTCTCCCCCATGCCATCCTTCAGTCGAATAGAAATTAAGGTTTTTGATGAAAACATTCCAGGATTTTTCTCCATATAATGGACATCACTGTGTATCAAATGGTTCAAGGTCCAAATGAGAGTTTCAGTGCAGCTTCAAAGGGCTTTAAACAACGCCAGACGATGAATAAGGAATAAGGATTTCATATATATATAATAAATAATAAAAAATGAATAATGTCACGAATAATATTTTTTATATATAAGAAATAAATAAAAAACTTTAAGTTTTATAAGCACAAATGCTCGCCTTGCTCTGTGATGCACATTTGTGACTCTCCTGTTCGAACTCCTTCATCAAAATGAACTAATCTTTTTTGAGTCATTTGGTTAATTCAACGAACGAAATGAACAAAATGACTCGAATGACTTTAATGTCAAGCATCTTTGAGTACTTAGTAGAACACCCTTTTGCTGTTATGACCTGCTGCAAACGAGATATATAACCAGACAACAGCTTCTGACAGTGTTTCTGAGGAATCTTAGCTCATTCCTCATGAGCTATGGCCTCCAATTCAGTAATATTCTTGTGGTTGCATGCTTAAAATGCCTTCTTCAAATCCCACCAGAGATTTTCTAAGGGGTTCAAGTCAATGAATATATTTGCCTTCACACACTGCAGGTTTCCAGTGCCAGAGGATGCAAAGCAACCCCAGTGCACCACAGAGCCACCGCCATGCTTAATTTAGCCCTACAATGAGATGATCATCCGTATAAAGGCCCTCATAAATGCAGACTTTAAGTTATGAGCATTCCTCAGCTGTTCTGCAACCAATGATAAGAAGTTTGATGGATTGGACCAATGGATGGAATAGAGCACATCTTGCTGGCAAAACTATAGCTTGAATTATAAATATGCTGAGATGAGCTAGTGGCCCTTGAGTGCATTAACTGTAACACCCAACAAGTAAGGAAGAACTACTTTTTATCATAATTATAACATTTATTTAAATATCTTTTAATTGTCAGAGCCAATAATCTTGTAAAATGCCTAAAAATATAGTGTGGTTATGCTTCGGGCGACCCAAGTTTGAGTGATATTAATTGGAAGTGATTTCTTCTAATTAAAACAATATTAGTAAATGCTGAATTAAAAAAAATAATAATAAAAAAAAAACTTTGTGTACTGAGTCATGACAATCATCCAAAACCTCAAAGAAGAGGGGTCAGACTCTATAAAATAGCTGATTACAGAACATGATGAAAGTGGGAAAGAAACGAAAATGATTTAGTGGTTGAATTTTGCTAAAACAATGTATAAAAGAATACAGTTGAATATAGAAACAAATTATAAAGAATGCATTAATAATTGTCGTATCCGATAGAGAGTGAAGGTGATTCTACGCAGGGCGATTGTTGCTTGGGCACTTTGCCATTTAAAATGGGCAATGAATTTCTAACTGGATCAGTTAGATCGGATCGTGGGCCCTGTGTCTCAGCTGGTTGCCCGTTGACGGCAACATTGCCCAGCAACATGGCTCAAAAAGTTGCCATGTGTTTCATCACCTTGAGACTGTCACGATCATGTTCTGTTTCATCTTGTTTAGTTTCCAGTCAAAGTTTACACAAATACGTGTACTTTTTGTCATGTACAGACAACAACTTTGTCAAAATGATCTGTGAAAACTCTTATTTCGTCTGTTGAATTATACATGCTAACAGGGCTGGACTGGGACAAAAAAGTGGCCCGGGCATTTTGACCCAGACTGGCCCACTACATATGAACATGAATACAACCGAAGTTTGTACGCCCTTGAATATGTGAGATGAAATAACTAAAATAATTCTCCAATTGCATTGGGAATACCAGTCTTTCTCACGAGATGTTTCAATAGTATCGGTGAGTGCACCTGTCCCTTCAGGGGGGTTTGGGGCATGCTCCCCCACAAGAAAATTTTGTGCTTTTTAAATGTTAAAATCATCAATCTGGTGCACTTTGAGAGTTCAAAATTTAGAGCTCCAACCCATGTTCAGTGTGCAAATTGAACAAAGAAAAACTTAAAACGTCTCGGGTTATGACTATAACCCTTGTTCCCTGAGAAGGGAACGAGACACTTGCGTCGATAAAATCGACTCTTTGGGGACGCTCCCTAAGCGTGCGCCTCTGAAGTATGAATGAAACTAATCCAATCCTGATTGGTGTTGCGTCGTGACGTAACATGTGATGGCATACCCGGAAGTATAAAAGTGACGCTGTCACAACACACACTAGCCTCGCGATGAAGCAAGACACTCAAGGGTCTTAAGGGGGCGTGGCAACACGACGCAGTGTCTCGTTCCCTTCTCAGGGAACAAGGGTTATAGTCATAACCCGAGACGTTCCCTATCGAGGGAACTCAACACTGCGTCGATAAAATCGACTCTTTGGGGAACGAGTGCCCACTAGGCCACGCACCAAACAGACCCGACCCGGAGTGAAACTGTCTAAGGAGTCAGCAGGGATTGAGCACATGTGCACCGGGTGTACTGGGAAGGTGGAGACTGTAAAACCTAATAAAAGTATGTGGGGTAGCCCAGCCGGCTGCCTCACAGATTTCCTGCAGAGGTACTCCCGAAAGCAGGGCCCTAGAGGAAGCCATGGCCCTAGTTGAGTGGGCCCTTAAGGCCAGAGGTGAAGGCAAACCACGCACCTTGTACGCCTCAGTAATCGCCTGGACTATCCAGTTACTTATAGTTTGCTTGGTTGCCGGGAGTCCTCTCTTAGGCGACCCAAAACATACCAACAATTGGTCTGACCTTCTCCACGAAGAGGACCTCTCAAGATACACGCTCAAAGCCCTGACAGGGCAGAGCAAGTGAAGCCTCTCCTCTTCCGCCGACACATGAGGTGGAGGATGGAAAGCCTGAAGGACTACGGAACGAGCCGTGTTTGATGGAACTTTAGGCACGTAGCCTGGGCTCGGGTGCAAAAAGGCCTTTACTCTACCAGGGGCGAACTCCAAGCAGGCCGGTGTTATCGCCAGGGCCTGGAGATCTCCCACTCTCTTAAGTGATGTGATAGCTAAAAGAAAGACCATTTTTAGTGTCAAGTCCTTAGGCGAAGCCGACTCTAAAGGTTCGAAGGGGGCCAGGGATAACCCCTCTAGAACTACTGCCAGGTCCCAGGCAGGGACCCTGGACCTGGCTGCCGGCCTCATCCTCCATGTCCCACGGAGAAACCGAATGACCAACTGGTGCCTCCCCAGAGGTCCACAATCTAATGGAGCATGGAAAGCCGAAATGGCAGCCACATACACCTTAAGAGTGGACGGGGAGTGACCCGCAGAGAAGCGATCCTGGAGAAATTCAAGAACTGAAGCCACCGGGCAGTTCAGAGGATCCAATACACGTTCTCTACACCAAGTGACAAACACATTCCACTTGAGGCCATATAATCTCCTGGTAGAGGGAGCCCTTGAGTTAAGTATGGTGTCAACCACCCCCGCTGATAATCCAGCATTCAGGTACTGAACCCCCTCAGAGGCCAGACCCACAGCTTCCACAGCTCTGGGTGAGGATGGAAAATTGTGCCCTCCGCCTGAGACAACAGATCCCTCCTCAGAGGTATCTCCCATGGCGGAGCTATGAGGAGTGATATTATATTCGAGAACCATACTCGTGTTGGCCATCTTGGGGCAACCAGCAGAAGACTGATAGCCTCCTGACGGACCCTCTCCAGGACTCCCGGGAGCAGAGCGATCGGGGAAATGCGTACAGGCGAAGCCTCGGCCAGGCCTGTACCATGGCATTCAACCCCAGTGGGGCTGGATGTGAGAGGGAGAACGAAAGTGGACAGTGGGACGTCTCTCGAGACGCAAACAGATCCACCTCCATCGGTCCAAACCTCTCCCATATCGACTTCACCACCTCCGGGTGAAGTCTCCATTCCCCGGGCCTCAGCCCCTGCCTCGACAGGATGTCTGCTCCCTGATTCTGAACCCCCGGAATATACATTGCTCTTAGTGACAGTATCTTCCCCTGGGACCAAAGAATAATCTGATGCGGCAATTTGCACAGAGGGCGCGATCTGAGTCCCCCCTGTCGGTTCAGGTAGGCTACCACTGACGTATTGTCTGTCCGTACTAAGACGTGGCGACCCTTGATGTCTGGGAGGAAGCTCCTCAAAGCCCTGAATACAGCCATCATCTCTAGGCAATTTATATGCCATGAACGATGGTGGTCCTGCCACAGACCCCTGGCAAAGCGGCCGTCCATGACCGCGCCCAGCCAGTAAGGGAGGCGTCTGTCGAAACGGTTTCCCGTCGACATGACACCCCCAACACTGGCCCTTGGGATAGGAACCAAGGTTTCTTCCATATTTGCAGAGAATGAAGGCACTTGCGCGATACTCTGATCATACGAAACGGATTCCCCTTGGGGGAGAACCCCTTGGTTTTCAGCCACCACTGGAGGGGCCTCATGTGAAGGAGGCCGAGAGGAATGATGTTGGATGCCGCTGCCATGAGGCCCAGCATCCTTTGAAAATGTTTCACAGTGATGGCCTGGCCCAGCTTCACCCTGGACACCATCGCCAGAATTGACTCGATACGTGCCAGAGACATTCGTGCCTGCATTGTAGTCGAACTCCACACGACTCCCAAAAAAGTCGTAGACTGGGACGGTTCTAGCACACTCTTCTTCACATTGAGCCTTAACCCCAATTTTTGAATATGGCCAAGGACGACATCTCGATGCCGGACTGCCATCTCCTGAGACTGTAGCCAGTCGTCGAGATAATTCAAATATACGAATCCCTTGAAGTCTCAGTGGAGCAAGGGCTACGTCCATACACTTGGTGAATGTGCGGGAGAGAGCGCTAGGCCAAACGGAAGTACTCGATATTGGTAAGCTTCGCCCCCGAAAGCGAACCTCAGGTACCTCCTGTGACATGGAAGGATGGAGATGTGAAAATAGGCGTCTTTCAGATCTATCGTGACGAACCAGTCCTCGGACCTGATTTGACTCACGATCGCAGGAATGGTTAACATTTTGAACTTGAAGCTCCTCAGAGATCGGTTCAACACCCTGAGATCCAAAATCGGCCTTAACCCCCCATCCTTCTTTGGAACTATGAAGTACCGGCTGTAAAACCCGGACTCCCTGTCTAACGGAAGAACACGTTCTATGGCTCCTTTCAACAGCAGAGTCTGCACTTCTTGCTCCAGCACCTGAGCCTGCTCTGGGACCACCGTAGTGTGCACCACCCCAGAGAACTTGGGGGGGCGGTGCGCGAACTGCAGTCTGTACCCAGCCCGAATTATCTGCAGGACCCATGCAGATATGTTGGGCAGATGACACCACCCCTCTACAAAATCTACTAAGGGTACCAGCCTCTCGAGGCTGGCCTCTGGTGTCTTTAGAACATCTTTTTCGACTATCAGAAGCGGAATACCGGCAGGCTGTAGTCGATACGGACCCTGCGACCATAACCGATGCTTTAAAACCGTATTTTCGCTGGAAACTGACGCGGCCCGAAACGCTGCTAACGGCGGGCGTGCATCTTTTCCAAGAGGGCCTCGCTGTGAGAACAACCTCGGTTGCCTCACAGCGGAGGGGGCAGCCCTCTGAAGTCCCGCCGCAGCTAGGACTTCTTCTCTGAAGCCCTCCTAGCCTGAATGACGTCCCTCAGGTCGCCCTTCTGGCTGGAGGACTTCAGTTTTTGGGAGCGTTTCCTCCGTTGCCAAGTCCCCGGAGGGGGCTCTGGAGGAAACGCTCTCCTTTGCTCTGCCCTGTGGGAGGAGCTGGCTGATGGCTGGGGCCGACCACTTTGCCCCACCGTACTCGATTCAGATGCCGCTTTTTGGGGGAGGTACTGCTGGAACGCCGCAGATTGTTTCTTCGCCTCCTGAAACCTGTCGACGACCGAATTCAAGGCGTCGCCGAACAGGCCAGAAGGCGAGAGCGGCGCATCCAGCAGAAAAGACCTATCCTTGTCCTTTATGCCCGACAGGTTCAGCCACAGATGTCTCTCCGTGGCCACCATGGCCGCCATAGAGCGGCCAATGGCGCGGGCTGTTTCTCTTGTGGCCCGAAGAGACAGATCTGTGGCCTTCCTGAGCTCCGAGACGTCCTCCGGAGTAGGCCCCTCCCCCTCATCTAAATCTTTCAGGAGATCGGCCTGGTATGCCTGCAAGATTGCCATAGAGTGCAGACATGAACCAGCCCGACCCGCCGCCATGTAAGCCCTGCCTACTAACGTATCAATCAAACCGGGACTCAGACACGGGACAAGTGCGGTCTTTCCCACGATCTCGTGATCTCTTTATGGAGATCGGGGAAAACGGCAAACCCCGGCGGTGAGGCTGTGACCTGTGCTGCAGGTAGCGCTCGTCAAGCTTACTTGTGGCTTGCGCTTCCTGCTCATGTTGTGGCCAGCTGATATTTAATCTGGCCACAGCACGAGTCACAACCTCCACCAGCTCCTCATAATTCAGGCCATGAGATGGCGTGCTGAGATCAGCGGTCGTCGCATCGATGCTGAGCACGTCCACTTCCTCAGAAGCAGACAGCTCAAGCAATGGGACCCGATCGTGGGCAGAAGATACCGCAGGACGGGCTTCCGCACCACTCTCAGAGGCCGCGGGATCGGCTGGTGGAGAGCGAGAAAATGCCTCAGCATTCTCGCCTTCCTCTGCCAGATCCCGCTGCGAACCCCAGGATCTCAATCGCCGCATTGCCTCGACAAATGCGGGACCGGAACCCTGAGGAACGCGAGCCTGACCATGCTCGTCAAAGCACGCCAGCCGGGAGCGCAGCACTCTAATAGGCATAGCCTCCTCGAGAGCCGCCTGTGCGTGCTGCACTCCTAAACAACTCACACATAAAGTGTGTGCGTCCCCACCCGTGATGTAGCGAGGGCAGGGATGCACACACTTCCTGAATTGTTCACTGGCCATAATTTTTTTCTCTATATATAGACAAACAACACCAAATAAGACACACAGTTTCAACATAAAGCGCTTGCTGAAGAGCGAAAGCCGTCACATGTTACGTCACGACGCAACACCAATCAGGATTGGATTAGTTTCATTCATACTTCAGAGGCGCACGCTTAGGGAGCGTCCCCAAAGAGTCGATTTTATCGACGCAGTGTCGAGTTCCCTCGATAGGGAACTATTTTAGTTGTGATAAAGTGTCTGACAATTTGTATTGTGTATTGTCATGTATGACAATAGCCATATATTGGAAATAAAACACATGCACAGAAAAAAATAAAACCAACTTTCATTTTAGCTTAGAACTAATTTCTATACTTAAAAGAGATAAACACATAATCTTTTATTTTGATGGAAACGGCATTGAGCTTTTATTTTGGCGGAAAACATGGTTTACAAATGGATCTTATACTCTCATTATAATTCTAGTAAAATACGTAATTGTCAAATATGCCCATCCAACTTGTGTCAGCGGCTCATTGCATTTAGTTTAGCGGCCGCGGCGCTGGGATCTTTGTGCCGTTGAAATGCATCGGACAAAAAAGTCAGCGTGGGTCCTTTCTTTCTCACAAACCGGCCCATGAAACGGAGATCAGCAGCCCATTGGATATTTTCTTGTGTAAGTTGTTAATAAGTTGTTAATTTCATTTGCGCTCATTTCATTCATAGAGTTTACACTCATTCACTTCACAGGAAGAGGTTTCTGTTGGCTAAAATATTGTGCTGTCCCCTCTGGCTCACCTTTTATCAAGCAAACATGAGGACTGACTGTCTGCTGAATATTTGTTCTATTATTTGGTAGAATTCATTATTCGTTTTGAAGCCATTATCCATACAGTTTTGAATAAGGTATTAGGCTTCAGGAACATCCCTAATCTGCACCCAGCACATCTGTTTGAGACTGAGTAAACGGTAACACTTTACAATAAGGTTTGTTAGTTAACATTAGTTAACTACATTAGGTAATATGAACTAATAATGAACAGCACTTATACAGCATTTGTTAATCTTTGTTAATGTTATTTTCAACATTTACTAAAACTTGATTAAAATCTTGTTAACATTAGTTAATGCACCGTGAACTGAACATTAACAAACAATGAACAGCTGTATTATCATGAACTAACATTAACAAAGATGAACAAATGCAGTAACAAATGTATTACTCATGGTTAGTTCATGTTAGTAAATACATTAACTAATGTTAACTACTGAACCTTATTGTAAAGTGTTACCGAGTAAACATTATAGACTGGTTTATTTGTCTTTCTGAACGGGTGCATGATGATTCTGAATTGTAGAGTTTTGCATTGCAATGCCCCGTTTCTTCGACGTGTTCATGACCTGTTTCATCTTTGAAGGTCTGAATGCAGCTAATTTTGGCTTGCGCTTCTGTAACCAGAGCTACCCATGTAACGCATCAGCCATTGTCCCTCCAGCTTGACACCCTCTAGCTTCAGCCTTCATGCCACAGAAGTCACACCCCGAACTCAAGCTTTAGAGGGTATGCATTGATATGACTTTCCCACCAGAACATGCTGGACTGAGTGGCAAAGCATAGTGCAACAATTGTATTTAATAGGAGAAACTGTGAAAACTGGAGTATAACAAATTATTATCTTCTTAAATTTAAGGTAGCTGGACTCGATAGTGATCCTTACAACTTACCAAAGAACTAGTGGTCCATGGACATTGGCATGTGGCCAGGAATCGAGTTTCCTGACATTTATGTGTGATTTAATGCCTATAAAGCAAAGCCTGTGAACTAAATTTGTATGATTACTTTTAAAATTGTTATATATAGCCTAGCCCTAAAACTTTTAAAATACTAAGGCATCATGACATAACATTATAACTTTCTTTTTATAACTTATTGTTTAAAACAATAATTGTCACTTCGTCGTACTTCAAGATGGGATAAAATAATGAGGACAGGACATCAATTGATTTTCTGGTTGTTTCAATATATTTTGAAGTTATCTGGATAACTGTCAGCTATTACCGTCATGCAGATATTGCAGAGTGGTATTGAGTTGTAAGTACAATGTATAACCTAAGGTATAAAATTACCCCAGCATACAACATATCTGTCAAAAAAAAATGTCATTTTAAATCCACATTTCTCTGCCTTGATTCCAGTTGTTTCTGACAATTCCAGCAGTGCATTTGCTTCTCTTTTGGAATTCAGCAGTTTGTGAAAAGATAGCTCAGATTTATTGTTGAATCTTAGAAGAAAAGGTTCTATATAGAATCTTAAAAGGTTCTAAAGCGCTATGTATTTGGAACCCCTAAAATGCAATGCATGAATGATCACAAAATTCAAGATATGGGGGTTAAACAATTTTAATTAATCAATATATCACGAAGAGTGCCATTTCAGTTTTTATCCTTCAAAAATAAGCATGATTAAAATGGTATATTAAGTTACTACAACAGTTTAATAAACAATAATTTAATTACAACTGCAAAATGTTGCAGAATAAGGTAATATATGAATGAATATTAACCTATAAAGAACCTTTGTGCCAAAAGAGTTCTTTCTTGTCATTATCATCATTTTTTTGCATAAAAGGTCCTTTGCAGTTGAGTAAAGAACCCTATGCTACATATATAGAACCCTTTTTTCTAAGAGTGGTAAAGTCAATCGCAAAGCCCTTTCCCATTTGAGATGTGTTTTGTTGTTGTTTGTGTTTTTCGTGACATTCAAGCTGAACACCAATGCAGACGCTCAAAAACACATAAAATAACACCTAAATGTAAATTCTGCTTACTGTCACTGGATACTGGATGTACAGTATTTCATATTACAGATTGACTACAAAACAGTTCACTAACTTACTACATTAACAGTTACATATATAGTGCGTTTTTATCAATATATTTAGCTTCAACCCCTCACTGTTTTACACAGTCTATGCTGCCCCAGTCCCAACAACGACTGGTCATGCTAAAGATGGGCAGCCCCTATCTGACATGACGATGAAGACAACTGAGAGTAGCATTTATTGTTTGTGTTGTTTGTGCGCGTCTGTTTGTGGGTCATCTTTCGGATGAAAATGGCTTTTTAATTGTCTCTTAAGGGATTTGCTATGGCTTGGGTGAATGGTGGTACATTGTTTGAGGGTGCGCAGTGGCACACAACCCCATGTGAACCCTGTTTGCTGAAGAAAAATATCTTCCAAGGATCTGTCATAGACAGAAAGGAGAGAGAGAAAAATAATTGGCTCAGCAGTGCAGCTGATGTTGTTCTGTTGTATAAATGATTTATTCGGTACAGAGTTCAGGGACAGGCTCATGGGGTTTTACAGTCATAAATGCTGTGATTAGCCCACCTGCACTGCAAATATCAGAACACCCCTCAAAAATGAAAAGCCTTTTTTTAATCTATGTCAGGCAATAAGTGTTACAATAAACATAGTTACATGAAAATACTTACAAATATACACACTTTATACATACAATGCATTGCTCTACTTAGAACATAGAAGCTGTCTCACATTTGTAGTACTGGGATGATCGTACAATGCCTAAAGGACAAATGATTAAAAAGTGGGCATTTTTTGTAGACATTAAGGTCAAGCATGGTGGTGAAGTTTTGCATGTTTTGGGCATGTCACTGGCCTCGCGCCATTTCTCATGGCTCTCGGCCTCGTCCTGATCGCCACACACCGCCATCGACCCTTGCATGCCAGGGGGTGCTCACGAGATTGCTCTCTACACACTGGCACTTGGTCCTCGACCAGCTGAGAGACTCTCACTCGCAGTGCCATGCAATGGGCGACCCAGGAGCACGGTAGCAAGCTTTTCATCCCACCTGCTGTTCAATCGCTCCAGCAACACTGCCTCGGGCAGCGTTCGGTGGTCCGACCTCCTCAGCAAAGCGATCCTCCTCAGCAGTGAGGGCTCTCTGACAGCATGTTCCTCCTTCCTCCCGGGCTTCGACACCAATGTAAAAAGGTTAGTTGAGGTGGGAAGAATGAGGCGGGAACCGGCAAACATTTAACAAACTTTAAAAATCCAAAAATAAACCAACAACAAAACGAAAGTAAAGGCGGCGGCCCTCAAGGACAACTGCTGCCACATATAAACAAAATAAAAGTCCAGGCCTGGTCCTATCTTGTCCTTCACTGCCGTCCTTGAGAGATACGATACTGGTGCTTCGCACAATTGTTGCTCATCAATCATGCCACCGGCCTTGCGCCGTTGTCTCACTGCCCTCGGCCTCGTGCTGCTCGCCACAATGACATTTTAAAGAAGAGACTTTCTTATCTGAACATACTCCACTTATCTTTGCCAAAGAGTTGTCTAGAAAAGGCAGAGGATTCCTAAACAGTGGAGAGTGCCAGAGGGGTGTAGATCTCTGAGGAGGAATACTCCACTCAGAGCAGTTTTAAATCATCTCCATTCTCAGTGTGGAGGTGAAGATTTTATTTAGTGTCATCTCCAACTGTCTGAGCATATATCTGAAGAATAACATCCCGAAGGATGTTAGGCATCTAGTCTGTCTGGAGAATAACAGTGACACAACTTTTCAGGGAGGCCAGAGGGAAACCTGGCAGTGTTGAAGCTTGGTTTTTCAAATGCACATGGCTGCAATCCACATATAGCTTTCACTGGCCAAATATCATGTTCCCAGTAGAGTCAGAAACTTCATCGCTATATTTTAGGATGAGAGCAATTTTAGGATGAGAGTCTCTTCAGGAACAGTGACATCAAACTGACAAGAACAAATACTGTTCAACGGCAACCATCTAACCATTCATAGGATATCTTACAGTCACCATCAGTCCCAGGCTGCCGATGGATTCTACAGGGGCTCAAAAAACTGGTGGAGTGGGCCCGGAAGTGTTTTAAACCAGTCAAACCAAGATAGATGGTTCCGAAGGAAAGGGAAGGTGGAGGACAATTCAGGTTAAGCATTGCAGGTACAGCCATCGCAACTATTACAGAGAAGTAAGGTTTTAAGCAAAGTTATCAACTACGCCCTAAAAGAGACAAAATTCATCCAGAAAACCTGCTTTGGATTTCTCAGGTTTAAATATGTGGACAAATCTGGCCAACCTAGGAAGCTTAATGCCTGCTTGTATCAGCATGTCATTCTCCCAAAAAATACCTTTCAAATTCTTGGAGGAGGAATTTATGGTAACAAAAGCCAGCTAATTGGTACAGTACCAGGACTCAAATGATCCGAATGTGGCTGAATAAGAGATCCAAGCGAAGACTGGCAGGAAGTAAATGGCTGAGAAGGCTGTTAATGAGGCAGAAGCAAGACTTCAGCACAAGAGGTTGGTGGAAGTGGTCACACAAATCCATGCGGGGCTAGGATCCTTTACACCACAATTCAGCAGAGCAGAGGAAGGGTGCTGCCAAGTTCAGGATGAGGTAAGAACATCAGTGGAGGAACCTGCAAGGTGGTGGGAATTAAGCTACATGTAGCTTGGTTAAGTTGTGATAATGCAGTTGAAAAGAAACTGATCTGTACAGAGCTTTGGAAAGCGGTTTGATATGCTTCCAAATTCATCAAATTTCGGGATTGAGGGAGAGAGAAAAGGATAGCCATCCACAGTATCACTGAAGCGGCAGAGAGGGCATTAAGATGACGGTGGCTAAAGAGGAGAGCTATGGTGTCAGTGGTAGCTAGCCATCTGCACACAAGCTGGGATAATTAGTCCTGGCTGGGTCACCTTGAGTAGGGTGTTTGGTATTAAGTGACTATAATGATTCAAGAAACATCACTGAAGATGTATCCAGAAGCATCAGTAAATGAAGGCATACAACACAAGGGTTCATTTTTAAACAGAATCATTAAAAAATTTGCTTCTACTGTACCTACAGCTGTGCAAATTTCCTACAATACTTATGCAGTTTCACTGCAAATTCACTGCAGTTTCAAGCTGAAATTACCACTAGTGGTAGTAAAACACTAAACACTTTTAAATATTGTAATGGTTGCTTCAGAATACACATTTGCTTTTGTTAACTGGTTTGTTTCAGGGTATAGGGCAGGGTTCCTTAGTGGATCAGATTGTAGGCAGACTTCAAAGATTCCTCTCTCTCTCTCTCTACTACACACACACACACACACACACACACACACACACACACACACACACACACACACACACACACACACACACACACACACACACACACACACACACACACACACACACACACACACACACACACACATATATATGAAGAGTTTGGTTCCAAAACGCAATAAACGCCATTTAAAAAAAAATGAGTTACTGCAAAAATCTGACTTTTCAATACAGACCAGATACAAAACAATGTTTAATTTTATGTAAAATGCGATATCCGCCGTGTTATTATGTAATGTTTTCTCCTTTTCTTTCCAAACCGCGACAAACGCCAGTCTATCTTTTCTGCAAAATGCGAAATATCCGCTTAACCAATCACAACACACCATTCCACGCAATGTATACAGTAACGGCAGCGCTTTAACTACACCCGGCTTCCTGGGTTTTCTCTATTTTGTTCTTTCGATCAACAAACAAACAAAAAAATGAACAATTTTGACAGCATTGGTGAACCTGCGGAGGGTAAGGCCAGTGCCGCCGCTCCACCACGCGATGTTTTTGGTTGCCCTACGCGGGCAACAAGTGCTGAGGGGGCACCAAAAATATCCTAATGAAAATCGATCTTCAAACTTCTTGTTATAATCAGATTCAGCGCGTTCTTCATCTTCGATCGGCAGCGGCACCGAGCAGAGAGCACGTCAGAAACAGCTGACAGGGTGTGTGTGTGTTCAGAGCCTCATTGGTCTGTCACCGCTCGTCAATGTCAGAATATTTGAGATGACCAATCAAATCGGCGGGCTTTATGTTCACAGACGCTGAGCGCGAATTTTAACAGTGCAACTCGACGCTTCAGTGTACGGTCAAGTGCGAGATAAGATGTAAGTATATATTTGACAGGTTTTTTTTGGTCATAAATGTTAAACAAATGACAAAAAATAATTAGGCAAACTAATATAGTTTTGTCTTATTTCGCC
The DNA here is from genome assembly GCA_030378365.1 of Hybognathus amarus. Taxonomy (NCBI): domain Eukaryota; kingdom Metazoa; phylum Chordata; class Actinopteri; order Cypriniformes; family Leuciscidae; genus Hybognathus; species Hybognathus amarus. The sequence goes on along the minus strand of JAQIUQ010001987.1, from coordinate 9,712 downwards.
ATTTTTAACTGAAAATAGGCCTATGTAACATGGCCTACATGTAATAGTTTAGGCTACTGTGACAGTAGTACTGTCATAGTGAGGGGACAAGAAACATGAACAAAGCCTTTTTTTATCATGTTAGGCACAGTGTGTGTACATATTGAGAATAAAATACAAATTGTAGCCTTTAGTAAATTAAAAAAATCCAACTTTAGGAGGGAAAGAGACAGGGCAAGATGAAAACAAAGAGAAAAAGAGTGTGATGCTGACGAGGAGAGAAATAATCAGCTGCCAACTGACATGGTTTTAAAGCTGTCATTATTGGATTTTTTTATTTTATTTATATTTATTTATTTATTTATTTATTTTTTGCCTTCACACCATCTTAAAATGCACATCTGTAGTTCAGAGAAATCCAAAATTTTCTCGGAGAAACCCTGAACCCCCTAACAAGCCTGCCTCAAATTCAGGACTAGTGATTATAAAACCATGAAACCAACCAGGTAATGAAACTAGTTAATAGTAAGCATTACTAAAGTGTAACTTTATATATTTTTTATATTTTTTATATTTTATATTTTTTTTATAAATCATACCCCCTAAATGAAAATCCTAAATGAAAATGTTTTATTTTTGGAGGGGGGCATCATAAAGGAATTATGCTTAGGGCACCAAAATGGCTAGCAGCGGCACTGGGTAAGGCATCCTGCACGGGTAACGTGACCTCGAAAACGAATCATTTACGTGAGGAAATTAAGATGATGAGGCACTCGGGAGGAGGAAATGCCGGCTGTTGCTTGTTCTCACCAGAGCCATGACTCTGGTTCTCACACGACAGCATCAAAGTCACGCTGACACACTGACCCCAGGTATCTTTTGAAAAACTTTCAGTTTATTCAAAGTCAACGAAACCGAGCAGGACCAAGCCATTTTACAGCTGATCGCCATCAAAAAAGCTCAGCGGCGACATCCCAAGGTTGACAACAGCGATGTGCAGAAGTAACGTTAGATCATGCTTAATAAATCATAAATCATGATGATGTGGTCATCTTAGTTAATGTTTTAATTAAGGTGTTGTTCATCCATGAAGTCATGAATGAAAAAACGTTGAACTGTTAAAAAACGTTGTTAGTTCCTGATGATATTAATGTATGAATGAATGCATAATTCATGCATGATTCGCATTTATCCATGAATTCATGATAATTCATGACATGAACCCATAAAGTGTTACCAAATATTGTTATATTAAAGCAATGGATTTATAGTATGCACAAGAAATTCAATGTGTATAAAACTTTATTTTGATTAATTGCATTTTGAAAAAAAATAAAAATAATAATGGATTTATTGCATTTTGGGAAAAAATCTGTTTTTTATAATAAATCTTTGAAAATCAAAACCTGGATTTAATTTTTTATTGATATTATAACCTACAAATGCTATGTGAAAATTTGAAACAGAAAATAGTGGTTTTCATCTTCCCATTTTCTTTTTCATCTTTGCATTTTGGCAGTTTATTTACAAGACAACAGAATATTGGGGGCCTGAAAACGCAAACTTTTGAAAACGGCATTCAGAGTTTTTGAAAACGAGACTGTTATTGTCTCTGTGTAAACTACAAAAAAACGCAAATTTGTGGAAGCGGTGACGTAATGTGCATACATGCTACGTCTTTACATGTCGATTAGGTACGTGGTATTTCTTTACAAAGTGGCATCACCAACTACTGGCCTGATAGCATAATACAGCGTTTTTTGTCATTTTCGTGGATCTGTGTGAACGGGGTCCGCTTTGACATCAGATATATATTGTACGCAAAAATACAAAGGAAAAACTTTTCTGTTTCTGGTGCATCATAGGCGTGAAACCGTAACCTGAAACATAGATAAAACAATTAAATTTGTTATAAAACAAACGTAAATTAATTACTGTGGCATTCTGGGTCATGTATTGCTTGATGACTATCACATAAATGTCTGAATTGTCCCCTGGTCAATTTAGAACTGTAGCCTTTGTGTTTAGGTCTTCAGTACTATTGATTGATTGTGTCTAAACAGCTATGAAGAGCACTTCAATCAATTGCAGATAAACACATGGGCTCATGAACATTTTGTTTGCTGGAGTGGCTCCTTGTGAGGTGATCCTCTGGGAAAGATGGTTGCTATTTCTGTCCCATTGTTATGCTACGCCTGTCAGAGCCCTGGAAAAGCCTTCGTCAAAGGGAATGGGAAAAGAATGCTCTTTTCACTCCTTCTCTCTGACCTCACTTGATCTACAACCTCATTTATTCTGTACCTCTCTCTGCCTACCCTAGTAACTCCATACCTTTTCTCTCTTCCTCAGCTTTACTTAAATGAAAAGGATAACCACTCCAATAAAAAGGTTTGGGTTTGAAGCTCCAGGAATCAATAGCCTTTTTTAATCTAGAAACAAGCGGTACTTTAGGTGTTCCTTTCCATTTTTAAAGACAGTTTTGAGAGAGCTGATCAGAAAATTACTTGAAGTCAAATGTAAATTTGTCATATGCCAGAACATTTATTATCAATGGCAATGTGAACTTCCATTCGCAACCTATTTTACTTCCATAATCTGTTGTATTTCAAAGTGAAACAAGCAACACAATGAGATAAAATGTACGGTGGGATTTGATGTTATGGCATGGATTGAATTGTTAGGCTCAATCCCAATTCACCCTCTGGCCCTTCCCCTTAGCCCTACCATTCTGTTTTGCACGTTCACGTCTAGGGGTAGGGTGTCCCGATTCTTGTTGAGATTGAGGGGTAGGGCGAAGGGGTAGGGCTACATAGCCTTTGAAACGAGATTTTTCAGAGGCACAGTTCAAACGGAGGACTAAGAGAAAGTTCACGGAATGCATCGCAAATCACCGGCGAGATGGATCGCAGAACGGTTAAACATTTAAATTTAGCGCCAGATGATTCCACCACACACTTTATTTACTCTAATAATAACACTATAGCCGTTTAAATTAAGAAATGGTATTATAAATTACCTTTCCGATCAGAAAAGACATACATTTCGAGGAAGGGATGTTATAATCATCATGTTTATTCAAAGTTAACTGCAGCTATGCTGATTGTCAGATGTTGTCATGGAGAAATCCTGTAAAAACTCTGTAGACGGCAGAGCCATTGCCGACGACTGATGACATATCGGGTTCATGAAGGGTTGTTCCATTTCGTAGGGGAATATTCCAACCCCTTGGCCCTTATAACTCCGTTTTAAGGGCCAAGGGGTACACTCGAAAACAAGGGGCAGGGCCAAGGGGTGAATTGGGATTCAGCCTTAAAGTCTATATAGATCTCAAAAGGTCATTCTCTCTCTCTCTCTCTCTCTCTCTCTCTCTCTCTCTCTCTCTCTCTCTCTCTCTCTCTCTCTCTCTCTCTATATATATATATATATATATATATATATATACATATATATTAGGGATGCTCGATATATCGACCACATATCGATATCTGGCCGATAAATGGTCTTCTTTGATGTTATCGTTCAGTGATTCGATAAGGAAATTGGGCCGATATATCAAATACGATAGATAATAGATTATTTACTTCAGTTGAGAGACTCGCGCTGTTCGCCATGATGGTTCTGAATGATTGGATTCACTTCGATAAGGAAGATACAGTTCAGTGCAACATGTGCAGCACAAATCAGTCACATAGGCTTCATAACATTATAATAAAAACACGCATGCAAAAGAATGTTGTGAATTCTTGTTCGCCAGTGTTTCAGCGTGTTGTGGTGGAAAGAGCGCTGTCTGTGGAGTTAGCCTTCATGACAAGCACAGTCAAGTTCTCTTAAGCATTCGCAGCATCTGTTCCATTTTAAGTTGTAATATGTTTATTTTGTGTATATAGGCCTTTATATCTTATTAATCTAATATAGGATGCGTTTGGTTGAGTTAATGAACGACGCGCTTCATTGTACCGGTGATCATCAGCTTCGTTGTACCCGTTCTCTTCAGCTTTAGCGCGTGCAGATTAAACAATGCAAAACATTAAAAGCTATGATTTGCACTGTCACATAATTATATTCACCATTGTAATAAATTTGTTCTTCAGGAACCGTCAAGTTGATTAACCTTCTAGCAAAACGATTCAGTTTAACGTTCCTTCTTCTTCAGCTTCAGCTCACACAGCAATGTCATTTGAAACAGTAATGCTATTAAAGATTTTTACTATTAGGATAGCCTACTGTAATATTAAAATTGTTTAATTGTTTATTTTTTTTTCAAAAACATTTCGTTATAATTAACAACTAACATTATTTTGTTCTCGCATTATTTTCATCAACAATATGGTTTGATTAAAATAATTTCCTTATTGTCCGTGTGGAGGCGATTCCATTTTATTGATCCATGGCAGGTTTGCAATATTTAGGTAGGCTATTTTATTTTGTGTTAGGCAATACATTTTTTGATAACACTACAATAAGGTCTGATTTGTTAATGCATATGAAGTAACAGAGAGCAATAGCCTTAATTAGTTAAACTAGGTTATACTGTAGTATATGTTAGTAAGTGTTAGTGTAGTAAGTGTTTGAGACAAGGCTTTTAATTGTGAGCCTTTTGTTAATGTATATGTGACGATCTGCGGCTGGAGTGCCCGCTTAAGCCTCTGGGGGCACTCCTTCCTAGTTTATTGTTTCATTCATATTTTACCCTGGACTGATTATGGTTTATTTGTTGCACCTGTTTTAGATTGAGCTCCCTGATTTAAGCCTGAGTTTTCCCTTTGTTCGGGGCTCAGTATTGTAAGTGTCTGACTGCTTCTGAGCGTTTCCTAGTTTCTTAGTGTTTTCTAGTTTCATGGTTCCTGGACTCCCTGCCTGTTTCTGGTCTTCCCGTTTGCCTTATCCCTGCATTGTTTGATTGCTATCTGGACTGCTTACCTGGTTTTGACCCCTGCATGTTTCTCGGTATCTGTCTCTGGACTCTCCTTTAAATAAAGCCTGCATTTGGATCACCACTGTCTGTTTCCCTGTGCAGTTTCATGACAGAATACTGAGCCAATACTGATCCAGCGGCTGAGAGGAACACGGACCTCGTAATGGATCCCACGGCACATATTGTAAGCCTCCGCCAAGGAGAACGTCCTCTCAAGGTTTTTGTGATGGATTTTCTGAAGCTCTCTCGTCAGTCCTACTTGGATGACTATTGTTTAATGATGTTCTTTCGGGCAGGACTGTCTGAACCGCTCGGCTCTGCTATACTGTTTCCGAATTCAAGCTGGACTCTTTCCCAATATATTGATCTGGCCCTTTCCATGAGCAATTCGCCTTTCACTGCTGATTTTTTGGAACTTTTGCTTCGCAGTGAACCCGACGGTTCAGCATTTTACAAGGTACCCACTGAATCCACGCATCTAGAGTCTCCTGGTGAACCAGCGCTTCACACATGCTCCACCGAGTTTACGCTACATGAAAGCCCAGTTGAACCAGCGCTTTGTAAAAGGTCCCCCAAATCCACGCAACATGTGAATCCTGTCGTTCTAACACTTCATGTGAGCTCTGTGGTATTCCTGCCTCAAGCCTTTTCAACTGAGTCTGAGCACGTCCCCACCGAGTCAAGTGCCGAATCAAGTGAGTCAAGTGCCGAGTCAAGTGTATCAAGTGCCGAGTCAAGTGTATCAAGTGCCGAGTCAAGTGTGTCAAGTGCCGAATCAAGTGTGTCAAGTGCCGAATCAAGTGTGTCAAGTGCCGAATCAAGTGAGTCAAGTGTGTCCAGGTCTGAATCCAGTCAAGTGGGTTATGTGACGTATACAGGCTATCAAAGTATATAAAAAATATTTTTGATTTATCTGCCAATATATCGGTTATCGGCTTTCAAATGTAAAGAATTGTCGGTTATCGATATTGGCCAAAATGTTAATATTGGTGCATCCCTAATATATATATATATATATATATATATATACACTGAACGAAATTATAAAAGCAACACATTTGTTTTTCCATGAGCTGAACTCAAAGATCTAAGACTTTTTTATGTACACAAAAGGCCTATTTCTCTCAATTATTGTTAACAAATCTGTCGAAATTTGTGTTAGTGAGCACTTCTCCTTTGCTGAGCTGAGAAATTCCATCCACCTCACAGGTGTGGCATATCAATATGCTGATTAGACAGCATGATTATTGCACAGTGCCTTAGGATTCTTAGACAGCAAACATTGCAACGCTCTCCAAATCTTGTTGGCAAAATGGTTGGCTCTCTCGGTTTGGCCATTGGTCTGGGGATAATATCCCAAATTATCGGGGATGTGACTCCCAGTAATCTACAAAACGCCTGATCAAAATTTGGACTCAAATCAGGGCCTCCTGTCGGAAACAATGTTCATTGGGAGGCCATGTAAGCGAAAGATGTGATCTATCAGTTACCATTGTCTCCTTGGCAGAGGGTAATTTGGGCAAGTGAATAAAATGAGCTGCCTTCGAGAACGGGTCCACTACGGTCAAAATGACGGTCTTGCCTTGGGAGGGTGGTGATGAAATCTAGCGCTATGTGAGACCAGGGCCTCGAAGGGACAGACAGTGGTGTAACCCATCTGGGGGCCGATGGGAAGCCACGACAAAACTGTGAATGTCGCAAGCCATTAATGGCCACTAGAATCATTGCTTTACCAAGAAACTGGTGTGGTTTACTCCTGGATGACGTTGGAGCAATGACCCCATCAAATAACGTTGGAGCTTAACCACTCCAGCACAAACAACCGACTCTTTGGTCAACCGGGCGGAGGCATTACCCCTTAAAAGGCTGTCTCAACCTTCGATTCAGCCTCCCATGAGAGTGTGAAGATAAATAGTCTCTCAGGTAAAATGCATTCGGGAGTAGACGGGTGTTAGGATCGATCAAAAATATGAAATAAGGAATCGGGTTTGATGTTCTTGGATCCCGGGCAGTATGAGAGGGAAAAATCAAAATGACCCAAAAAAAGTGCCCACGAGCCTGCCTGGAGTTGAGTCTTTTGGTAGATCTATTCCAGGTACTTGTGATCGGTCCAAGCGATAAAAGGTACCCACGACCCTTCTAACCAATACTGCCATTCTTCCAACGCTAACTTGACTGCTAACAACTCTGTTACCAATGTCGTAGTTACATTCGGCAGATAAACGATGGGACAAAAATGTGCATGGGTGAATCTTATCGTCTGTGGAAGAGCGTTGGGAGAGAACTGCACCTACCCCCACCTCTGACACTGTCAACCTCCACCACAAACTGACATAAAGGATCAGGGGATATCAAGATGGGAGCTGAAATTAGGGGGGCTCTTTAGGTTGACGAATACAGCTTCGGCTGCATCGGACCACCTGAAACATCATTCTGGGGGAGTTTTAAGGCTGTCCGAGAAATTGGCAAACTTCTCAGCCTCTACCCACCTGCATGGGCTCTTGATCGGAGACGGGGCTGACTGTATCGCTGCCACTGGCTTGAGGACTTTCAAAACTCCCGGGAACCAAGGTCGTACGTGTTCGCTGCTCCAGGCGACGCAGACCAGAGTCCACCCGTAGAGTCAGCTCAATAAGTCCATCCAAGTTTTGGGAAGATCCAGATTGTTTATCTCCCTCTGGATACGATCGGCCAGCCCATGCAGGAACATGTCCCATTGCGCTTCCTAGTACCAGTGGCTCTGCCTAAAAACACTCTGCCAACCTGGCTCACCAAAATAAGGCTTGGACGTGGGTAGGTGTGGCTCCGGTTGACAGCTGGATGCTGGAAGAGTGGGGGGAACAGGCGGTGGGGGTGGTGCAGTGGGACCCGTAGTTGTTGAATTTGTTGGGTGAGCTCGGACACCTGCGCTGAACAAGGCTTGCACTGCACATCCAGTGATGACCAGGTTTTCCTCCTGTTAATCCATTCTTGCTATGTTTCGGGAAAGGAACTCACTCAGTTCAGGTGTTCTTGCTGAATACATGGTTGGTCAGATTGTTCTGTTACAAGTAGGGCTGGGCGATAAAACAATAATTATCGCCATATAAATTTTCTCGATAAAACAATATCAAGAGGTCGATAAATGTTCAATAATGTTTATGCGGCAAAAGTGGAACGAACTCATTTGAACCGCGCGCCACACAGAGCATTTACCCGCTCGGCTCAAAGTCCAAACAGCAGTGAGCACAGCGCGAGCTCACTAGAGCAGACACGATTGCTTTGATCGTTCTCGCTCAGGAGGTTCAGTGAGAAGCGCTTGAGTTCAGCGAAGAACACAAATGTCAAGTTTAACCGGGTTTAAAGGCAAATGAAACACCGCTGACAAAAAGGAGAAACACTGCGTGCAATCAGATACAGTCAGAATCTGAATTGATACTGAATCCATTTAGCCTACCATGGATTTACTGTAAGGTTAGCCTAGTAATATTAACTGCACCATGAAATGTGGGATATACATATTGAATTGTATAATATTATTAATGTAGACAATGTATTAAATGACTAATGGAATATAAGTACAGTATTTAATAATGTATTTAACTGTTAGGCCACTGTTTTCATACAAATACCACAGAAACCATAAAGTTACATTTTGCCATGATAGTGAGGTGCTAAGTTATAGGATATGCCTGGTTTTATCTGTGGTTATCATGATCTAAATGCATGATACTGGATGACCAATGGTTAATTTTAATACAACTCAGTCAGAATATTACATTTTACCAAATAAAAATGTGGTTGTTACATAAAAAAAACAGATGTTACTGTTTTTGTTAATGAATATAAATTTAACATTAGCTTAGTATTAGCTTGAGTTAGGATGCAGATTTACTGTCAACTAACTGTCAAATATGCATTTTGAGATTTTAATATTGCAGCCTGCACTACAAACTGTGCTGAAGAAATATTTTTCTATTCAGATATTTATTTTAAGGAAAAATGAAAAATGTTTGAATGTTCTACCTCCTGTAGGTATGTTCACCTGTTTGGCAAGTTCTGGTCATGATGTGTTCTGACAATAAAGAGTAGTTTAAAACCACAATTAACACTCTGGTTTATACAACTTTCACCAAGGAGCAAATATCTGCTTTTAAACTTGAAAGAAACAAAGATGACATATATCGTCATAATTATCGATATCAACTGATATTAAAAAAAAAATATTGTGATATTTTTTTTGGCCATATCAACCAGTTACAAGTTAAATGATGTTTATTATAGACAAGTCAGTTGAAATATAATAAGTGAACAGGTTGTGCAAGTGTCCGGGAACAATCGTCTTGGCAGCGCAGGGATGTCGATGAACAACCCAGTCTCCCGTGGTGGTAAATGGATGAAGGATGTCCAACACAATCTCTGAACAGACTCTGGAACTAGATGATAATTCCTCCATGGAAAAAGGCAGGGTGAACAGAACAGGAACACAGAATCCAAAGTGAACACAGGGAACTTGAAGATAGGCAGATAGACAAAAAATGTGAGTATAAGTAGGTATTGCTGATCAGCAGTAGTTATCAGTTACCACGACCACCTTCACACACAACAATAAAAGGCAAGAAGGAGTAAGTGAATTCATGAACCGTGACATGGAGGGCCCCCCTTGCTCTTCTAGTTGTATGAGAATGAGATCTGTTGTCTTATAACTGTAATGAAAAAAAAAAAAGTTCCAATGTGGTCTCTAATACTGCTGTTGCCATAGAAACAAATTTCTCAAAAAATCATGCAAGTACAATTAGAAAAATGTGTATGTCTGTAGACTCCTAACACTCATATTAG
>JAQIUQ010001986.1:517500-579137 GCA_030378365.1 Hybognathus amarus | reverse complement strand
ATATATATGTATATATATATATATATATATATATATATATATACACTCACCGGCCACTTTATTAGGTACACCTGTCCAACTGCTCGTTAACACTTAATTTCTAAGCAGCCAATCACATGGCGGCAACTCAGTGCATTTAGGCATGTAGACATGGTCAAGACAATCTCCTGCAGTTCAAACAGAGCATCAGTATGGGGAAGAAAGGTGATTTGAGTGACTTTGAACATGGCATGATTGTTGGTGCCAGAAGGGCTGGTCTGAGTATTTCAGAAACTGCTAATCTACTGGGATTTTCACGCACAACCATCTCTGAGGGTTTACAGAGAATGGTCCGAAAAGAAAAAACATCCAGTGAGCGGCAGTTCTGTGGGCGGAAATGCCTTGTTGATGCCAGAGGTCAGAGGAGAATGGCCAGACTGGTTCGAGCTGATAGAAGGGCAACAGTGACTCAAATAACCACCCGTTACAACCAAGGTGGGCAGAAGAGCATCTCTGAACGCACAGTACGTCGAACTTTGAGGCAGATGGGCTACAGCAGCAGAAGACCACACCGGGTGCCACTCCTTTCAGCTAAGAACAGGAAACTGAGGCTACAATTTGCACAAGCTCATCGAAATTGGACAATAGAAGATTGGAAAAACGTTGCCTGGTCTGATGAGTCTCGATTTCTGCTGCGACATTCGGATGGTAGGGTCAGAATTTGGCATCTACAACATGAAAGCATGGATCCATCCTGCCTTGTATCAACGGTTCAGGCTGGTGGTGGTGGTGTCATGGTGTGGGGAATATTTTCTTGGCACTCTTTGGGCCCCTTGGTACCAATTGAGCATTGTTGCAACGCCACAGCCTACCTGAGTATTGTTGCTGACCATGTCCATCCCTTTATGACCACAATGTACCCAACTTCTGATGGCTACTTTCAGCAGGATAATGCGCCATGTCATAAAGCTGGAATCATCTCAGACTGGTTTCTTGAACATGACAATGAGTTCGCTGTACTCAAATGGCCTCCACAGTCACCAGATCTCAATCCAATAGAGCATCTTTGGGATGTGGTGGAACGGGAGATTTGCATCATGGATGTGCAGCCGACAAATCTGCGGCAACTGTGTCATGCCATCATGTCAATATGGACCAAACTCCCTGAGGAATGCTTCCAGCACCTTGTTGAATCTATGCCACGAAGAATTGAGGCAGTTCTGAAGGCAAAAGGGGGTCCAACCCATTACTAGCATGGGGTACCTAATAAAGTGGCCGGTGAGTGTATATATAGATAAGAGTTCAGATGCAAAAGCCTCTAAATGCCATTTGAAATTTTCTTCTAAAATGACCATTTTTATCAAGCTTGTATATTTAAGTTCAGTAATTTCACTTAAATGACAATTAATAGGTAATCTTCATTGCCATTTAAGTGAAATTAATAAACTTGCTAAATATACAAGCTTGATAAAAATGGTCATTTTAGAAGACAATTTCAAATGGTCTAAATGATCTTACATTTATATTTGTGTTGTACATCATTAGATCCTGTTAAGTGTCTATTTTTTGTGTATAAAAACTAAGTGTTGTGCTTTTCACCAAATAAAGAAAAAAAATAACATGATGCGAGTTCTGCGTTCTCTGGTCAGTGAAGTTCAATCAGAATTATTAAATATATATAGTAGCCTATGAGATTTTTTTTTAAAACAAAGTAGGTGTTGAATTATCAAGATGTTATTAGTGTTTGTTCCAATATTCAAACTAATGAATCCTTACCTTTGTAATATGTATGATAAAATATATACTTTTCATAAAGAAAGATTACACTTGAAATATTAGTAAAATTGCAATGCTTGTTGTAATTGTAAATTTTGTGTGTTTTATAATGCCAATTTTGGGGAGAGGATACATATTCCAAGACTTTCTGAAAATATAGAATGAGAATTAACTATACAATTACAAGAAATGTTTCCCTTGGATATAATACAATTTGCATGCATACAAAATTTGTGGATACAGCAAATGTTTTTTTGTTTTTTGTTAATGTTGTTGATTTATTTAAAACAAACCACATTCATTGCAACATTTTTTTTTTCTAGGATCTGTTTACTGTGTGTGATTAATGTAATTGAAAGCACATCCACATCTAGTTGTCTTGCTGTTCATTTTAAATAAACAGAGCGAGTAGCTAATCAGTGTCTGCTTGTTTATTCAAACTAAGTTGTCTTTTAACAAACGAACAGTTATTCAACCGAACATCCTATACTACATAGTCCTATACTGCTGTGATTATATCCTTTTTATCCTCCTCATACCCCGCATGCGACAGTATTCAGTTGACACTGTTTTTTTTTAACTCACTGATATCAGATGAATACACCAAGATTTATTCATTCACTCACTCACTCACTGACAGAAAAATAGGGCTATCGATTACAACAAAAGAGCATTTCAGTTCCTGTAACTGCTTAGTATTTTAAGTACTTGATCCCTGACAGGATGTTGTTGCATAAACTGAGCAGTGACCCAGTGCAAAGTGTGTAATTAAACGTGATATGCTGTTCCATTTCATCTCCTGTCAATAAATTAGTGCTGGTCTTATTCTTAGTTACTTTAAAGTGTCATTTTATGGCTTACGGCTTCACGCTGATTATAGGGAGGGCAATTGGTGTTTTTATCTTAACAGGCAGTTTTCTGCTTCTCCAAATAAGCACTTCAAAATGTCCACTGCTGTGATTTTATCAAATCATTATAGTGGCTTTGTTAGAAGACGTTAATAATATTTTGAATTATTGCCTTTTCCTTTTAATCTGCTAAATCCATTCGTGATGTGGTTGCATCAAAAAGGAGATTACTTTATGCCACTGCCAAAGTGAAGCTGCTTATCAGTGCAATAACATGCACACAAGGGGAGGGAGGAGAGAGGAAGCAAAACACAAATGGCAAAAGAGAGGCAGAAAAAAACTGATTTATTGCAAGTGTGACATGAAGTAGACAAAGAGGAGTTTATCTCGTCCTCATTGGCTGTAATACCAGTCTCTGTGCTCTAACATTAAGGTTTAAATTCCTCTTCAAACCCAAATGAGAAATGTTCTCCTTTTATCCCACATTATAGTGAATATAATTTAGAATTATTATTATCATTATTATTTGTGGCTGTAAAACAGGCTCACTAAGTAGATGCCTCTCTGTTTAATAAAGCATCTGAGCTTATTTGCATTTGAATACTTCTGATGACAAACACAGAGAAGTTTCCCCGAGAAAGATCTAAAAGCTACTAAATTAACAGTAAACTAAATGCATTTGGTATATTTACACAAAGCTTTTTGCACTATTTTTATGATTTCAACAAACAAATATCACACATAAGACAATAAATGTCTCATTCACACAAACAAAAAAAGTTTACACAAATATACAATTAACAAAGAAAATGAACAATTTTCCTAGAACTCCAGAACCTGCTAAACAACCCCCTTGGATATGCCCTGAAGTAATTCTCACACACTGCAAGTTCAGCACTGAGAAATAAATTACTTTTGCTACTGGAAAAAAAGAAGATAATTAGAAAAAGTAGACAAGTGCATTCAAGGAAACCAGCACTGGAACTTTAACACCGCAGGCAGCACTTGGACAAACAGGTAATTGAGAACAAAGAAAGAAGCACAAAAACCTCTAAAATCTAACAAGCCTGTCAAACACTTTTGGTTTCCTCAGAATCAAAGCCAGAATTGCTTGTACTATAACACAAGGCACAATGATTTAAGATCCTGATTTCAGGTCAGGATCTTACAGATGTCCAATAAAGTTTTTTTTTTTACTTTCATTTATTGTGCAATGTTGCTGTTTAAGCATGAAAAAGGTCTGCAGAGTTACAAAGCACAAAGTCACTCCAAAGTGAGTTATTCTCTAGATAAGCAAGCACAGTTTTTGAACTCCCTAAAATGCCTTGAAGATAGAAATGTGTTTTCTCCTGGAAACGTAGACATCACAATATTCCCCATTTAAATTATTCCTGCCGAAAGCATACGCAAAACAAAAAGGGGTAAGGTCTGGTTGAATTATGTTAGCATTTCCAAAAAATGCTGGAAACGGTTGACAATTCACAACACACTGCTCCAGCCGACCAATCAAAACACATTGCACTTTTCATAGGACCTTCATAGAGACCAGAGCGAAACCAGAGCATTACTGACAGACCGGGAAGCGAGGTGCTGCAACAATGTAAAATATGTGTAAAATATTTTTTTACAAAGAAAATGACTTATTATCATCATTATCATGACTTTGAAAATGGGCATAATGGGTCGCCTTTAAGACTTCTATGTGTTTCTTAATACTGAAGAAAAGCTCAGGAATGGGAGCTGTAGCGCAAGTTATATTGGGAAGACTCTAATATCCAACACAGTCTCATGAAAATGCATATCTATACCTTGAATGTCATTTCTCGCGGCATTTTTACGGCAAAAATGTTTTTTGCGTGTATGCTACGCACTAAAAACCCCTGGGTAGGTTTAGGGGGGAGGGGTGGGGAGTTTGTGCGTATAACACGCCAAAAAGTGAGTATCATATGCACGCAAAAAACATGCACCATAAACACGCAAAAACTGTTTTTGCCATATAAATGGCACGAAAAATGACATTCGTGCTATAAATACGAACTTTCATGAGATCGGGCTCCTTATATTATTCACATCATTCATTATCCACAGATCTAGCCAATCACAACTTGGCATATGGAGATATTAAAGCCTGGTTAACACTGGTTAACACCCATTGCTATGTTTCGCAAAAACTGACACCGGCGTTCACCCCCATCCTCACCACTACCACGAGGTCGGTCCTTGTACAGCCATCGGGCGTAGGCTCCGCCCCTGCCTTCATATTCAGATAGGAACTGCAAGTGTCTTCTACCCTCCGGATTTGGATTACGGACGGGACATATGCCAAAGAATTTTTACATTTCATTTTGCATACAAACTGTTTATATAAATCTTATCCATATGTTCTCTTGCTTCCAGAGACTTTCTGATAGAAATGTAATTAAAATTTAAAATGTAATGTTTTTGTTGCAATGCAGATTGTATCAATTCTACGTCTGAACTGTTATTCAGTCTTCAATAAACAACAAGTCCACCAAATCAGAACAGAAGATCTGACTCAGAAACATGTAAAAGATTTAATGAGAATTATGTGAAGCAGCTAAAGAATTAGTGTTTGTGATTATAGAACAGCATAATTAAATGTGGTACAGACAATGTGAAAAAATATGATCCTTCATCAGGTCAGGAATGAATAGAAGATACAATATTCAAACAAATCATGTTTGTATTTGCTTGCAAATGTTCCTTTATCCAAATAACAAAACCAAGTCTGATAACACAGTGTAGGGGAGTGAACAACTAATGCCCTAACTCTAAATAATGTCACTGCACGAAAACCCTTAGAAAACACAGACATGCCGTACTGATTTAAAACGCTATCCTTAGCCTATATTAGTACACATATTGACAAACAGGGAGGCAAAGCACTGACTCTTTAGACACGAGACAAAACTTTACCTTTAGATTATTAATGAGAGATTACCATTAGAATGTGTACACAAATGTGCCACTTCATTTGATTTGATTAAAATTATGAAAATGTACTAGTCCTATAGCAGCTAATATGAACTATTTCCATTTTACAGTACAAGTTATCCTGGCTTTAGCATAAGAGAGCCATACAGTTGATTAATCACTTCAATATATGACTATGTAACCAATTACAAAACAAAAGCCTGGAAATAAATCTATGATGAAATTCTTCTAAGTAGGTCATAGAGTAATACAGCAGCTGATCTGTTTTCTCTCTCGCTCTCTTCCTCCAGCTGCTCTGGTGTGTTCTGTTTTACTATATTTCAGTGAGGACAACAATTTCATGTGCATACAGTCACACTGTTCAACGTCCATTACTACTGATATTCCTAATATTCATAATGCATCTTCCCTTGAGAAAACATTAGATTGCTGTATCTCATTCATACATGTCATGCGTCATATGGTTGAAGGAGCTGAACCCTTGTGCGTGCCGCACAAGCCCTCAAAAGTGAAGCCAAAACGTCTCGATCGCCCCCCAGTGACCGGTCCTAGTATAGGTCATAAACCCCACCTACCCATGTATACTCAACGGGACGCGAGGCCAACTAAACAATTCAATTACACTTCACATATCCATTCCAAAGATAGTTTCTGTCATTTACTGTAGTTTCTATCATGTTGATGTAATTTCAAGTGTTCATTTTTAAAATAAGTTTGTTTTTAGTTAGTTTTATGTGATGCTATAAAAGTCGACATTTGTTAAGACATCTGTTTTACAATGCTTTTAATAAACATTACAATGCGCATGATAACTTTTGTTAACTCTACAATAAGTAAATCCACTTCACCAGCTAATTATTCCTCGACAGCGATGCCATAGAAATATACAGAGCGGCCGCGAAACCAGAAGTTCAAAGACAATATTCTAAAGATGACGGCGCCCACGTTTCTCTGGTGCATAAGGTCTATATGACAACAAGATGAGTTTAGCAACTTAGCCATTGTTTAAATTCATCTATAAAGATTTTAAACGGAAAATAACCAGAGACGTTATATTTTGTTTTGAATGGTTCAGTTTAAAAGTAAACATTTCAAGCTTTCTATTGATATAATTCTGAGGTATGTGAGAGGCAAGGGTTACCTTATACACTAAGTTTCGGTTCACTTATGAGACATGCTCCACGCGCCGGCGCCTCTGTCGTGATTATATATTGTCTGCTATAAATCTATAATGTATTACAGTCTGGAAGTAACTTGCACAACACTGGTTGCAAGCACCAATCCAGATCATTTTTTTTCTCTATAGACAGTACTCACAATGGTATAACGATCAAGATTAACTTAAAAAATGCCCAGAGTTTTCCTTTAATGTTTCTCAGTTTTTTTTTTTTTCACATCATACAGTAGGTTTTTATTCTATCCAATCAATCAGTATAGAGGTACTAACCTTCTGTTTATTGCTTATTTTATTTCAGCGTAAACGATACCACTTCAAATATGTCTGGTTAAACTACAGTAAAAAATAAATAAATAAATGAAATTCACTATAAATATGATGATGATGATGATGATGTACTATGTATTACAGGATGGCATATTGGAGCTTGTATATTTTACAACGTATAAGTGTATAATTCATAGAATGTAAAATATACATTCTTATATCATAATATATTTAAAAATGTACTGATAACTGACACTATACAGGTAGTACAATCAAAAGTCAAATGATGAATCAAATGTTGAATGGTCCATAAAGCATGCCAATAATCATATTTAGACTGTCCATACACACAAACAAAAAACACCATCAGTGTAACAGAGAACTAAAATAATGCAGTAAACATTCACTAAATAATAGAATGTGACACAAAACACCTTGTATTACTAACAAAAGAAAAAGAAAAAACAAACAAAATCAAATGTAATTGAATGTGAAGTATCAATTAAATATGTTTACAGTGAATATTCAGCATTATAATTGAATGCATTATGAAAACAAACACCTGTTGAAAATTTGCAGCCACAACATTATGGAGGAACTGTGTCTTGCATCGATTTAAATACTCAACTCACACACAAAAATAAGCCTTTACGGATTAGCCAGTTCCACAAAACAATAGTCTATTGCGAACAAAGATGAGGTGAGCCAGCAAAGACGGAAATACAGAAGGGAGAAAATCACAATGAGAGTGCGCTAAGAGGTGTTTACCTGAGAGGAAATCGCTGGATGTGTTCCTTGGCTGTTCATTGCCAGTTTCTGTAGTTAGTCCTTCAAAGCGTGAGCAGCATATGCTAAGAGTGTGTGAGAACATGCTGTTACCATGTGCACGAAAGCAAGCATGCGTTTTGCACATTGTGCTTTCTGAAGACTATCTGCAATCAGCTGAGGCAGAGTTTTGCCTTTGGCAATTTCAATGTCACAAATTCTCTCAACAGTCTTTCTGCCTTTTCGTTTTGTAGAAAAGCAGTCAAAACTAGTCAACACAAATTACATGCATCACTTACATATTTCGAATTGCAGATCTAAGGTGGCAAGCGTTGAAACGAAAACAGATAAATTGTATAGAGAAAATAGAGGAGGATGTTTTTCCAATAATCCATCTACTCTTTTCATAAATCTAAACATATTAATGGCTTTCTGTTGTGTGAGTTCTGTTTTTGGTCTTGTACCTTTGTAATACACTGACGACCCCCAAAATCAGGTGATAATGAGAAAGTCAAATGATAAGCTGAAGGTAAATACTAACATAAAAGTTAGTATTTACTACACATTACTACTTGTATGTACTATAGTAGTAATAATGCAGTAATAATGCAAAATTACAAGTAGTTAATTAATATTACTCAGTACTTATCTGAGCAAGTACAATGTAACTACATCACCTTAAAATAAATAAAGAAAATCAAGGTTTCCAATAAAAGATAAAATTGTGCACAAATACTATACACTGCAGTATAATATCTCTAATATTGGATCTCAGACTTTAATTTAGTTTCTTTAAAATTACTATTTATTTGGTGTATAAGTTTTTTAAATCAACCTCACATTAATTTACAAATTTTGTAAGGTTATTGAGAAGTTAAAAGTGCACTATGTGACAAAACCTAAATAAGAAGTCAATACATCATTAATCCATCATCCAAAATGTTTTTTTTTCTTAGCCTGATTCCCTATGGTATGCTTATAAGTGTTAATATTTCAGACATAACGGAATTTGGAAGTTTTCAAGGGAAATTGTGTTCATACCGTCACCTGCCTGTGTGTATTTCGTCATATCCGTAAATAGATAAAAGTTTTGAGTTGTCACAAAGAGAAAGAAAGGTTGTATTTGGTTCAGTCCTGTTCCTAGTTTTCCCGCTCCTCGTTAGTGTTCATTTCATTCACCTGTATTTAGTTCATTTGCCCCAGCTGTGCCTTGTTTCTCTAATCTGTTCTCTGTGTATTTAAACCCTGTGTTCTCCCTCACTCCTTGTCCATTCGTGTTTATGTTAAGTGTGTTACCCTGCCTGTACCTGTTACCAAAAGTTATTGGAAGTAATTTATATTTTACCATTTAATTGTTATTTAAAAAAAATCTTCAAAAGAAATCTTCAAACTACTGTATTATTAAAGCAAAACACACAACAGTTGTCAGTATTTGTGCAGCAGCTCTGAAATAAAGCAAATAATCTATGCTGCTACTGTACCCCCTGAAATGGGAGTTAATGTCTGCAAAAACTGAAAGACATGCATGATATGAGAAAGATATGCACTCCCCTGTCTCACTCATTTCACTGCACTAACAACATTACAAGATCGATTCCTCATGGCATCCAACTCCTCCTCTCTCTATTCTCTTTTTTTCTCATACCTCTCTCTCTCTTTCCTGCTTTATCCAAGATTTAAATTAAGATGTCCATTCAGTGTGACCATGATGTCGAAGATATACAGCAGCTCTGACAGTTCATGTATGAATTAGCACAAGTGTGCTTGCCTCTACTTTGTCTTTGCAGGGTGTGTGACAACCATGGCACACTGTATTGATCAAGACTTCTTCTCTGACAGCTGTGTGAGTTAAGAAAGAGAATGTGTGTAGCTCCTGCACCAAAGGTTAAATGGGGGGGATCAAAGCAGAAGGGATATTACTTATAGAGGCTGTTTACTCCTGGCCACTTCATATGTTTTCTCAGATCTGATTTATCAAAACGGTTCCATTTACACCTGAACACAGAAATGACCTTTTACGTATAAATGACCTTTTACTTGCATCCAATAAGCAATTTAGCACCGTAGGCTACATATGATACACACTTTTTTTGTCTACCAGATGCACGTAATTACTTTCTGCGTATAAAGAGCAAGCCTAATAAAAGCACTCGTGGTATAGGCCTAAATACGCAGTGCCAGGAACGATAGTGAACTTGGGTCTACAGCGTTAGTTTAAGCATGCAAAAAACACCCCTTAAAAATTTACAGAAATGTGCGACATGAATCTCCAGCCCGTTCTCATCCCAAAGCGCCATATACAACGCTTTTGCAAAAGCGTAAATATCCAACGCACATGGCACCCTTTAGCGCCAAATGAGACGTAAAAATAAATCGGGCAGAAGGAGCCTCCTAGTGGTCTAACCCTAACCCTAAACTTAAACCTACCATAACCGAAGCGTCTCATTTGGCGCTAAAGGGTGCCATGTTCGTTGGATATTTACGCTTTTGCAAAAGTGTCATATATGGTGCCTTGGGATGAGAATCCATTGGAATCTCTTACATCAAATCTGCACTTTGTTGTTTATGATGGAAGTCAGAAGAATTCAGTGAGCACACTGAACAAAACTATTTTCAGCAATGACTAATCTGAACACCTCTAATTGGTCATCACGCACATAAACAACAGAAACGTGGGTGATTGGTTAAAATGATCAACGCTGCAAAACAAAATCTGATAAAAAAATGTCAGTCAGATGGATCAAAGGAATGTTAACTATTGTAGTTTGTTTAACTAATATTATCATTTAAACATATCCTATTATATAAATATTTTTAAACAAATTACAATGACTTTCCCAACCCCCCACCACCCACAATTTTATTCTTATTACTGATCTGCATGATTCACGTGGGTAATGATTTTAAGCTGAAATAACCGGAATTCCGAATTAATCCGGAAGAATAACATACCTGATAAATGTCTTTTTGCAAAATGGATATAAATCCGATCTTCAATTCCCACGCTATATGCAGATTGAATGGAACTAATATGAGCTGCATTTTATTGATGATCAGCTAAAATTTCTAAATCAAAGACCACAATAAGAGAGAGCAGCAACAGCCCTGGTAAGATCATTTAGTTTCTTTGGTTTTAATGATAATTGTGTGTTAAGTGTCTACAACTTACTTTCACTTCATTTATTTGCCATAGTTTGCGTTGGCTTAATGAATAGATGCTCATGTGTGGTGATGTGTGTTGCAGTATCGTCAGCGTCTAGCTATAACATTACATATAGCCTATAACATGCTCTCACACTAGCCTGGGTTTCCCCATAATTCCTTTGTGCAGCGCAATTTTTTTCACACTGCTAGGCAGTCTGAGCCTGGATGCCAGCCCGAACTCCGCCCACAACATTTTTTGGACAGGAAGTTCGGTCTGGACTCAATCCATTGAGGAGTAATTATGATCGGTTCAGAAATCATCGGGCCAATCAAATTGCCAGGGCGGGCTTTATACGATGATGGACAGATTGATCTGCAAGTAATCATCACATTATCAACGAGCGCTAACTGGTATCCCTAAGAGATGACTGCAGCTGTGGAACTGAGATGTATAGATTCCGCTGTCGCGTCTGTTTGTAAAATAAATCCACAGCGCATTAATTTTAATAGACAAACAGAGAACTGCAATCAAGGCATTTGTCGATCGGAAAGATATTTTGCCGGTTTCTCCTTTGGTCGCACTCATGGAGAAGTAAGTAAAAGAAGCAACACTTGTTATTTAACTTCTAAAATAAGTACGTTCTGTAGTTGGAAACTGCGCTATGCAAAGGAGTTGACTTACTGCGTTGCTCTGATTGGTTGTAGGTCTACCGACTATCCAATTGAGTGCAGAGTTGTTGTTTTTTCCTGGTTCGGTTACGACACCGCCTCATAATCAAAGCTTAATGGAGCGGTCTCAGACTCATATTCTCATTAGAATAGGAGTATGACCAAGTCAGGCTAAGGCAGTCTGGAAACCATGGACCAAGTTTTCACCTTAGTGAGGGGACCAATCGCAGAACGAGGATGGAGCAGCAAGACGATGATGACATCTATGAAACACACCAAAGCTTTTATTTATTTTTTTGTACTTATGGATCAAACATGGCAGCAGACGCGAAGCAGTCTCGATGCAGCCTTAGATATTAGATATAGCAGATAGAGTAGTTTAGAACACAAATAAATCTCTGACCCATCGTCTTCTTCCTCTTCTAATTTCTTTCGCTCTACATATGTCATCTGGTATAATTGAAACGATTGGCTGAGCTCGTACAGGCACATTTGTTAGACATTCATAGCACCCAATAGACAGCTCTGGCCTTTCGTAAACCACATCTCAAATTCGAGAAAATGAATGTAGTTACCAGGCCCAATGTCTCAATGTCAAGAGACATGGCCTGACGTTAGCCAGGCTACTCTCACACATTTATTTGTTTAGCATTTTTGGGAGTCAAATTTATATACAGTATGTGGTTTCAATAACCAGATGCATTTACACTTGTCAAGTTTCTTCTGGAATGCGGCCCAGACCACTTCCTGAAGTGCTTTGAGCAATCGGATTCAAATCAGTCTCGAATGTGTCTCCGAGGGCATTTACACCTGCTCTTTTCACGATGGGATAGGTATCCGATCACAGAAAACGCATGAAGTGGCCAGGTGTAAACCTATATATTAGGTTATATTGTTATTATATAAACATCACCAATAGAGGTCACTAAAAAAATATACATACATTTATAGCACCTTTAATTGAAGTTATTTTGAAAAATATTGGTAACCAAAAAGTTAAGGGAAAACTGAAAACTGATTAGACTATTTGCATGCACTGTATGCATATATAAAGATGCAAATTCAGATAGGAAATTTGAGTGTAAATTTATCACACAATTCTCATGTGTGTTTTACATTTACAAAGTACTATATATTCAATATACTATCACTTAATTCAAAATCAACATACATGGATGAAGTCAATGATGTAGCTGAGTGTCAAATAACCAGTCAGCTTCAGCTGTTATAAATTGCATTTTTAATTCATAGCCCTTTACTGTGATGAAGGTTTACAATCATCAATGTGTATGCGCTTACATAAAGATTTAATTCACATCCTGACAACTTAATGAGCAAATGTGCTGTCGTGTTGACAGAACAGGAAATGTTTGCATGCATATGGGGAGAATTGGTGTCCGATAGAAGGAACAGAAATTTATAACGCAATAACGAGCGTGCACACAGTATCGCACCGATTATGAATCAATAATACTTCAGATACATGTACACTGAAGCATGCTAACACACACACACAGTCCTTGAACAACAAGGCTCAGGTAATATATATATATATATATATATATATATATATATATATATATATATATATATATATATATATATATATATATATATATATATATATATATATATATATATATATATATATATATATATATATATATATATATATATATATATATTTGTGAAATGTTTTATATCCATAAAATGGAAGTCAAATTTACCAACGTTCTTCAGATTTTTTGTTGTGCAAAAGACAAAAGAAATGACACAAAAGGTGAGTAAATGAAAAAAAAAGTCATCTAACTTAAGATTTAATGTTTTTGTATTAGGGCAAAACATAGACAATAATCCCTCATCTGCACTGAGTTTACAATACCGAGACCTCTGTATTACTGAAAAATGTCTTCCTATTACAGAAAGAAAGGATGTCTGCTTTGAAATTACAACCCTTGTCTTCAATCTTTGGAGGCAGTGACATTTAACCAAAAGTGGAATTCATGAGCATGTTCACCTGAGCGAAGAACGGAATGAAGGGATATTTATGATGGGTCATTTAGTTTAAAGAGTAGGGAAGGCTGCTTTAGGGAAGAGCCTGAAGGGGCCTGAGGGGAGCATGAGAGCTCAATTCACACCCACTGACATTTTCCAGAGGACAAATCAATTAGCAGGGTATTAAAAAGGACGTATGTGACTCAGTCCCCAGGCTCTTAAACTGTAACTGAGAAAGCACTGCATGCAGAACGCAATGCATGCATGCACAAGCACAAGCACACACACCCTCCACAACAACAACATGAACAGACACACTCAAGATGGAGCATGTACAAGAAAAACACAGCTTCCACAAATAAAACACTTCCTGGCTGGCACAGCACACAAATACAGTATGTTCACTTTTATGTGCTGCTGTTTGAAAAAAACAATGGGATAGGAGAGCAGAACTGGATAATGAAGGATTACTAATTATTTCAAGCCTGAATAGTTGATATATCCAGAATAACATAAAAGAAAGTAAGAGCAAGAAATTATGCAAACTAATACCAAACAAATTCACAAAGAATTTAAAGAGCCCCTATCATAGCATTTGAAATGTTCCTATTTTTGTTTAAGAGTTCCCAAAAACAGTTTAACATGCATGCAAGGATAAAAAACACTTTATTTGTCTTATAATATGCATTTATTTTAACCGATTTGCTCACCAACTCCCAAATGATTCGTACAATCGACTCATTTTTCCAAACCACTCCTTTGCGTGACACTAATCGGCTGTGATTGGTCAGATGACCCAGTCAGTTATTGTTTGTTACATTAGCATAACACAAACATATTGATAAAGCACTGCAGTACTACAAGACGCTCTATTACTTTATGACAACTCCAATAACAGCGACAAACATTTCACATATTTAAAAAAAATTGACATTGGAGACCTAGAAGCTGCGCTGAGTGTAACTTACACACACGTGCACACACATACTAATTGCGCCTTCCCTCCTCGCGCCCCGACGCTACAAAACCGTTCAAAAAAAGCAACAATTATTAATAATACTTACAGGTTGTGATTCATATGAGGAAGCTGATCCATATACACTGGTAAGTAAGTTACTGAGCCCTCCTTCAGGAACAACCGCTTGCGAATCCACATTTGAATTCATTTATGTTTTTGAATGATTCGTAATTAAAATGATGAGAACACAATCGGGCTATACTGTTGTGGTCTTGTTGCAAATATGAACTCTAACCACCGATTCTTCACATGCTCGTCCCTGGTAAATGAAAACAAAGTGGCTGAACTATCTTTGCATTGTAGAACACAGCGTCTTCTCAACATGATGCTATGATGAAGTATTTGAATGTGTAGACTTCAAGTTTACACTTCCGTCTGCGCGCGCAGTAACTGGGCGCGGCCAATATGTCTCTACGTCACAATCGAAACAGCTAATGACTCGTTTCAAAAACAATTCATTTCATAGACTCAGAGTCGACTCTCACTTTTGAAAGACAATAACTTCATATACGATGCACTTTCAGATAAAAATCTTTGCAGGATATTTTCATTCCCTTAGAGCTATATTCCACACCATATGAACAGTCATTTTCAAAAATCCATGATAGGGGCTCTTTAGATAAATGTAAAATAAAACAATAAAGGCAAAAACTGATTAAAATAAGTTCAACTAGTTTTAAATGCTAAAAGTGAGATGGCACAACATTAATTTACAATAATGGACATTGCTGCACTTCTCTTGCTGCTCATGCATAACACGTGGCCCTGAGGGGTGTAACGATTTTTCGAACCGAATCCGAAACCGCTGATACTGTACTCACGATTTCAAATCGCGATACTGTCATTGCGTACCGAACACGCCCCACCCCGCCCGCCCCCTGCTACCCCGGCCCCGCCCAGCCCGGCTCAATGGACCTCATGTCTAATGTATACAGTACACAACGAATTCAGTTTTGTAGCCTAACCACCATTAACACCAAATAACAAGCTCTTTGTTTTGTTACTTTCGATATTAAGCAAGATGTAATCTTTCAAATTCTGTCTGAGTTGATCACGAATTTCAAATGTGGCGCTCTTTGATGTGGCGTGACAGATCGCTGTAGGCCTACTAGCTCCTCATTTCAAGCGGCAGCGCGCGCGCGAGTAGAATCGCGACTCATCTCTTCCTCAGTAACAGAATGGACACCTGAAGGTTTGTTGAAAGAAAGATACAGTATACTTACTGAAAGGCATCATAACTCGTGTAATCGCTCAATCAGTGTTTCAGCAGCGCAAAGACGACAATAAAACAGCATAGCTTGTCACTAGCATTATATTTACCTCAACAGGCAAGTGATTCAGTGTCCACAATTTCCTATAAATTAACTCTTGCACTAAATATATCCACTATGTTAGCCTATATGTTATATTTTACTTAACCTGTTAATGATATCTCGATTCTTTAATGCATGTTTAAAATATCTTTCATGAAAAGACAACTGTGTAAGTTATTATATTTCAATAACAAATTAGAGCAAAAACACAAGTTAATGCAAAAACTGCCTTATGTTCAGTTTACATGTTTTCACACAATGTGTTGTGTGTTGATTATAATATCTAAAAAATAAATAGCATCTGAATTTAGGTTAAAAGTCTTGGAAATTAATTAATCGCTAATTCGCTGAATTAATAAAACATTAACCTTTTGATAACTTTTAAGCACAACATGAGACTTGTTCATTATACTTTTTTGTCATCATGATCATTCACAGCAGATGACAATGTCTCAGAGTGCCTGTCCGGATGGGAAAAACCCACCAATTGCAAATGACAGGAATATCTAGGCTATATAATAAAAATCTATAATAAAAGAGGAATATATGTCCGTGAATGGAGAAAAAAAAATTCAGCTGCAATGATCATGAATAATTTCTCCAACCCAAGACTTGTTGTGGAGTGGACATATTTTGACTTGGCTCAAAATTAATCAGAACTAGTTTTTTTTTTTTTTTTTTTTTCAAGTTTACTTTCCTACAAGGACTTTCTGGGCAGCTGTTTTCTCCGGCTTATAACATAAATTCATCTGAGACAAATCCTCAGAATTCTTTGAACTGTGTTTAAGTTTATCTTGATAGCAGAGTCACATAAAAAATGTGAATGGCCTCAATTAACATTGCCTCAAAAAACATGCCTCAATTAACATTGCTGTTTAAAACAAAAAAAAAAAAAAACGATAATTGATGGTGTTGCCATGGCACAGAGTTTCATCCAGATCCAAGCTCATTTCTCTAATGTAGAAGACAGCAGTTTTATCTGACTGAGATTTCTCATGAAACACACACCAACCTGCATTGTGTATTCCCTTTATATATTTTTTGTTATCAAATCATGTGTTTTTTTGTTGTTGTTTTTTTATAAAGTACAAGTAAGTGATCAAATCTTCTACTGCTGAGCAAAAGTATTGCAGATTTTCTCTTGTTCTCACTGAAGCACTGCCTCACCACCCCTCTATGGGACAGTCCTACCTGAGACTTGAATCCATCCATGATGTTGGCTGTGTGATGAATAGAATAAAGGGCTCTCCATTGTGTTTCTTCTCCTTTGCGTCATTTTGGTTGGTAATCTGAACCAATAAGCGTGAGGATAATCTACAGAGAGAGGCGTGCATCCATCTATCTGCTACTGTCCCAAAGCTCCCATGTCCTCCCAGCTGCAGCATGTGTGTGCTTCACGGAGATAGAGAGAGAGAGAGAGAGAGAGAGAGAGAGAGAGAGAGAGAGAGAGAGAGAGAGAGGTGGGGGAGAAGAGGGGGAAAAAGAAAGAACAATCATGATGCAATCGATGTTAAATGACAAAACTGGTATTATCTGTAGCAGCAGGTTTTCTTGTTTAGTTTGATCTAACATCCATCTAAAAATATTATGATATTTCATCTAAATATATATATATATATATATACATACATACACATATATACATACATACATACATACATATGTATGTATATACAGTATGTATGTAAACAGTATATTACATTTGCCACAGTTGTTAAGAGTGACTAATACCCATGCACATACACTTTTAGAGATGTTAGTCATGTTGTATACGTTATATGACCTATGTTATTTCCTATTTGTTGACCATTTTTCATTTTAATAGGAATTAAATGGGATGGTTATGAAGAATGCTATAATAATTTTAAATGTAATTATTTAATACATATTTATCCGTACAATATTCACAATAGGCTATTAGTAATGTCCATGTTTCAATTGGTGTTTCAACATGGTAGATTCACAACAATCATTTTAGAGCATAATTTTTATGGTGTAGCCTACACTATTTTAATTTGTAGCAGACAATGCAACAACAATATATCAAAATATGAGACGTATAGCGCCAACAACAGTGAATGTAAACAAAACGTTATTACTTCTAGAAAAACTAATAAACATAATTGCAAGGACTTTGAGGGGGAAATCTGAGATATGCCACCGCCAGGAGTTCCGCGTGTTAATCTCAGGTATTTGAATAATTGTTTCGATCAGGGGAGTTTGAAATGAGCAAGGATTTTACCTGATTATTACAAGCACGTTCAAAGCGTTAAGATTGTTGCTTTCCTTTTTAGCTCTACCCCGATACCATTGCGTGACAGTCACCGACTCCAGTCCAGTGACATTAAGGGAAATCATTCTGGGACACTGCAATTCATTTTTAGCGGACATTTGTTGTTGTGAATTTCTCTGAGACCACTGATGGACAAGTCCTTCTTTTAATCGCTAACCTAAAGCAACAACACCCAAATACAGTTACTCCTCTTTTTTGCTATAATTTTTCTAGCCAAGGTGCTGTGGTCATTCAATTACGATACTTTCATGTGGTAAATGTAACGTTATGTTCTCCAGCTGTTTTATTGACCTCTTCCCACGGTTAAAATTGAAAAACATTGATTGATCGAAATTATGTATAAGGCATAATATACATTTTAGTAAGTTGTAGGCTACTGTCTCTTTCAACATACCCATTGTTTGTTTATTTACAGATGAGCAGTTCACGTGCTACTTGAACTGAGGTGCTAATCTGTCACATCACGTCACACAAGCGCCAAACCGGTATTGCTTGAATTTCTAAATAAAATTCACAGAATCTGAGAGATGAGAATTTGTTTCATATCAAAAGTTACCTGCTCTGTATTTTCTGTCGCGTGCCTCGGGAACATATTTTATCAGGTGGGTGTTGGGGGCGGGGCTTAATGTGTGGGGCTTGATATAGCATCACAGTCCCGCCACAGCCCGAGAGAGCGTTGGTGCCAAACGTTAATTTCCCATTCATTTTTACCATTGACATTTTGTAAAATCCATAACTAAAAAGTATTAGAGCATGTCTAAGGATAACCAGCTACGGCTGAACTCATAAGCATACAACAAACCATTTCGAGTAGAAAATGCAGAGAAAATACAAAAAAAGTCAAGGGTACAAGCCTGTGTACATATTTTCATTTCCGAGCAAAAGGAACTACTCCTCCCATAAACCACCGCGCCTCACTAAAGTTGACTGAAGCCACCATAAAAGAGCCTTTTGAGTGACTTCCAAATCTGACGACGGCCACGTTAACGTTTTCCTCCAGTGAATTTTAAATAGTGAATGTGCAGGGAAACTCCTTTTCCTCAATTTACTGAAGCAAACTCATTTGCAGCTCCAGATGCTAAAATATTGAGCATCTGGCTCGCTCATAGACTGTGCTGCGGCAACTGCACATCCAATGGCGTGGGGGCCTACATCAGTACGATCTTCTGTCACGTACCTTCGCAGGGTTTCAGAACACGTGCACACGACTTCCACCAATCAGATGCATCACTGTGGGATTGTTCAGGATTGTGGCTAATGAAGTACTACTTATCCAATACATCGCAAATAAAAGGGATTTATCTTAAAACAATTAAGTGACCCATGAACTTCTGCCGTTTATTTGAGCATATACAGTACAATCGCTTAGTACAGCTGTAGCTGGTTTTAAGTCTACCATGTATGGTTACGTTTTTATGGCTTATATCTCAAATGTCAATGGAGAAATTGTATTGAATTTTTACTTCCCGGCACCGGCTGTGGGCGGGACTTGTGATGCTATGGAGTGCCGAAGTTACGACGTCCACTCTGTAGGTCAAAACGCGGAAGTAAGTTAGCATTTTAGCACTTTTCTAATTTATGAAGCATCTTCAGATGGAAAATTATATAAAATTAGTTAATTTATCATTTAAAATCAGTATACCTTTGCAGGTTACTAGGTCTCAGTTGGATGAGTGATCAGATTTGTGACTTCATTATGACTTGGATCTCAGCAAATCCCAACACACAATAGCACTTCCTCACATCTGCACTTCTATTGTGTTGCCACAGTGTGGACATAAACCCATTCAACAAAACAAAATTTCCCATTCAGCTACACAAAGGGCAAATTTGACCATTTTAAGTTTTAAATGAGGGAACAGAAAGACTCTGCTCGACTCCTAAACCAACTGGACAAAATCTAATTTTGTGTCGATAAAAAATGTATTATAGACACACAAGGACCAAACAGTTAAATTTAGCCTGTTTATAAGCTCTTTTCACATTTAAATCTCTTAAATAACATATACACTTACATATATATATATGTATATATATATATATATATATATGTATATATATATATATATATATATATATGTATATATATATATATATATATATATATATATATATATATATGTATATATATATATATATATATATATGTATATATATATATATATATATATATATATATATATATATATATATATATATATATATATATATATAAAAAAATATGTATATATATATGTATATATATATATATATATATATATGTATATATATATATATATATATATATATATATATATAGTTTGTATATAAATACACACGTGTTAATTAGTGGACGACTGTAATATTTCTAATTCAAATAAGAGTTGTGTTTAATTAAGAGGCTTGAAAAGGAGTTATAGCATATCTCAGAGATATTCACAACAAATGTTGTTTGTTTCAACACAAATTACAGTTGCTGCTATAGCTTTACACTTACCTGTAAACCTTACATATATTCTGTGACTTTTGTGTTTTGTCATGTGTGAAAAGCCTAAACTCAACATTACATAAAAGGATAAAACATTCTAACTTTCCTTTTAACTTTTCCTTTTTGATTTATTAGCATGCTATGATAAAGTGCACACATAAACTTTGATGTGTAAGATATTATAGCATATTTATTATTGTTAAAAATTTAAAGTCAAAGTTGAAAAGATATCTCATTCATTTATTTTGAAATGAATGCATTATTTCAAGAAAAACTTCTGCCCAACCATCACATGAAAACATCCAACCATTAGAAACAAGTGGTATAAATGACCACATTTTAACAAATGAATTCATATTAGCTTAATAATATAAGCTATCGTTATACTTTTATAATAAAGTTATTCAGTCAAAAAAAGTCAATAAATACACTTGAGCAAAGTCATCATCACCTTTCTCCTCTCTATGACAATGAATGCATGTATATGCAATATTAAAACCACATCAAATCCCACCCTTTACACAAAAAACCTTTGCAGTAAATGTACACTCTGATTTTTATATTAATGGACATTCATTCTTCTGTATGGGCCAGGGTTCCCATTAACCTGAGAAATTGTGCTCACGCTTCCACATCCCCTATATCTTTCTACATGCAGAGTTTCCAACAAAGAGCTTTCTTCATTGGACTGCAGACAGTGAGAGTGTATCAAATATCAGTGACTGCATCATCCATCCACTTCAGGTAGTGCTGGCTTCCATCATCAATAGGAAAACTGATGATTTCTGGAATGTCATATGGATGCACAGCTCTGTGGGATACACATTGTCCCAAATTAAATAACAGATTTGAAAATAATCAGGAAAAAAAAAAAACAATAACAAGGAAACATACTTATCTGTATTGTACACTATTCAAAACATTTTTAGGTCAGTAACATCTTTTAAATTGAAATTAATTCTTTATAAATAATACAGCAAGGATTGAATTGGTCAAAAAAGTAGTAGTTACAAAATAATAGTATAACTAACAACAACAACAATAATAATAGAACCGTATAATCATTTAGCACCTAAGCATCAAATCAGCATATTCAGAATAATTTCTCATGATCATTTGACACTGAAGACTCAAGTAATGATGCTGAAAATTCTGTTTTTCATCTAAAAAAAAAAAAAAAAAGTAAATATATTAAAATAGAAAATAGGGATGCAACGGCACACAATCTTTGTCCCCAAACTGTAAATTGCACTTCTGTCTGTTCAACATGAAAATAAACCAAGCAAATGTGCCTTAATGAGGCAAAAGTACTTTACGTTAATAGTTAGTTAATCAGTAGAATTGGACCTTAAAATAAGGTGCGACCATTTTTGCTATGGCACCAAACTCGAATTGAACCGTGACTTGTGTGAAGCAGTAAACACCTATTAAATTAGCAGAAACTTATCCCTTTAAATTGTAATAATACTTCACAATATAACTCTTTTTCTCTCAGTTTTGATCAAATAAATACAGACTTGAGTTTTAAAGCAGCATTATGTTACTTTTAAAATTTTGCTCTCGAGGTCCCCCTACAGTTGGGAAAGTATTGTCTTATCTGATACTGTTGTAAAATCTGTCATACAGTAGTTACACTAAGCTATACACGCGGCATTTGTTGACAAGTGATTCCCCTGAATTACTGCAGAAGGAAGGAGTTCTCAAATCTTGGGCAGACTGCCAGTGAAATGTCTTCATCCCAGGTACATTGGCATTTATTTCACCCTCTCCTATGAATTTAGTTGCATAGACTTAATTTTTTTTTCAACACGTCAAAAGATCGCGTAGCTCACATTTACAAGCCAGCGTCTTACAGTAGCGTAAGCCTATTGGCTACTGTTTTACATAATGGATATGCTAATTCAATTCAATTCAATTCAATGTTTCTGTGGTAGATAATAACCATATCGTCAATATTATAATATCAAGCTACCATAGATGAATCTGAAAATTTGAAAAATGGATTTGGATTATAGCCTGAGGCAAGACACTTTCACCAGAAAAGTAAATAACAAACATGACTATCAGCCTGCAGACATAGGAAAGTTATACTGACCGATTATATTGTCTCGTCTAATCATATATTATTTACTTGCAAGAATGTAGCCCTACCAAACTCAGTAATCAGTAAACTTTCACGTCTCAAGCTGGTGCGAGCTGCCCGCCCCGGCTCTACAGGAATGCTTGAGTGTGTTAAGCACCCTCTAAAGAAAGCAATGCAGTCTACATTGGATATCGGCAAGGGCGAAGCTACGTTACACAACACATTGCCAACAGTAAACTGATTCGCGCGCACGCTCTGTTTCTGACGTACTTCACATTTGCTAGGCGGGGAAAATTGATGCACCGACTGGAACTCAAGGGGTCTTTAGTTATGTCTTTGTGGAGTAGTATTACGAATGTTTTTAATAATAAATATATATATATATATATATATATATATATATATATATATATATATATATTTATATATATATATATATTTATATATAAAAAAAACTTGTTCGCTCATTTTGGCGTACACTATGGATGAGTGGCACCAGCGGGCTCATGCTGGACCAATATTGATCCTCGTCCAGCCTTTTATCTTGCCACTCTCCCTTTTCTCTCTTTCTACTGTCCTCCAACAAAACCTTCTTGGTTTAACTTTCTGCTGCAGCCATGAAAACATACAGAAATAAAAAAAAAAAAAAATGCTTGTGGGGCTCTCGCGTCGGAATTGGAGGAAATGACGCATGCCGTAAAATAGTCGAATTTTGTAATTCTTTTTGTGCTCGGGTTCCTTCCCGACTCAAATATATGAGTTAAGTATACGAGTACATGTGTTTTGGCCAGCTTACAGGTACCACAAAGGAAGAAGACTTCCCTCAGACCGAGATGGTCTGATGACATAGAAACTGCTATACTAATCTCGAAAGCCTCAATTTATAGTCGCTCAACTTGGTTGATATAACAGCCAATCGATATCTGACCTGATAATGCTGATTTGATGATTGAAGCATCTCTATATATTGTGAATAACACCACAAGCTACTGTACCATCATCTATAATGAATTGAAATATTCAAACATTTAACCATTTGTGTCTGTTTACATGTTTATCATGACTAATGTGCAAAAATTTTAGGTCAAAATGAAGAAGTTTAAAAAATGTTCACAAAAAAGTACTTGCTTTATGTAAGCCACAAGTCTCTGGACCAGAGATGTTCTTGTCCTCACAAGCTGTTAAATAAATGACAAATTTAGTATAAATAAAATGTTTTATAGGTAACATGTTTAAAATTGCATTACCATTATAAGATACAATATACAGGCTAAAATATTAGACATGGAATAACCATTATAATTACAGTATCCAACACGTAATGTAGAACCTTTGCATACACTTTATAACGTTACATAAAAAACGTATTTTATCTTATAAAAAAAAACTTAACATATTTAAAAAAAAACTTAAATTAACATATTTAAAAAAATAAAACTATTTTATTTGAATGATAAATCTGAAGTTTGAATAAATATAGCAACACACCAGAAGAATTTCTGTGGCATCCCAGAATATTCTCCTTTCCAGTAGTACCTAAAAATTAATAAACAATTGACATTTTAGAGGAATGAGGACATTTTATAAATATGTAAATTTAATACTTAATCTTGTAAATCTAAATTAGTTTAAATAATTTTAAGTAGTAATTATTAGAAAGTAAAATATTATGTAAATGCCAGTGATTGGTTGGAGCACTATTTATTTTGGTTTTGAGTGGTTGGTGAAAACAATTGTATTTGTGTGCAGATCTCAGAGCCTAGGCTGCCTGCAGAGACACGTTTTTTGAAAGCCGGCTTATGGGGTGGCAGCTATCACAGATTCGTTCCGAAAGGTTAGATGAATGTGATAATTTATGTTTGGGCCTTAAATCGCTGATACAACCTTTAACTTTTAACATATATCTCTGTATGTTGTAAGTTGGAGGATGAAAGGTTACATTTGCTGGTCTTACATAGTGGTAGTGCGAAGGAAATATATTTACACATGCTGCCAGCCTTTTCTCCATGATGCTCCTAACAGAAAGAAGAGAGACAGAGTATGTAAAGGCTAAAATATTACAGACATGGAAGATTTATAGCAGCAATGCAGAAATAAATTAAATTAGGACGGTTTGTCAAACAGTACGCATGCATACATAGTCACTCAGAATGAATGCAGAGCTACTAACTACTACCCTAAGACTATAGGAATATCAAAATTTTGTTTGCCCATGCTTTATAACATTCTTAATACTTAAGCTGACAGTGTCACAATACCAGACACAATATCTTGTTCCTACCCTGTCAGGAACAAGGTAAATAGAAAGCAGTGTTTATTTAAAGGGTAATACGTACTCACAAAGCAGTCCAGGCAAGGGTAGAAACCCATACACGACAATAAGACAAGAACAGGCAAGAAACACAACTCCGAAGTGGTGTGACTAATAGAGGGAATGCCCGTGACAATCACCGGTCCGGTCACGTGCCTGCAGTTACTCATAGTGAGTGGCAAAAAGACTCAGCGGCTGTATATGTTTTCAGCGTGAATGCCGCAAAAAACAAACACAACACATATAAAGTGGGAAAGAGCTTTGCGATTGACTGTACAACTAGATTTGACAAAAAAATTGGAGGTATATTTTTACAGACTGCTATAGAAAGAGGAGCAAATGGATCGCTGCAATTCACAGAAACAACTGGAAATAACTGGATTTGCAGTTATCATTTGTGTCAATATGCTGAATTTAGCTGTAAAACCATACCCATATATTTTGTATTGTTATATATATATATAACAACTCATCGAATTAAATATTTATCATTGCATATTCTGCATTATTGGATGTTTCTTAATAAACACTGACCAAAAAAAAAAAACTATAAAGTTTTATGGCTGGACGATATGATGATATATAGGCTATATATAACACTGATATAAGTGATCACCCGGATTTAGACCTACATTGTATTTATATAAAGCGTTCACAGGCAAATTTGCTTTATGTTTACCGTCTATATTGCTTTTATTTCCCCAGCGTCGAAATCAGGCAAACATAAATGTCAGGCGACACGATTCCTGGCTGCATGTCAATATCCATGGATCACTGGATCTTTAGTAAGTTGTAAGGAACACTATATTGAGTCCAACATTTAGTTTAAATTGATAAAATTGTTCGTTTTAGTCGCATTTTCGCAGTTTCCCCTATTAAATCCAGTCACACAGCAAATGTTTTGCCACTGAGTCAGGCTGAGGGGGGTTGTTCCGGCGGGAAAGTGACGTCAATGCATTCCCTCTATAACAAACTCTGTAACAAACACTAAACAGACAGGGTATTTAACAAGAACTCACAATGAATAACAAGGAACAGCTGGGTACAATGATGCTGGGGAACAGCTGAGTGCAATGAACAGTGATTGGTACAGACAAGGATTGTGGGGAATGCAGTTCATGAACAGGATGACACCGTCGGGAAGAGGACCTCTAGTGGATACCAGGGATACACCAACCAGAACACTGTGACAGAAAGTGCATGTCATGTAAACCCGTTTTCCTTTATGGTCAATTTCATCCAATTCTCTTATGTAAACACATAAACCCAGCTCTGTGTGCTTATTGAAGTGGGCATGTGTGTTATAGAACAGGAAAGATGGAACGTCTGTGTTGGACTTACGCCGGAGCCTCTACGCTATAGAGCTACACGTTGGTTTTCATATATAGTACTGCATCGTTGTCCGCGTTGTACGTGCAGTTACACATGCAGAGGGAGCAGTTGTTTTTCCCATTACAACTGAACACCGTTGCAAATGTACTAGCAAACCTTATCTAGCATTAGGTCTACATATCGCTAGAATAATTACTTGAATTATAGGCTATTATATATATAATGTTACGTTAGTTACCGTTATATTCAAACTAGCTATTTATAACTTGTGAATAGGTGCAACGTTATGAAGTTACATTACATGTATTGCAAAATACGTAAAAAATATGGGCAGGCCTTGGTCAATGTAAAGCATATTGTTGATGTTTCATCTCTACTAGTGAATGTGCCATAACAGTTTATCCGGCATCATCAGTGGCTCTACTAGTCTGCCCGTTCGTGTCAGGCTCCGCTGTGGGGTAGGAGCTGTGGAGGGATGGCTGTCGCACAGCAGAGAGCAAGGGGGTGGGACCTGTAAGTTATGCTTGTTCAAATTTTCAGGCTAAGTCAGTTTTCTCAAAGCTCCCTACTGCAGCTTAAAGAGCAACATGCAGGTTGAATTTATTTCTGAATACTTTAAATTGTCTGCAGAGGTCTTTTAAAAACACGTATGTAAAAATTACTAATGAAATCTCATTTGATGTCGAGATTTTGATGAAAATGCGCTAGGCTCTGGAATACACCTTTCCCGCAAGCAACGCGTCATATGACGTCGCCCGAGGCAAACAAATGAGCTTGGAACCAGCGTTAGCCACGGTGCTAACTTACATGAACTCACTTGCCCTATTCGCCACTGGTTTTCTCAACACCACAACTCTTAACGTTACTTCTCTCTTCTGCCCATTGTTTGTCCCCCGATCTCCCCCTGACATCTATCTCGCCTAGAAGGCTCATAATTATTTGCCTGTGGGCCATCATAGGCATATTCGTCAACATCGCAGAACGCGGTTTCGTCCGTTCTGCATCCAATGTAACCTGAGCCTGAACTTGAACAGACTCCCTCGGCGATCATCACTTCCGGTTAGTGCGTCGTAGACGCGGGAGTTATATTATCGCAATTTTTCTCAAAATATTGTTAATGGTTAAATATATATTACTCCATTTCAGCAAATCTAGTTGTTTTATCGTCAACATACACATATGCTATATAGGGGTGTCCAACCTGCATGTTGCTCTTTAAGTGCATGGTCTCATTTTAAGTTTTGTTTCATTTTCATGTTTCTTGTTACTAGTTTTTGTTTTTGGTTCATGTTTCATGTGATCCTTCCCTAGTCTTTTGTGACAAGTTATCATTAGTTAATTTTCTAATCATGTTCACAAGTGTCTCTCGTTTATTGATTAGTCTTTGTCTGTGCCAAGTATTGTTTGTGTATCCACTGTGTCTGTTGTGTCGGTGTTGATTCTTTGTTTTGTATTTTGATCATGTTTGGATGTAAATGAACTGGACTTGGGTGCTACAACTAGCCTCAAGTGGATTTCATTACAGGATACTTGACCCACCATGAACCAAGCAGCTTGTTTGCTTCAACTTCGTCAAGCGGGAAGAGCTATTATGGCAAGGATTTCATGGATTATCTGCCTTGGGACACTATTTTAAAAAAATAATTGTTATAAATTAAACCATGATCTTGCTAATGCTAACTAATGCCCTCTGCAGAACACCTTTGTATGCTATATCAGTATATTGACTTTATTTGTTTCTATGTGGATCAATTTTCACAGTGGGGGAAGCAGAGGACTATTATTTGACTGATTCTTTTCACGTCCTGCCTGCCGAGCCGCCCTGGCTTCCTGAACTGCCGGCATTCGCCCACGCCCCAAGTCTAATCTACCTTCACAGGTCTGGCCATCCCTCGGCCAAGATCGCCCTCCTGGACTCTTGGTGTGTTTTGGTGTCTTGTTTTGTTTGGGCGTATGGGGCTGCCCATAGTGGGGGATCTGTCATGACTAGTTTTGAGTTTTATTTCATGTTTCATGATACTAGTTTTGTTTTTTGGTCCATGTTTTCTGTCTTAACATGTGATTCAGACATGTGCTTCCCTAGTCTTTTGTGTCATGTTGTCATTGTTTAATTGTCTAATCATGTTCAGAGGTGTGTATTTAAGCCCTTGTGTTTTCCATGTGTCTTGGTCAAGTATTGTTCATGTAACCACGATGGTGAGTGTTAGTTTGTCAAGTCAAGTTGTGTCATGACACGTTATGCTTAGTCAAGTCTTTAGGCTTTTTCGACTTCATGCAGCTCTGCATAGAACGATCGGCGGCTGACTTGAAGCAGTGCATGCCGGTTGGAAATTTTGTCTGACTTGATGCAGCGCTGACTCCACATGACTGAAATGTATGCTATCAAAGTACGCGAGAGCGATTCGAGAGTAGCCGGAGGACTCGGTCAGCGCAGCTTCCCAAGAGCAGGTGCACAAGCTCGGATTTAAAAAAAAAAAAACGTTGTCTCCACTTCATTGATATAGGCTTATTTTGAACTTTATTCTAGTTTAAACAGATGAAGCAGTAAAGTATTGAATAAAAATGTGTATAAAATATCTGTGTGTTTGGCAAATATTGCATTTATTTCACTTCAGCTGTGGTAAAAAATGCAAATACCACGGGAGCGGCTCACTACGGGAACCAAAAAGTGTCCAATTTCACGTCTCAGTTAGCAGCTCCTCCCCGCCTGCACACGGCTACTTGCTGATCGCTGTACATCCAGCCGGAGCCGATGTCAAACACACCTTCCATTTTGTATGTTGATCATTACAGCGCAGTTTGAGTTGCTGGGTTATTTGTTTGTATGATGTAACTAATGGGTTAATTCAATAAGCTGATTTTGGGAGTTATCAGCATATTATACAAAGCATTGATTTGTACCAGGACAATTATAGGGAGGGCTCAGACATCTTTTTTAATATGAGAGTCTCAGTCTGCATTACATTATTAATGGTGTTTTAGGATGCCAAACAATTATTATAATAATGTAATAATGATTTATATAATTATTCCAATGACGTAAAATTCATATAGCCTATAAATGTAGGCTACTATATAAATGAAAATGAATATTTCAAAAGTATACTTTAGTCTACATTACACTAAAGGAAAATTAAAATACTTTTGTTCCTATTTCTATACACTTGCAAGAAATAAACCCTTGAGCTTTTATTTTGGAGAAAACACCAGATAGCTGATCGCGTGAGCAAAGTGCACAGCGTTTCTCGAAATCAACCAGCACAAACAGAATGCCTATTCTTAAACTCTTGTGTTGTTTTATGAAGGCAAAAAGCCATATCATGGTTTCGATTTTACTTCATTGGCAAAATATAACGATAGAGAACTTCATGTTAGTTTATAATTTTTACATCTCATATGTTTTGCAAAAGGCGGATTCGAACTCAGGTCCGAGCGCATCAAAAGCTCTTTCACAAACTACATGCTCTACAATCTACGCCACTGTAGCTGTGCTGGAATGGGCGTGTTTTTGCTAAAAAGACAGACACTTGGTGCAAAAATAAGCTACGCTCCGTTTTATCAGACCGGCCCTTGCGGCCTCGAAACACTGACACCCCATTATATTGACTATTTGACTATTGACTACACCCCATGACTATTAATACAGTATAATATATAATTTAAAATAAAATGAAGAAATACATCTTCATTTCTTCCTATACCCACCCACTAACTTTTCCCTTAGGTTATATATTCAGGTAATGTAAGCTAGCCAAACTGAGCCAAAGCTTCTGGCCTGGTTGCAAAGTAGTTGTAGAGTTTTTGACTGGATCAATAATAATGTATACGATGGGCTATATCTTAAATGTTCTAGCCTAAAAATGTTAGACAAGCTTTCTTCCTTTCCATCACAACTTGTGTTCACGCGATGTTGTAGGTTACCTAGTAACGACGAGAATGTTCCGTCAACTTGCGTGTGTTCGTACGTCTATGTTGCCAAACGCAATCTGTCCGAGAAGATACGTGCTGGCGTTCACTTTGTGTGCTTGCGCCTCGTATACAACATTATATAAAGCTTACAGGACAACTTGGTTGATGTTGCCTTTTTAGCGTGAGAAATACCCGGTGTGGCGTGTGAGCTGTGAACTGATTGAACTGTGTGTCTCTCACAGCCAATGCATGAGACTTGAGAACACTGAAGGATATTACAACACTGAGAGTGACAACCACAAAGAAGTACCAGTACTAAGTATTGTGTCTGTTTCACAGATTGTGGTCTAACGTCTTCACGTTCAAAAAAAAGGAAATGAAAAAAAAAAAACCCACATATAGGTTCAGTGACAACCATAAAGAGGTATCAGTACTAAGTAGTGTGTCTGGTTGTTTTACAGATTGTGGTCTCACATCTTACACATTCAAAAAGAGGAAATGAAAAATAAAAACATATGGGTTCTTTAGACAATTCAGCTTAAAACAAACTCTTTACGTAACAGTCAGTACAGTACAGTGACATACACTACAATAAATGTCTTGTCACATGATGTAAACAGAAACCACAGTTAATAACCTGGTGGCTAAAGCAAAGTACGTCACTAAAAACTAGCTACTATAAAATGTATCTTTATATTTTAACTAGTGTTGGTTGGGCGATATGCTCCATAGTCATATCATCAGCCTTTTTCTTTACTCATTAATTTGATGATTTACTAAATCTAATATTTTATAATATTTTATAATCACATAAAATGAGAATCATTTTTTATTTGCGAGCAAAGATGATCAAAGCTTTTAAAATGTCTTCGGAATTTGTGGCCATGCTTTCTCAAGCCAATCTAAAAGTTTGTCTTGATTAACTTATTTTTTTCTAGTGGCAACATAGACTTTCAGGGTGGAGCAGACAGCCTTCCCTCCAACCCATCTTGCAGGAAGGAAAGCACGACACTGGGCATTTCCTGGGGTTTTCTCTGTGAGAGAGCACCAGTTGACGAAGAGGATCCACTCCAACGCGTAGGCATGTCTCATGGATGATGCTATAGTGGAAGTGATGGCAGCCACCACTGCTGGTGGTTGGGTACTCAAACCTGTCCAGGAGCCACATGTGGAGGTTCCAAAGATCGGGAAACTGGGTGCCGTAGGGTGGCCAGTCTCTGAGAAAGGGTCCTTCTTCAGAGGAATTGGCCAGGGAGGTGCTGTCACGAGGAGTACAAGTTCAGAGAACCAAGTCTGGCTGGGCCAATGAGGCGCAACAATATAACTTGCTCCTCGTCCTCCCTGATCTCAGATTTCAGTATATGAATATCAGTGGCGTGGATACAGTGTTCTTTTGTGATGCCCAAAGTCATGGGACGTAAGCTTCAATCCATTGCAGGGACAGGGAGACTCTTTATATTTGTTATGGTGAAATCACAAAACCTAAAGCACAAAAAAAGTGTCCCTGCTTGATATACAATCACTAATAAAAAATCGGTTTTGATGAGGAAAATAAACAATACTACTAGTATGGATTAGAACCCAGAACCCAAATGACACACTTGGCAAAAGTTCTGCCACTGAACCATTACAGTTCATGGGGATAATTGTCAGATCTATGTATTTAATTATGTGAAAATTCTCACCACTAACAACATATATTAGATCTCATTAAACGACAAATTAATCACGATATACTACTTTAAATACAAGTACTCCACAGCGACTCACTGTTTGACAAAAACGGGATTCCTGCCTGGTGTCCCTTTAAATGCATTTCTTTGCCATTGGCTCGTTTTCTAATGCTCGAAGTTGACGGGCTTTCTAAGCGAACACATCTTCTTTGGTCCTCAATTCTCATACACACATGTCAGTGTCAGATGTGTGGTTATGTGGTGATGTCAACATTAAAGTAAGGAAGTAAATTAATTATAAGTCCTAATATTAATTTAATAATAAAGCTAGCCTTTTAATAATAATAATTTAATACATTAATGGGACAACCGAGCCATTTATCGTCTTGATATTGTCAAAGGCATCAGCCATCTGCGATATGTCTGACTATCGTCGATACACAGGACAACCCTGTTTCTGACGCTCAATATTTTTTTCATTGTTTGTGTTTGCGCATGTGTACTGTACCTGCCAATATCTCTAGCAGTTTGTTCAGTAGGACAGTTGACAAGCAGCACAGAATGATATCCGGCCACAAAGCCTCCTGTGATGGCAGAATGAATCTGAACACCCAGGGTCTTCAGCACAGGGTATAGGGCAAGCGTCAGGACTAAAATCTACATAGGCACACAAAAAAGAAGGACTATTTAGAGAGAAAAAAGAGCATTAATACAGTTATACATGGTGTGTACACTGTACAGTACTAATATAATCTAATATCATATACTGTATGTCCATGGATTTTCTAGAATGTGTGTCAATAATGTATCTTTTCGTGTTATTGTCTAAGTAAAAATGCAAAAGAGAATGCATTGAAGAGCTGCTCTGAAAAAGGGTTAGACTAAAATGCTTAAAATTAAAGTTAAACATTTTTCCTGATAAGACTATATGTAATCAGTGTCATTGAAACAAACTACTATTTTCTTTTGGAAATACTGGAGATGCTTTTGCCATTATTATACTGCTTTTTTGGGATAGTAAATTAACTCAATTCTCATTCATGCATAGTAGGCCTATTTATCAGAATTTGCCATGACAAGAATATCATAGCCGTATTCTATTCATCTTTACCTGTGCATGTGTAAACAGGTAATTCTGGGTTATATTAGATAAAGATGAAAAGTCAAGCAATCAAAGAAATGGATAGTTCACCCCAAAAATGAAAATCCTATCATTATTAATAAGTTAATGTTATTTCAGACCTGTATGACATTCTTCAGCGGAACAAAAAAGATGA
Source organism: Hybognathus amarus (assembly GCA_030378365.1). Classification (NCBI taxonomy): domain Eukaryota; kingdom Metazoa; phylum Chordata; class Actinopteri; order Cypriniformes; family Leuciscidae; genus Hybognathus; species Hybognathus amarus. The sequence continues at coordinate 545,886 of JAQIUQ010001986.1, read as the reverse complement.
TAGTCTATTTGGAAGAATACAACATTGGCTTCCATTACATTTTCAATATATGGGGCAAAATAAATAAATAATTTCTCTAAATAAAAGTAAGTAAATAAACTTTCATTCTACTCCACAACTCATAAAGAGATCAAAAATATATTTTATCTCACTGCGTTCTGGCAGAAATGTTGTGAAAGGTTTCCTTAAAAAAACTACATAAATGATAAAATGTAGCCAATAAATTAAACGACCGATTAAAATGTTGCAAAATTGCAGCATAACAGGCAAGAGTTATCACCTACTTCCATATAGCAGAAGCAGAAGCAGTTTATTCCTATTAAATGAATATTCAGTAGCCTATGTGGATTCTGAATACAGACTTGGCTCTAACGAGAAAAAAGAGGAATGGTAACTTGACACAAAAAGAAACAATTTAGAACTTTGCAAGCAAAGAAACAATCCTCAACTTCAACCGCTAATGTCAGGATCGGACGGCCCTCATCAGCTGATCTTGAAGAATTACTGCTGAATAGCCGCATTTTTCAATGCCACAGAGGTCCTAACATGCATTATCGTGATCGATGTGAAAATAACAGTGAGGGATTATCCTGCGATGACCTGACAACATTATATAATTTGCCACAACAATGTAGCATGCTTGTTCAGCTCTTTGAGAAACAGGCTTGCTATTCAGAAGCTGGTATTATGATTTAAATATACATTTCGCTAAAGCTTAACACAATCTCTCACACAGTAGCCTATGATGGAGATGGAGATATTGGAGCAGAAACCTATTTTCAAACACAGTTCAGATCAGGCACTTTTCGTTTAAGAATTTCATGAGCTTCTGATATTTAGGCTATTAGTTTTTTTAAATAATTATAACTCACAGGGCAATTCAAAAAGTTTAGGCTGTACGCCGCTTTGAAAGGCAAAGTGTCAACAGTCAACAATCTGCCATGTTCAACTTGCCAAGCACGTTCTGCTAAAGTCTCTAAAATGTCACGTGTCAAGAGAAATAAAACTGGATTTACCACGCAAAAGACCACAAATCCCGATCGAGGGACAGCCGAAGACATAATGCACTTGGAATTTCGCTGGTAGAAGCAATCCGGTTTGGTCTCTTGCATATTTATTCAACGAGGGTAAAAGTTACATCGCCCGTCAATCGGCGTCTGTGCGCAAAACAGTTGGCAGGGTGTTCAGCAGGTTCACTACAACACATCAAAGTGCGTCGGACAGTATGGGTCAGGGCATTGCCTAAAAGCGGCTGCGTGTCGCGCTCGATGCTGATTGAGTGACGCTAGTATCCGGATACGCCGGGGCTTCCAATGAAGAGCGTAGCACGGGTCTCATCATAAGAGGATTGAAAACCTAATCACCTTAAGTGCTGCTTCTCACTGTTACAATTGTTTTGTTCTACAATTAATGTCATGCTTGTTCGATTGTTTATTAATATTAGTCATAGTATGTTCACAAAACCCCTAAACCCAAGGTCAGGTGAGGCTATTATTTGTTAACCAGATTTTATATTTTGTTCATTATACGAGCTTTAGGGCTTTATATTTAGCATCATAAGCTATTACTCAATGGTTTATTAATTAACTTTTTGTGTAACCTAGATACTTTTTTTCCCCCTGACGTTGTTGAAAAGGGCAAATGCACCGTGTGGACCTGACAGACACAGCAAACTTCCTACGATCAGCGTTAATGATTGGGCCTGCTTGTTTTGTATTATTTAAACACAGTGGGGATTACAAATAATACAGATACAGTTGAAGTCATACGGATACAGTGTCTTTAACAACCTCTAGATGTCGCAATAAGTTGTGTTTTGAGAATATCTTTTCATTAGCAAAAAGCACAGATGTAGGCCTAACATACTCACTGTAATAGCAAAAAAGTAGTTTAATCAGCAATCACCGAGTCGGAAAAGTAGGCCCTATATATATATATATATATATATATATATATATATATATATATATATATATATATAGGGAGAGAGAGAGAGAGAGAGAGAGAGAGAGAGAGAGAGAGATCAAAAGGATAAACAATGCAGATTTATTTTTTACAGCCAGTTTTGATCATATTTAACAGGGGTTCCATCAATTTTGACCCTGTAATATATATATATATATATATATATATATGTATATATATATATATATATATATATATATATATATATACTCGTTCCCCTTCTTACAAGAGGTTCTTTCACCATGCATAATATCTTATGCTTGGAGGAACACAGTGTAAAACACCTTGCACCAACACCAAAGTCCCAAGCAGGCTCAGGGCTCATATAGTTCATAATCACCTGGGACACACAAAGAGTCTGAGAAGAGAGGCTAGAAGCATCATTCCCAATAAGTTAGTGTCCTAAGGGAGCTAATCACATTAATAGTGTTACACACAGTCAGGGTGAAAATGTTCGAGAACTTGAGAGATGAGAGAATGAGAGAAGCTTTCATAACCCTGGGGTCTAGGGGTGAAAAGCCTTGGGTCCATCATTTCAAGACAGTTTATGTGTAGGAGCTACTCCCGTTCTGACCACTGGCCAAAGAACGGTCTGCCCTCGAGCAGTGCTCCCCATCCCGAGGTGGAGGCATCCGTGGACACCACTCTCACACTCAAGGAAGTCCCCAAGTTTACACCTAACTGGTATCAGTTGATTGCTCTCCAAGGTTTCAGAGCTGTGGTGCATTTCTGATCGACCTTGAGGCAAAACAGACCATAGGCCTATGCCCAAGGTGGTACTCACGCTTTTAGCCAGAACTCCAGCAGGTGCTTGCGAAGCAGACCCAACTGGAGCACCAATGCATTCTCATCCCAAGGCATAATATACTGATGCTTTTGTCAATGCGTATACAACCAACACACATGGCACCCTTTAGTGTCTGTCAATATAACACGCTTCGGTTATGGGTAGGTTTAGGTCTGGGGTAGGGTTAGGGTTAGACCACTGGCCTATATATATCTGCGTCTCATATTGACGCTAAAGGGTGCCATGTGCGTTGGATGTATACGCATTACCAAAAGCGTCAGTATGTGACGCCTTGGGATGAGAGCGGGCTGGGAGTACTGATGATGCTGAGCCCATGAGACCCACTATTTTCTGAAACCTTTTGAGCGGGACTATAGCGGTGCCGCAGCAGAAGGCTTTCATGTTGCACTGAATGTTCGGTTTGCACTCTTGTGAATATCACGCTGTCATCAGACAGCGAGTTCAGTTCTGTGCCCAGAAAATAATTGTTTTTTTTTAAATATATACATTTATTTTCTGATTGGGAGACAGCAAACTTTTCACCCAATTGACTGAGACCTAGATTCTCAAGATGTTCGAGTAATATCGCCCTGTGTTCTATGAGCTCTGAGTGTGATTGAGCTAGAATCAGCCAATCGTCCAGTAGTCCAAAACTCGCATGAGAGTTTTGATGTGCTGTAATGTAAACAGAAACACTGTGCTTGCAGTGTTGGAAGCGGTGAAACACCGTCGGCCTGAGCTGACTGTATGTGTGTTGGTTTCGTTTTTACAGAACCCATGGGACATGCAGTGTGTAGTGTGTAGTGTTTGTGGGCACTAGGTTGTGGGCACATTCACTACATTTAATGCACAATTGACATGAGTCAATTTTATTTGTGCGAGCCCTGTACTGTGGTGGGCTGTGTTTGTGTATAGAAATGAACACTGGGCGGTGGGCATTTTTATCACACTCATAACACCATCGGCTGTGGTCGGAATACAAGAAATTACACTGTTTATGTGATTTATATGGGTCGCCTTCTACTGTGGCGGACTGTGTTTGTGTGAAGAAATGAACACTGGGAGGTGGGCATTTTTATTGCACTCATAACAGAAATTACACTGTTTATGTGATTTATCTGGGTCGCCATGGAAACGGCATTTGTGTGCAGGCAAACAGGCCGTGGTACCGGCTTGTTTACTACAAAATACACTGGAACAGTCGCATTTTCTGGAACTGAATGAGCGAAGGGTTTCGGTGGAAGCCTGGCGGCTGCGAGACTTAAACACCGTTGTTTTCCTAGGAGGGCTAGAAAGACTTTGAGGCCTCAGGCTTTATCTCAATCTTTTGCAGGGGCCCATGGATGATCTAAAGAGGCCAGCTGAGAAGATGGGCACGTCGAGGTACGCGGACGCTTCGTGTCCGGAATCTCAGATAGCGTCAGCCATAGGTGTTTCTCAGCTACGGTGAGAGAAGCCATGTTCCTGCCCAATGGGATACAGGCACAGGCCTGTGCAGCGGATTTCGTAGCCGCGAAGAGCCAGGTCCTTAGCACTCCTCAAATACGGCACGCCTGATAGCTTCCGGTTTTTCCTTATCCAGTTTCCAGAGAAGGTCGGCTTGGAAGATCTGCAGTGTAATGCCGATACAGCCTGTAGCAGTGGCGGTATAAGCACCGTCCACCATGGAGAATGCTGCTGAGACAGAGGTATAGGGTCCCTTTGTAGGAAACATAGACAGTAGCGGAGTGGCGATCGGAGAGTCGAGGAGTTTCCCGGTGGGCCGGTAGTGTTTCGAGACCGTGAGGGCCGGTCTGATAAAATGTATTTATTGGAACTTCACCATATGCACTTGCGGCCCAAGCTAGGGGAAGCTCAAGCTTTTTTTTTTTTTTACATTTTCTATAACGGAGCATATATTTGCACTAAGTTGCTGTCTTTACAGCAAAAGACGCCCGTCATGAAACAGCTTCTGTGGCATTGGTCTTAGGGCGTGAAAGTGCGTGAAAGCAGCTTTTGATACGCCTTTTGCGGATTCGAAATAAATACATTTTAAAGGCGGATTCGAACTCAGTGTTCAACACATGTAAAGATGTAAAATGTAAAACCTAACATTAAGGTCTCTAGCATTATATTTTGCCAACAAACTAAAATTTAAACATGATATGGCGTTATAATAACTGACATTAGAATAGCATCCTGTTTGTGCTGCGAATTACTTTGCTCACGCGATCATGGTCATCTGGTGTTTTCTCCTATAAATAAAAGCTCAAGGGTTTATTTCTTGCAAGTGAAGAAATTAGGACAAAAGTATTTTAATTTTCCCATATTAAGGTTAAAATATACTTTTGAAATACTAATTTTCATTTACATATAGGCCTACATTTATAGGCTAAATGGATTTTACAGTACGTCATAGGAATAATTATAAATCATTATTACATTATTATAATAATTGTTTGGCATTCTAAAACACCATTGATAATGTAATGCAGACTGAGACTCTCATAACTAAAAAGATGTTTGAGCCCTCTTTATGGTCCTGGTACAAATTAATGCTTTTTCTTTGTTCAACGAGCAGTTCATGGGTTGAAGCTCTTAATTTTGATCTCTCAGAGAGCACGAGATTGATGCATTTAACCTTAAAATGTCCAAAATTTTCTTGCAGGAGCATGCCCCGAACCCCCCTAGAGGCACAGAGTCCACCCAACATAGTTTTTAGACATTCCTATGGGAAAGAACAACCATTTATGAACTTAACTCCAGCATAGTACAACAAAGTTCCTTTTAAATCAGTAAAACTGTAAATGCTATCGACTATTAAAATCGTGCCGCGACGAGGGCCGGTGGTCTACGAAATTTTCCGGTAGATTTTTGGGTCCCACTCCGCCCCTGAACATAGATCCAGTCAGAATTTTTCCCCTAGCGTAAGATATTACGCAGTATGAGAGAACCTCTTTTAAGAGAACCAAATCTTTTAAATTGCTGATGCCTGTTTTATTTAATAATTAAAAAAAAACCCAGCAATCAGCAAAAAGGGTGTTTTTATTTTTGTGTGCATCAGACAGAAACATGGAAAATATTTAACCTCTATGTATCTATGACAAACCACTGACCCAAATCCACCCTCTGACTTCCTCCATCTTCAAACCAACCAACTTTACATCCTCATATTTATAAATTAAAGCTAACAACTTTATGCAGTCTTTATGCAAAAAATAGGAATACATATTTAAACAAACACAATTTAAAAAAAAGCTACATTAGGAAAATTGTAGCTACAGAAGCTTACATGTAGGCAAAAAGCCTACATGTAATTAAGAATAGGCTACATGTAAAGTTACAGTAAAAGACTTATCTGTGCAGGAAATCAAAGGGGCGAAAATCACATTGGCAGTTACACACTCCTCACCCTCAAACACCATCAGACATTCAGATGTGGCCAACATGAAGCTTTATATCTCTGCACTTAGTAAGTGATTTATCTTCAAATTTCATCTTTATAAAGTATAATATATACATAATGTTTAGCATATATTGTTTTGTGAATAACTGTGGATGTGCATTTCTTAATCACTCAATTTAAGGACTGTGCATTATTTATGTAACCCATAATTTCTGTTTGGATGTATACTTTAGTTGCGCTGAGTTGCATTTATTGGAAGGTCTCTGGAAAGCTGGTGGAGGTGGTGGTCAGTCCTGGAGATAATGCAACTCTACACTGTAACTGCAAGTTAATCACAGGACAGGAAATTCAATGGGACAAGATCTGGTCTCCACAAACCCAACAACGTCTGACCATCTCTGCATACAAGAGCCTTTTTGAACCCATTCCTCGATTCTCTCTGTCCTGGAACAATACTTCAAAATCCTATGACTTGGTGATCGAGAACATCACTGAAGCAGACCTTGGTCTCTACTATTGCTCGAAGGTAGAGACCAAGATGACTGAAGAGGGAGGAAAAATGGCAGAGAAAGAATGGTCCCACGCTGCGGAAAATGTAATAAATCTCACTTACAGGTTCAGACTGGTAAGGTTGTTTTCAACTGCAAACATTCTGTAAAATAAAAAATAAAGTAAAATAAATAAAAGCACTGAATAATTACTAAAGCAAACATATATATATATATATATATATATAGCCTACTAGAAGAAGTATAGTCCTAAAAACTCTTAGTTTAAAATGCCTAAATATATTAAAATTTGTTATAATTACTTTTTTAAATAGGTTTTATCATTTCCATCTCTTGCATTTTGATGATGAACATTTGTTCAAATAGTTGAACATTGCATCAACACTAAGGTCATAAGTCGATTTCCAGAGAATGGATGAACTATAAAATGTGGATGTTTCTGAAACTGCCGTAAATGATGTGGGAGAACGGGGCACAACCAAACACTTTTTGACATTCTCAGGTTGATTAATTAATGTCTAATTATGTGGTTTTGTTCCATTAATACAGTTGTATACATTTTTTATAATTGTAATTTTTGAGTTTGACAATGAACAGACCGCAAAACACAGATACGTACAGCATAGTTCAAAACATAATAATAATAATAATTTCTGAACATTGACTCTCAGTCTTTATTCACATTTTTCTCATGGTTTCTTAATAGAATTCATGAACGTATAGACTAGCATAGTTCTAATAGGGGCACATTATAAATCAGTGTTACACTCTTACATTTTGCCAAACTGGGTCTTCTGCTGGTTAGATCAGCATTAAAAATATAATAACATATTAACAAAGATATAATAACTGTTTAATTAAAAAAAAAACAGATGAAAAATTTACTTAGTAAAATTTTACTTTTGCTGTGTGTTTAGTGATATCTTCCAAATATTTATTTTATTTTAAATTTTGGCACAATTATTCTTTATATAGTGTTATGGCAGGCATTTGTGAAAAGTTTTAAACCATGTGTGTTACAAATAGCCCTGCATTAGGTTGTGCCCGCTCACCTTACATTTATACCTTACATTTACTTTGACTCCATTTGGTTACACTTTATATTAGGTCTTATTACTCTATGTACTTGCATCACAAATAATATAAAATAATAATAATGGCCTTTAATGTACTTGTATGATGTTCCTTTTTTTGCTATTGAGGTGGGATATGGGTAATGTCAAAAGTGTCATGTGTAATGTAAGGGTAAGCACAGTGTAATTATAGATGTAATTACAGAAATAAATTACAGCTGTAGTTGCATGCAGTTACAAAACATGTAGATATGTACAATAAGTGCTTTGTATGAAATTATTCATTTAAATGTTAGTACATAAATACACTTAATGTTTAGCTGGACCAAGTGATTTTTCTTATTCTTCTATGTATGTTCCACATACATTATAAATTTAAAAAATAAAAATAAAATACAAGTTGAATGTTTTATTCAAGCAGCATTTGGGTTGAACTAACTTTACTGTAATAAACAGTAAAAAAATTATATTTTTTTTACATGTGTTTACAAGACCTAAATGTGACATTTTGATAATGTGTTTACTAGAGCTGATGAAAGCTACATTTACATTGACACTAAGTAAAACAAAGATAAATCATATCAGAACTTTTATACAAAATTATACATGTATTCATTTACATCTACAAAAAGCCAATTGGTTTATGTTTCTTAAATTATTTTAGTCTGGTCAAAAGAAGTATTCATTAGAATGGTAGGCCAACTTAAATTGATTTAATAAATAAATAAATAAATAAATAAATAAATAAATAAATAAAGCAAGTGAAGGTTTGTGACTGTTTTCAACAGCAACCCACTGAGTGTGTATAACACTATAGTATGATGTTCAGGTTCACAAAGAAGATGAAGGAAGTGTGGTGGATCAAATAGCAGCAGTACTTTAATAAACTATAACCAAAAAAACTAAATAATAATAAAATAAATAATAACTTAATAAAAACTTAATATTGAGCTAATTCATTAACCTTGGTTGTGGTCATTAATTAATTCATCAATCTTCTCCTCAGAAAGCCCATCTGAGCTGGTCTGTGACTGCTGGCAGTGCTGGATGATACTTCAAACAGTGTGTCCTGCATGTTCTCTTCTCTTGGCCATTTTGGCTTTTGTCTGTGGATACAGCTGCTGCTGCAAGACAGGTGAGATCAGAACAGTATCTTATTCTTTAAACTTAATCGCTGTACCATCAAGTAGTTCTATGTTTAAGGGAATCACAATTTAAAAATAATAAAAATATCCTATTAGAGATAAGACTTTTTGACTGTGTGATTTACAGTGCTAAAGGAGTCTGAAGGTCATCAAAGCAGCTCTGAGATGAAAAGACAGTTGAGCCAAGAAGAGGTAAACTTATTTTTAAGTTTAAACAGTAGCCCATATGCAGAAAAGTGCTGAGTCTGAAACAGTTTGAACAGTGTGCAATAGTTGAATAATCAATTTTGAAAATTAAATAATTAATAATGAAAACTTGTGGCATCATTCTTTCTTTCTTCTACCAGTTCTTACAGTAATGAAACATTATTTTGAACCCACAAGAAGCTGTTTTACAATCACAAAATGATTATACCACTAAAAACAATGCCATTAAAAAATGAATAAATATGTTTCCACAGGATGTCCATACAGAAGTTTGTTATGCATCACTGAACATCCCCAAAGGAGGAAACCAACGGAAAAAGACTATCCGATTCCCAAACTCGGACTTCAGTGTATACAATGATGTAAAAATGCACACTTAGGTTAGGATAATATACAGTCAGCTGGACATATAGCAAAATAAACCCAAAATTTAATTTGAAAAAATCAAGTCCTATAAATTATCCACAACTATGGTTATCTAAAACATAAATATACTGAAATATTGGTTTTGATAAAATATTGATGTTGCTAAAATAATTTTGTTATATATATATATATATATATATATATATATATATATATATATATATATATATATAACATAAAATATTTTTAAAAATACATTTACATATTATTAATATATATATTTTCCCTCCATTAATCCTCCCTTGTCTGGCTAATTGTAGCTATTCTATGCAATGCCTGTACTTTGTATTTTGAGCACTTCTTGCGTTGTTTTTGCCTCTTCATGATGACTTGCTTGCTGCATTCCTCATTTGTAAGTCACTTTGGACAAAGGCGTCTGCTAAATGACTAAATGTAACACACACACACACACACACACACACACACACACACACACACACACACACACACACACACACACACACACACACACACACACACACACACACACACACACACACACACACACACACACACACAACAGTAAATAAACAATAGAGCGATATGAGAGATCACACAGTTTAGCCATCATTATGCTAAAACAGTTTGATCAGATTTCCACAATACCATTTAAAATAAAGTATTCCAAAAAAGCTGTTTGATTTATAATCTACAAATTTTGTAGAACACTGTGGTAAAATTAAGACACAAATGTTTATACTGTATACATACAAATGTAGTTTATCTATAACACATGATTAAATATGAGTGCTGGTACTCTAATATAAAATTACTAATATAATTATTTTTATGAGAGCAGTTTATATGATGACTAATGTTCTACAGGCCTACCTAACAACCATATAGGCACTGGCAGTGTTCACATTGTAAGCAAACAACATCTCCACCAAACCAGCACAAAAAGAAAGAAAATAAAACCCGCTTAAAAGCAGTTTTCTTTACACGGAAATGTTGACATCTTTGTTTTTGCAGATAGTCAAACTTCAGATGCATGCAACATTCAGACCTCATTTCACTGACCCCATTTCAGCTGCTTCTTTCATCTAATCAGATTTACAGCTACAAATGTTTCCATAATGCTTTTGGGGGTCAATGAATGTAGGAGAAATTGTGTGACAAAACTGATATTCTTTGCTTGGAGATGTTTGTTTCAATGTAACATACAAAAACAAACAAACAAACAAGATAGTATTGATAGCTTTTTATAGCTAAGAATTAATTTGAGAGTTTTACATTTCTTGTTGAATGTAACATTGTAAAAAAAATCTGCAAAAATACGGTACAATATACCATATCAATTTGAAGGATTTTTCCGTATTTGTTAACAGGTCTTTAACCCCGTATTTTGAATTACGTGTTGCATTGAACAAGAACCTGGTGGTGTGAAAAGTTTAAAGGGACACTTCTCCCATTTGCTTAAGCTTTGTATCTTTAGAAAACCAGGCATATTTTGAATGGTCATGGTTTATTTCCTTATTTTCACTGTAAAAGAAAATACTCTATTGTATTACTCTACTGGTCACTGTAGCTTTGCGCCGCCATCTTTATGACCAAAGTACTCAGTAATGCCTGCAAAATGTTGGCTGCAACAACAGCCGAAAGAGGGACCCCAAACTGATATTTTATTCTATACCAAAAGAAAAGTATAGAAGAAATATGTGGTTAGCTGCCAGGGGAGTATAGGCACTCTCTCGTTGGATTGTGAGCTGGAAAAAAAACAAAGTCTATTCAGGCCAAGTGGGCGGGCTGTGGCTGCTGCTGCTGCTAGGACAGCACTGCAATTGAAAGGCTATCTTTCAATTTAATTGTACAACTTAATTTATACAGAATCTGTATGAAAATATTAATTTAAAAAGACATACATAAGAATACATATGTTTTGAAATGAAGAAAAAAAGTGTACATATAGAGCATCACAGTCCCGCCCACAGCCGGTGCCAGAAGAAAGAATTCAATGCAATTTCTCCATTGACAGTTGGGGTATAAGTCATAAAAATGTAACCATACATGGTTTAAAACCAGCTACGGCTGTCCTAAGCGATTGTATGTTCTTATATACTGCCACTGAGGTCAATCCTGTTGGGCTACAGACAGGAGAAGGCAAGGCTTGTTCTAGAGCTGAGGGACTGGCAGGACCCATCTGTGTGGAACACCAAAGCCCCAGTACGAACAGGTCGCAAGTGGAGGGCAGAACTGGCAGTCGATCAGGCTATCAGCAGGCTAAAACACCAAGAGATTGTTGGCAGGACACAGTCAGGAAGAACTGGCCTGGGGTGGGGTACTGCTCTGAAGAGGTGGTCTAAAGCCACAACCGAAGGAGATGAAAGAGCTAGTGATTTCTGAGGTGGTCAGGAAAGCCCTTAGCCAAAGTCAGCAAGGACGCTGTACGACCTGGGAGGGAGTAATGAGCAGGACCGTCAGGGTGGGCTGACATGTGGACAATCCCCCAAGCCAGGCTGAGCTTCCTCATAAGGTCCACCTATGACACCCTCCCAAGCCCCAGCAACCTCTGTCTGTGGTATGGCTCAGAGGAGTGCTGCCAGCTTTGTAATGCCCCAAATCCTAACCTGCAGCACATTCTATCAAGCTGCAAAAGAGCACTAACCCAGGGTCGGTACAGGTGGTGCCACGACCGTGTCCTGCGGAGGCTGGCAGAGATCCTGGAGGTGTGCAGGGCGGAATCAGCCAGGGAGCGCCGACCACCAGAATTAAGACGGCCGATCGACTTTGTCAGAGAGGGAGGAGGGGCCACCAAAATCACGCAACCACAGAGATCAGCCCTAGCAGGCAGTTGTGATTGGAACCTGAGAGCGGACCTCGATCGGCAGCTCAGGTTTCCAACAGAGATCACCACAACCAACCTCCGACCAGACATCATTCTCTGGTCTGCCACAACCCAGGCAGTAATTTTGGCAGAGCTCACTGTCCCGTGGGAGGGAGGAATGGAGGCAGCCCATGAGAGGAAGAAAGATTGCTACCTCGACCTTACAGCCGAATGCAGAGAGGCTGGGTGGTCAGCTGTCAGCTACCTGGTGGAAGTCGGCTGTCAGGGGTTCATCGGGAAAATCCACCCAGCGCTTCCTGAAGAGCATGGGAGTCACCGGCCCCAAACTCAGTAATGCTATGAAAGTCCTTGCCGAGGAGGCCGAGCAGGGAAGCTTTTGGCTTTGGTTAAGAAGGAACGATCAGGCGTGGAGAAAACAAGGGTCCTAGGGTTAGCTGCAGGGGGCAGCGGGGAGACGTCCCTGCTGTCGCTCCACCACCGTGAGATGTTCTGGGATTAATGGAGCGAAACATCAATGAAGGGTGGCTCCCGGCTGATGACCCTGGAGCTACCCGAAATGGCACTGTCAGAGGTGCGGCAAGCAGAAATGCTCAGCAGGCAGTCAGTTGCCTGTGCTACCACCTATAAACACCAAAAGTTCATGGTGCACTACTAACCTTGTTTTGAGATGAATGCCTTTCATTTGCGATGTCTTGGATAAGTACTTCATTACCTACAATCCTAAACAATCCCACTGTGATGCATCTGATAGGTGCAATTCGTGTAACTGTCTGGTCAAACCCTGCATTTAATGCGGGATCGTGTACTGACAGAGGGATAGTTCCATTGGTTGCACGTCAGAGGCGCCCGTGCCATCGGATGTGCAGTTGCCACAGCTCAGACTTTGAGCGAGCCAGATGCTCAATGTGTTAGTTGTGGAGCTGCAAATGCGTTTTACACAAGCTTCAGTAAATTGAGGAAAGGAGTTTCCCTCCACATTCACTATGTAAAATTCACTGGAGGAAAAGGTTCACGTAGCTGTCGTCAGATCGCTCAAAAGGCTCTTTCGCGCTTCAGTCGACTTCAGTGTGACGCAGTGGTTTATATGGGATGAGTAGTTTCCTTCGCTCGGAAATGAAAATATGTACACAGTATTGTACCTTTGACTTTTTTGGATTTTCTCTTCATTTTTTCACTTGAAATGATATGTTTATGCATATGAGTTCAGTTATCCTTAAAACTCTTTAGAGACGGATTTTCCAAAACGTCAATGGTAAATGAATAGGAGAATTTACTTCCGGCACCAAAGCGGAGGCTGTGGGCTGGACTGTGATGCTCTAATCTAAGCTAGGCTCCCAAAAACGCCCTTTTCCAGAGAACACTTTCATATAACGTAACAACAGGCAAACATAAACGCTGCTGCCCTGCTTATCAGTGTGGGTTTACATAGTCTGAGAGGTGGTTATAGAAAAGTTGTAGAGTTGAGTAGGTTTGAGTTGTCACAATGGTGTATTCTTGTGTTTGTTTTGGATGGAACAACTCATCAAGACAACTTGTCTGGCCATCGGGTCCACCGATATCCAAACAAGAAACACATAGATTTCGGTCCTCTGAATTCGTTTAGTCCACGCAAAGGGAAGCAATTTTCGCTGCCTCCTCGATGACAAGACACATGGTGGTATGTGAAAACACTTCGAATCGGACACCAGCATCGGCACAGACAACGGCATCAGCACAGACACCAGCATGGGCACCGGTACTGGCACAGACACGCCATCGGCACGGACACCTGGCACAGACACCGGCATGGATATGGCATCGGCATGGACACTGGCACGGACACCAGACTTGGAAGCTTTGGTGTATGGAGTATTATACCCCCCCCCACATCTCATTTTAGTCTGAGATGAGGCTTAAGCCTTGTCTGTAAAACTGGGGTATAATGATTTAAATATAGATATTTTTCTTAAAAAGCATTTATTCAGTTTAGAAGGCATTTGTTAACCTATTGGGGCTATGATGAATGGGTGCGCTCCTTGGAGATTAAAAAAAATCACATTCATTCACACCCATTATAATATAAAGCATGGAAGGACCAGGATATTATTTATATTATATATTATTTATATTATTCATCCACCCAGGATGACTTGAGGGTGAGTCAATTATGGGATAATTTTGGAGTAAACTGTTATTTTAAGCCTGCTCAAATTACAGACGCAGCATTAAATCATCTAAATCTGAAAGATTCCAACTAAGACCCATCCCAGAATCTGAGTGTACATTGGTAATTACTCTGCAAATTCATTTATGCAGCTCTGAGCAGCATTAAACAGTGTAAAGATATTACACATCATGCCACTTTCAGATGTGTTTCTGTACCATCTTTGTAATATGAATTTGTCATTAGAATCTATCAAATTTTATATCAGGTATGAGGCCATAGGTAACCACAGCCTGCTGATATGGAGTCCAAAGACATTTAAGCCATTGTTATCCCAAGCCTGCTGCTGCTGTTTGGCAGTCTATACAGGACACTGTTCAATCAATGCACTGTTACCAATTTAGACATTTTAGAATTATATTTTGCATTGTTTTAGCTCTGTTTGTCTATTTGTTTATATATTTATTTGTGATTCTTGTCATTTGAACAATTATTACAAGTAACCTAATGTTGATAAGGGTATTTGCAAAATGTAACTTAATTTAATTAAAGTGTTTGAAACTTAAAATGTAATGGAAATAAAGCATGTTCAATAGAATCGTAAGCGGTACATTATTATTAATATAATTAATTAATAAATAATACAAAATAAAATT
Organism: Hybognathus amarus; assembly: GCA_030378365.1. Classification (NCBI taxonomy): domain Eukaryota; kingdom Metazoa; phylum Chordata; class Actinopteri; order Cypriniformes; family Leuciscidae; genus Hybognathus; species Hybognathus amarus. The sequence goes on along the minus strand of JAQIUQ010001986.1, from coordinate 530,805 downwards.
AATTAAATAATAATATTAGAATGCTTAAAGCAACATTTTGTCAATATGGCCCAACAAATTAGTTATTAAGCAATCCAATACATTGGGATAAAATAACCTAACAATAGGTCGGTGTACTGTATATCAACCCATCATTGCGTTATCTGTTGGGCCATTTTTAACCCAGCTGTTTTAAGTGAGGAAATAATAATATATTTGGCAAATTTAGATTTTTTACCTAATACAAATGTCAAAATAATAAAAAGTTATGCAGCACCTTGTTCTGAACATTAATTATTTAACAAAGGGTCTAAAATACAGGATTTCATTGGAATGTGAAAAAAACATTAATTCATCATAGCCCTGCAGGTTAGTTCCATCCCTCAAACACTAGATGGCACCATGTGTCCACAAAAAAGGGTCATCTTCCTCAAACAACTCTCAGGAAAATAAACTTGATGTCAGTAAATGAAATTACACCAAACTGGAAAAAAAGAAAAAATACAGAAGAAAGGGTTAAATTAATTACACAAATGCCTAAATTTAATTGGTTTTGCATTTTTTAATAATTAGTCCACTCAAGAAACTGCAAAAAGGAGCACTGCATATCAGGGGTGGAGGGATGAGGCATGCTTGGGTTCACAAAACAAAGCAATCCATCATCCTTTTTTGTTTACACCTCCCCTCCCTTCACACACTCCAGAAAGAATCTTTGAGTCAGTCTCTCAAACTGCGACATGAAAGTAAATGACCAAAATAGGAAAGGATTGACTGAGAGGGATGAAAATAAAATATATTAAAAGAGAGAATTGGAATAAGTGGAAAAGAAATAACAGAGGGTGGAAAAAAGGAAAAGAGACATGGATGAAGGGAGGGGATGAGATAGAGAGACAGCGCAGAGAGAAGGGTTTTTGATCTGTCTTGTCTCTCAGCATGAGGGTGAGATGGTAAGAGACTTAACCGGGCTCGGCAGCCACTCCTGCAGCGTGTTTTCAGGGTGGAAGAGGAAGAAGAAAATGGTTTGACTTTCAGATTTACTTATTCCTTTTTAAACTTGTCCAATAGCCCTTTAAATTCCCAAAGAGCCTTGTAATGAGATTTCAGGCCTAACATTAGACTAAATAAAGAAATTAAATGAGGTTAAGACTGCTGCTGCTACTCGCTCAAGAGGAAGAGGAGCTTAGGAGACCGTTTATATGCACCTTCACAGATGCATCCACAGAGTGTTCATCCCTCCACTGGCCGTCAGAGAGAAAATACAGGCCGTAATTACAGAGAGCATATGGGAATGTTGTGCTGGATGGGAGAGAGATGAATGAGTAGGTGTATTATGGAGCTTGAAACACATGGAGGCTTCCTCCAGTGGTGCGAGGGCCACATCCATCATCTCCAGCCCCAGTTGAGCACACTGCTCCCTGGTGCAGACAGCCCTGCGGTTCACTGGGACTCCATACTGGAAATGCTAGAACATAGCAGTTCAAAATGCCCACAGCTTTACAGATTTAAAGGATAGTTGACTAACGGAAGACAGGCCACAGAGAGAGGGTATGACAGTGTAGGGTCTTTAGTAATTAGTCTATTGAATGTAAAGATCTAAATAAATAAATAAATAAATAAATAATAAATAAATACAAAATATATAAACACTGTCGATCATTAACTGTTTCGCTTGAATTCGACTGTGTAGGCCTGCATTTACATGGCTACAGATTTCTCTTTCAAATGCTGCATAACCTATGCAGGAACATGTGTGGGGTGCATCAGTGAAATAAAGAAAGAAGAGACAGAAGCTGAGCAGATATTTTCATTTCTGTCTTTTCGAAAACCTAAGCAATCCCAGCTCACTCCTGAGCTTTCAAGTCTTCAATCCACACTCTCTCCACCTGGCTGCATTACACAGCTCAGCTTCTCTTGGTTCTTCTTGTTGATTCCACTCACAAACACAAATCTATGTCCAGCTCTTCCTAGGGCATCATATAGTGATGCTTTGGACAATGCGTATACATCCAACGCACATGGCACCCTTTTAGCGTCAATATGAGACACAAGCCGTTTCTCATGCGTTCTTGTCTGCACTTCTTGTGGACTTGTGAAACGTCATCAGTCACCACCCAAGTACTGTTCCAATTCAAAGTTCAAATGTAGCCAAATCCAGTTTAAATCCCCGGATATGTTCTTGATCCGCCTCGTTTACAGAGGATGCATCGAGAGGTGACTTGTGTGGACTTGAGATAGCCAGGTATCCCAGAATGCATCTCGCACCAACCAGCAAGCGTCAATAGCATAGGAGAAAATTGTGTAATATAAAAATACTACTGTATTGTGTCATGAAATGTAATTTTAGGAGTGTTTCAGGCGAGAATGTGTTTTTATAAATAAACCACAGATTTAAGATTTAAACAGAGAGCGCCTATTTAAAAATTTTATCTGACGTTTTCGGAGTTGTAAGGACCAGTCTTTCACTGGGTCTCAGCGCTCTGCACCCTGCCTGGAACAGCCTTTCCTCGGTTAGTGCTTCTGACATTTGCCACTGACTCTGATGTCTTGTGTACAAGTCTATCTTTGGTCTCATTAAACTGTAGTTTGTTCCATGGCAAAAAAATCGTTTTGGCTGAGGGCAGGTAGGCGCCACTTCATTTGAAAAAATGCTGCATGTCAAAAAGCTTTCCAATGCCCATCTTTATGCAAATTAACCCATTGAACACAATGCATCTATCCAATAGAAGTAGAGCACATGGAATCTGGGGAAGTCTCTCATGTGTCTCATTTGTTAGTCCTACTACAAAAAAACGCTGTCAAAAAATAGGACGACACATTTGGCTACGCATTCGCTGCATAATGGCGGCCTTGTGGACGCGAATGTGTACCGATGCGTTGACTATGTAACGGCCATTAACACGAAATACTCATGCCAGACGCTCTATTCGCAACTGGTGTGAGCGCAACATTAGAATGATTCATAACCTGTTTCCTCAGTGACCAAAAAATTCCCCCTCAAGGACAATAATTTTGGATATTGCCATCTTTGTGGAGATATTTTGTCCCCACATACCTGAAACACGCACGCGCACACACACATCTTCGTTTAATCACCTAGACTCATTAAAGTGTCCTGTTCATGTTAAGATCCACACACTTTCCACATACCAATATAGTCTCTTTGTTCATTTCAACCCTTTCAACCCTCACACAATTCTTTTGGCTTCCTCATTTTTGGATTTGCCTCTTCTGTTGTTTTCTTCTCCCTCTGTATTCGTTTATTCCTCCTCCTGCTCTGGCTCTTTCTCTCTCTCTTTCTTCCCGCTCTCTGTACTGTTGTAAAGGTTATCAGTTCCTGGCAAAGCCTCTCTGCATTATAAATGAACAGCTGAAAACCCACTCCAGGGACAATTAACCTGAGGCTGTTTAGCATGCAGAAAGAAAAAGAGGGAGGGATTGACGAGGCCGGTGCTGGGTGAAGAAGAGAAGGCTGGCACTTGAGCAGAGGATTTAGTTTGTTTGTTAGCCCTGAGTCTGCTTTGAGCACAGACACCTACATTCCCCTGAACTCACAGTCCATGTGAATCATGCCGCCTTTTAGCATGTTTACTGGAGTATTTGTGCACTGTGATTTCCAACAGTAATGATTGCATCAGTCTTGATTATATTCCTACTACATCTCCATCATGCCATTTTCCTCTTTGCCCTGGCACCCGCATTTGTCTTTCTCTCTGTTCTTCTCTAAAGCACTTCTCCTACTCTGTCCACAGTGCATTCTGGGTAACTCCCATCTACTTCTAGTAGTTTGGAAACACCAGATGGTTTTGATTGTCTCTGTCAGTTATGCTTGGGAGTAAAAGGTAAAGCACATTTGACCCTTATCCACAGTTTTTTTTATTTGTCATCAGTAGGATTTGAAGATAGAAAATAGCATTACAGTTTTTTCAAATTGCAACGTCGCAATTTGCAGACGTGGAAAACGTTCTTGGGTTACGACTGTAACCCTACGCTGCGTCGAAAATTGACACACTGGGGAATGCTTTCGGCATGAGCGTCTGAAGTCAACTATTCAATCTTGATTGGCGTAGCCTAATCACGTCACTCATGAGACGGAAGCTATAAAGGACGCCAGATCATAGTAGTGTCAGCTTCTGATTGGTCGAAGCAAGTCGTTCCCAGGAGCGTGAACAGTGTGGCCGAGGGAGGGTTACAGTCCTAACCTGAGACCTTCCCTTTCGAGGGAACTCTCGCTGCATAGGCAATCGAACACATTGGGGAACAAAATGCCCACTGCGCCACACTGAGGGAATATGCCCTGGAGTGAAGCATATGGCACACTCATGGACAATAGGAATGAGAAGGCAGATCCAACCTGGATTGTCAAAAGATTTAGTGTAAGAAGGGGAGGTCTTGCTCCCAGCCCTTGATACATATCTAGATAGATCTAGACTCCTACCAGCCCGTGGCCAAACATATGGGCCTCCAAGGCTACTACCTTGACACATGCGATGGAGGATGGATTACCTGAAGAATCATGATACTGCTTACAGGCACCTCAGTGTCAAGGCAGAAATAAAGTAGAGTCGCTGCCTAATCATCACGGAAGAGGGGGAATCACCACCACTCTTACAGGGAGTAGGATGAGCAGGAAGCAGACTCAACTAGATTATTATGAATACCATGATATTGCCTGCAGGCAACTCAATGTAGAGGCAGAAATAAGATAGAGTGGCTTCTACACCCTTGAGTAAGAGGGGGCAACGCTACCACTCTTCTAGGGAGTAGGACGAACAGGAAGCAGACTCAAGATTTTTATATCTATTCTCAAATAACTCATCCACAGGACATGACGGTTACCCGGGATAACCCATCAGCCTGATGCCAATAGGCTAGATGACATGATTCATCCTCCAATCTACAGGAACATTGTAGATAAAACATTGTTCCAACAGGCCTGGGAAAGAAGATCTCTCCTAATAGGGACTCACCAGGGAGGACTCTCCCAGGACAATTAAGGTCCGAGAACCGAATTCGGGCCGGCCAGTACAGAGCTACAAGGGGTAAACTCACGCCGGACCTCCTGACCCCTTCCAGAACCCCAGGGAGCAGAGTGATCAGGGAAAGCGTGACCTCGGCCACGTCTATGCCCAAAAGAGCTGGATGTGAAAGAGAGTACCAGAGCAGGCAATGAGTGTTCTCATGAGAGGCGACAGGTCAACCTCCGATCGGCCAAACTCTCTCCATATAAGCTCAACTACTTCAGGGTGGAGCCGCCATTCCCTGGGCCTCAGCCCCTGCCTTGAGAGGATATCTGCGTCCACATTATCATCCTCGGAATATAAATAGATCTAACAGAGAGAGATTTATTCTGGGACCATAGAAGAATCTGATTCGCCAGTCTAGAACAAGGGGGTAATATCAGGCTTCCTTGGTGGTTGATACAAGAGATCATCAACATATTGTCAGTCTTAATGAGAACATGATGACCTCTGAGGTCTACAAGGAGGTGCCTCAGGGCAAAGAATTCGGCCAACATCTCCAAGTAATTCATATGCCATGAGAGATGAAGGTCCTTTCAAGTACCTTGGGTGTAATGGTCCTCCAAAACCGCACCCCAGCCCGTGCGGGAAGCATCTGTAGTCAAAGTTTTTCTCTGACATGGACTACTAGGAAATTAGAGTAGACATAACAACTCCCCACGCTGAGTATATATTGTAAGGAGGCTCAAGGAGGCCTAACAACAACAATGACCAAGGTAGCTCACAGAGAGCCTAACAACTTAGCCCCAGGCTGAGCTCGGAAGACGGAGGACTTAAATAAACAACTCTGTGAAGAAAGGAGGCCTCACTTTCTTTGTTTTATATGACTAAGTAAGAGGATGGCATGTGACAAGAACAGATTACTTCAGGAGAAATAGAGACATAAATTCATGAATATAAAGAGTAAATGAATCAATACATTTTTGCAGGCATGTGATTTTTCCGAAATTAGACATAATTCTGTATTTTCCGAACCTGATATCGTTCTCCTGTTTGGCTTGTTTAAAGTTTATGATATGTCCAACTTGGGAACTTAATTGGGTATCAAAATTATCCCCAAACTTCCCAGTGGTAAATATAACTTGATAGGGCATTCATGTCTAGGGAATTCATTTTTAATGGTTACACATGAAGGCAACATTATTATATTGGTTGTAATATTTGGCTAATAGAGATAAACCACTGATCCATTATACAGATCAGTGAGATAAACCAAATACTATATAGATCCTTGCAAGGGACTTTGGATGATAATTTCTGACAGTCATGTTTGCATCATTTTGTACAGCCAAGTGTAACTGTGAAAATCTTGAGGCAGTGGGACTATCTGAATGTGTATCAGGAAGCGAAGCAGTACCATTCTCTTTTTCAGCAGGAGTTTATAAAAACTGACCTTTTTTTCTTTTGCTTTAAGACTGTCAATCTCCTTTTTACACTCCAGAGCTATGCAATAGTGCTTTACTGCCTGCTTCATGTTTTAAACATGTTGCAAATTGCTGAGTTTTAAAGTATAGCAATTTGATTCATGCATGGATCGGCTCCACACAAGCTTCATCTCCTCAAGCACTCTGAGTTTGGTTCACGTAATATACATGCACTATAATGTGCATTTGCGAAATGCAGAAAAAAATCTTTCCAAATTTTTAAGTGAAAGTGAATCGTTTATATATCTGCTGTCGTCAAAAGAGAAGCTTCATCTCCATGCGGTTTTCTGCAAAAATGAATGCTTTGTTTAATGTCTGAAAAGAAAGAAATTAAGATAGCTAAAAAATATTAGCATTGTGTATTATACTTATTATTATTAAATTCTCAATGTATTTTTTCACAGTACAGGGTTTGGTTTCATGTTCGACATAACGTCAATGTGATGATGTAATTGGGATCACTTCAGGGAGCCCTGTCATTTTCGAGTGTCTACAGAATGAGCCAATGAATGATGGCGTGCGTGAATCGTGTCACACGCCCCGCCCTGCAGCGTGGGTCTAAATAAGCAGCGGGTGCACGCACACACTGTCTTTCACTTCAGAGCAGAGCTTCTGTTTATCTACTGAATTTACAAGACTACAACTGTGTTAGAGACTCCTTCAAGACTCTCTCTTAAGTGTTGGTGTGACGGCGCGATCAGCGAGTGGCCGTAAGCTTTAAGGGGCATTTCACCGGTGGGAACATGAATCTTTATTGAAAGTGGGCCATACATGTAGTCGAAATGAAAGTCACACTTTCCCAGTGTTATCCAAAGAGTTCCACTGAATGGGGTATAACTAAACTATAACTCAGTCTAACTGGCCTGTGAAGCTCTGCAGAGTGGAGGCCTCAATACAACAACTCTCAAAATGAGAGTAGGCCTAGAAACACCCCAGTGTTTCTAGACACTTGAGACACTCCAGTGTTTCTACTCCACACCCAGTGGCTCCCAGAGAGCCTACCGACCTAGCATACTACCCTACTGCCTAGCTGAGCTCCAGGAGTGGAGGCCTCAGCAGGAATACTGAGGAAATTAGAGTAGACATAACAACTCCCCACGCTGAGTATATATTGTAAGGAGGCTCAAGGAGGCCTAACAACACTCAAATAAAGCGAACAGTGACCAAGGTAGCTCACAGAGAGCCTAACAGACTTAGCCCCAGGTTGAGCTCGGAAGACGGAGGACTTAAATAAACAACTCTGTAAAGAAATGAGGCCTAGCTATGTGGGGGCTTGAACATACTGTTCTCTAGAAAAGAGGGGCCTAGAAATACTCATCACAAAGGCTCAAGATGAGTGGCTCAAGAGAGCCTAACAACTAAGCATTGATAGCCCGTCAAGCTCATCAAGGAGGCACGTAGTGTGCCCAACAACGCAATACTCTCTCTGGGCGAAACCGGTGCATCGAGGAGAACTTTTTTCTCCTTATCCCTGATGTCGGACAGGTTTACTCAGAGATGTCTCACCGTAGCCACCATTCACACTTTGCAGTCACTTGACTGCCATGGACACCTGGCGGGCAACGCTGACAAAATGGCAACAAACAGAAGCCAGCCAGGGGAATTGCAGCTTGCGAATTTCCAATACTACACTCAATTAACTATTTAGACCATATGTCACCGAATGTTACAATTAGATAACAAGAAATTTGCATATTTTTTTATTTTTTTATACAATGGACCAGGATTATGTGTCCTTAATAAAGATCGAATGAAACGTTCGGAACGTGTGATCCATACACAGCACCCACTGATGTTTGTAGTATAAGTGTATAAGTATAAGTGTATGATAGTATGCATGCAAAGTGTAAGTAATAACTAGAGGCAGTACAACAGTAACGTGTCATTGATTCTCTGTGTATTAATCTTTTCATATCATATGAAATCAAATCACGTACAGATGAATGTTAGGTTACCTCATTACTACAGCTTGAACGAAGCCGTTGCGTTGCTAGAGAACGACGTTCTTGCCCGCCAGCCAGTACTTGTGACGTCACATGCAAAGTATGAACGGATTCGACCAATTGAGGCGGCAGTCTTTTTGGTGGAGCCAAATTTGTGGTATGACACACCTCCTCCAACTCCTCAGTGGGGAGCCCCTGGTCCAGGTCCTTCAGCAGGTCAGCCTGGTAAGCTTGCAGCACAGCCATCGTATGAGCGGGGCAGTTATGTCCCGAATGGAAGTGATCAGAGGTGGCAACTTTCGCCAGCCACCGACAAATGACAGATATTCATACCTTTCTCAAACGTGTTGGCAGAGCTCTACCTGCGAGCCTCACGAGTTCAGTCTCCTACTTTCCTCAGCTGCAGCGGGTCCTGAACAACGAGGTAAAGATGGCTGTCCCAAAGCCAGGTTAAAAATCATTGAGCATTCCTTTAAAGTTATTTCTTCAAATAAATTGACAAAAAGTATAGTTTAAAACTGATAAATCCCCACATGGTAGAGTATAGAAGTGTTTAATAGTCTGATAGAATGTCTCTTAAGACATTGATAGGACTCCACATCTGGTGCCTGGTCTCAAATCATGTCTGAGATTGTCTGTTCGCTCATGCTAATATTTGTGTGCAGATCTTATTTCAAGCATGTTCCTTGCTCGTTTCCCTTTTGAGTTTCTGGGAAAATGAAACGCTTGAGGGAGATGGGACAAGGGCTTCGCATTGACCAGTACGAAATCAGTCAAGTCAGTCAAATGAAATCCAGTGACAGAAAAGAACCTCAACGGGCATAGGCCTGGAATTAGATGGCCAAGAGCTTGTGAGAAAACGGCATGGGGCACGGTAGACACAAATCTATGCTTTGCATTGGAAAGATTAACTGGTACAGTTGAAAAGAAGCTGGATAAATTTGGGGACATCATTTACACATACTGTATGGAAGTGAGAGGTTTGGTGTGAATAAAAGGAAGGAAAAAGTACAAACTACTCCGGGAAAGTCTAGACGGCAGCAGAAAAGGGTTAGTTAGAGAAAGGAGACAGCTGAGGAAGCAATGGAAAAGAGCAGAACAAAGTCAGAAGGAGGGACTCAATCTCTTACAAAGGGCAATAAAAGATATTGTAAGCTGGCAACATTCTAAGTACCAGGGCGGCTGGCCAATAGAGGGCGCTAGCACGCCGCCCTCCCTCGATGAGCCAGACCACAGTTTATGAGCCAAATGCAATAAATAAGTAAATACATAAATCATGTATACAAATTGTCAATATTCGTGTGTTTGAGATGTTTGGTTTTCTACGCTTCCCCTTCCTGAAGTGCACGCATAGAGTGCACGTGATCAGCTCTGGGCGCTGGAGAAATGGCCCAGGAAGGCGGGTCTCTGGAGCAGCTTAGCCAATCGCTGATTTAAGATATAAATGATTGACATAAACTGTAGCTAATCAGCGAGCTCAAATCTAGTCAGCTATGGGCGATTCTTCTAGCGCCCCAAGCAAGTGCGCGGCCGTGACCGCGCCCATGCGATCCACTACTAAAGTCAGGACAAGTCTCATTTACTGTACATGTGGAATATTTGCTTGAAAAATCACTCAAAATTGTTGTGAGTAATACTTTTTTTATTTAATCAGCTAATTAAGCAATCACTGTATTGTTTGAGTTCAATTTCAAATGGAAAGTTTATGCACTACGTTTGTTTTTGTGAGAGACTGGCTCAACCTTTTAATATTGGCATTAAATAATTACTTCTTCACAGAGCACTGGTATCCTTAAATTGTATTTGGGTGGTTATTAAAATTAATTATAATAAGAATTGTTAATTATATAGCCTTTCCAACACCCCAGGTCGCTTTACAATATAGGTTAAGAAATTAAAAAAAAAAAAAACCTCAACATCAAAGATGACAGAAAGTAATATTCAAAGGTTACAATAATCTCTTACAATATCCATAACAAGGCAGAGGTCTACATCAAAGCGTACAAAATAGCATGTCATGGAACCTTTAAAGATTGTGAGCTGAAGAGTAATATTCAGATTTTTTTAAAGTGTTTTAAGAGGTTTTTGATGGAGAGAAGGGTGGATTCTTGACAGATGTCTTGAGGAAGAGCATGCCACAATGCTAAAAGACCTGAGTTCCATGGTTACCAGACTATTGAAATGCCAAATATGACACAGCCCCACCTAAGATATTTTTCACCAGCCGCCACTGCTAAGTACACTGCAGCCGTTAACGCCGGACAGAAGGAGATTCACATCACTATATGGAAAGAAGCGCAAATGGATGGGGAAGCATAGGTTACTGTAACGCTATGTCTTAGTCTTGGTGAAAGCCAAGTACAATTCAGCATGAAGTTTTTAACATCTACTCTTGTGTAATGGAAATCATTCCTCTCTCACTTCTGAAAAGAAGACAAACAGAATGAAACAAAGAGAAGACATGGAAATAAAAGGAGACAAGGAGATCAAACAAGTGTGTGCTCACTGCTGCTGTAGCACAGGTTTCTTTTCCCTTCTGAGACTCTGCAACCCAACACCACTCTGTCCTCCAATTCCATTGCTCTCTCTATCACACATTCTCACTTGCTTTACCTTCTTTACCAACCATGTTAAATATTTCTTCAGTAGCCTACTAAAACCTCAACACACACACACACACACACACACAATTATCCAGAGAGCGGTGATGAGTTCAGCTGAGATATTGGGAGGGAGTGTAGCTTGTTTTAGGTTTTTTTGAAAAAATATTAGAGCATATTTTTTGTGACATTCTTATGGGCAATATATGTGTGAAAAAAAAATTCTCAGGGGATTTTTGGTCTGCTGATGGGCAAAATGGGGCAATGGAGATCTCTCAGTGTACGTTTCTTCCCTGATGGACTTCCACAACAATCTTTTTGTGGGGCCAAAATGCCCCAGGGATAAATTCCATTACACCAACCAGAATTTAGTCTCTGGGGTCCAAATGAAAGTCAAAAACAACAAAATTATCAAAATAACAAAGTACAAAAAGCTATAATTGATAGCACCAGAGGCAAGTTAACAAAGAGTTAACCTTGACAAACAAAATAACACATAGCCTACAGCCTTTTCCTAAAGGATAGTTAACTTTTTAGTTTTTATTAAAAATAATTTTTTAATAATTTTAATCATCATTTACTCACCCGTATATCTGACTGTAAAAATATTTCTTTCTTCTGTGTTCCACTCAAAAAAGATGAAGATTGCTTGTCTGTTCATACAATTTAAGTCAATTGTCACGGTGTGTTGTGGAGTGCAGGCAGATGAAGAAGACCGAAGAGGCAAATGCTCCAATTCAATTACTTTACTTAAACTCTCAGAACAGGTACAGGAAGACGGGCAGGAACGCTCACAAAACTCAGGGTAACATTAACATCGACCGACAATGACTGACTCAAACAGAGAGAACTAAATACAAGCAGGAATCAAACATAACAAGGTGAAAACAGGTGACACAGATGATGAAGGCGATGTACAGGTGGTTGATTGAGGTGTGGAGACAAGAGGATCCTGGGAAGTGTAGTGAAGAAGACACAGACAGAAAGGTGCAGACGAAGACTGTGACATCAATAAGGTCCAAAACCATATTTAATGTATGGACAAGAAACCCTAAAAGGCTATATTTTAAAGATCTGAAACGCAAATATCAGAGCGCAAAGCAGTAACTTTGTGTTCTTTGTGGGTCTTGGGAGCTGTTGCTATTTTACTGGCGGAATAAATGACTCTTGCGCCCGACGCAAGTATAAAAGGGGTTGGTCTGAAATAGCTTCATTATTCATAGGTGTGGTTTGGGCGTAACGTGAAATAAACTAATCAGAGCATCCTCCAACTAAAAATAGCTTTATGAACAATGTGCAACGTGCCACTGACTTTTCCGGGCAGTGGCGGAATTGTTTTCTGGAACTGCAAAATAGCACTAGGGAATGTTTTCGCCGAAACACGCCTCCGTTTTCGCCGACCCGCACAGGGAGGCTCTGAGCTTGGAATGTGCCCGATCCCTGGCTGGGATAGGAACTAGATTGGGACAGGCGAGTCAGCTATATGCTCCTCCCAAACTTTGTTAATAAAACTTAATTTTTGACAAACAATCGCTTTAAATTTAACAGCATTTTTCAGTTTAAAGGTCAGGACTTGTGTCAGGTCCACTGGTTTAAGTAAATTAACATTTGTTGTATTGTTCTGTATTTTTGCTAAATGTGTGCTCTAAGATTTACAGTTTGAGCACGTACAGACTGTTGGGATGATTTGACTTAAGAGGTCTACTGTCAAAGAGATTGAGTCAATCAAGCTCTGAAGAGCTGCAGCAATTATCCATGGCATTTTGTTGTAAGCCTGTGAGTCAAAAATCATGAATTTTGGCTTTTTGAAAGAAATGTTTCCAAATTGGACAGACATTAGAATTGAAAAAAAAGCTTCTCTGTATGCAACAGAGAGGAAAGACAGTTGCGTGTGAACAACAGACATACACACTGTCATTTTATATAATACACTGGGAAAGGTAATCTGGTCATTTTTATTTAACAGCTCTCATGTGTGAAAGTGGATTATACATTTGGGTTCTATATACCTTTTAATAATATAAATGTCAGAGATACAATGCCAGCATTCTTAGAATGCAAGGACTGGAAATAATGTTGAATAAAATGCTATAAAAAATTGAATAAATGAGAACAAATCAGAGTTCCTTTGATCTGGGTCCAGACCTTAGATATTCTGTATATCACATTCAAACTCCATTAGCACAATGAAAAATGTTGTAGATTGCAAATATGGTAATGTAACAGCATGTGTGACATCACTCTGACAGAACCATCAGGTCCTTGTGATGTGATCAACTACAGAGAAGAAGGAACGCTGTGCATAGATATGCCTCTGCATGAGTCTAGTGAACAGTAGGAA